>JABFEA020000029.1:17130164-17140656 GCA_019775915.2 Cyphomyrus plagiostoma | reverse complement strand
TTGTTCCCTGCCTCGTGCCCGTTGCTTCCGGGATAGGCTCCGGACCCCCCGCGACCCAGTAGGATAAGTGGTTTGGATAATGGATGGATGGATGGATGGACGGATTCATTAAGTTGATTCCCCCCAATAGGCAAATTTCACCGACAGCGCCCCCGCCCTGGTCGGTAGGTTTTGCCTCTGGCCTCCTGTGCTTTGATTTGCATATTATTGATGTTTCATTGTTTTTTAATCCTCACTTGTTTCTCTTTTGGCTCCAAAAATGAGTTCAAATGGTCCCCTTAGGGGACCTCCAGAGAAGTGAGTCTGCTCCTGATTATTTAGCTTGTTGTATTTTGTTTGCTGTCTCACAGAATAAGCAATGTACAGCGTATCATAAATGCAGGACGCTTTCTGCTATGGAGACAGTAAAAAGGGACAAAAAGGTCAGAACCTCAAAAAGGCCTGAGAACAGAAGAACTGTCGAGCGAGAGCTGAGTCTTCAGCCTTTGTGGAAATAGGCACTTTCATCTACCGACAGTGTTGATGCAAAAATGACAGTGTATCCTCAACATTTCATGCTGGAAAAAAATGATATTGGGTTAAAATAGCGAACTCCTATAAATATGTTGGAGTGTTTGTTGAGATAAAGCTGTAATTCACTCTGAAGAGGAAATGCATGGGGTGACAGGAGTGACGGGCTACACTCTTTGGAAAATTTAATGCTGCTGTTTGCCTGGAACCTCCAGTTTTCTTTAGGTCCGGCACAAATTTTCGCACTAAACAAATAAAGTTTCGTATTTGGTTCAGAATAGGTGTAATTCCCTTGCATGCACCTCAGTATCTATCTACCTTCCTCTCTTCAAGGTTGTCTTGCTAAAGAGACTGATATATATGTACAGTTCTGAATATGTAGAGTTTACTTGTCTGAATTTGTCACAGTGTTGGGGAAAATAGCTATAGATTTTTTTTGTCTGTTTTTGTATTGAGCTTTGCTTCAAGCCTTGTTTGACCGGCTTTTGTCTGACACGTCTATACATCATGTGAAGACAGTATGTGTGTTACCATGAATGTGTGTGATGGAGCCATTTATAGTCATTTATTGATTGTGAGATTGTTGCCTGTGGTGGGTCGGACTGTGGACAACAGTGCCCTTTCGTTTAATGCCGATTTGGACTGAAGGTTTAACGACTTGATATAATTATTCTTGTAATTTTTGGAGTCTCAGTGAAAAGCACAAAGTGATTATTTGGCTGAATGGGTAATTCTATTTCAGAGAAGGAACCCTTTTGGCATACAGGGGAGCCGATGTCCTACAAGTCATACCTGACACCACTAAAACATCTTTCATACCCCACCTGTGCCTGTATATTCAGCAATTTTGGTAAATGCGGAATGACTTGGAATGGCGGGAGGTTGCAGATAGAGCAAAGGAGCGTGAAATATTCTTATGTGACCAAAATTGCACATTCCTTCTGGAGAACACATCTGGAACTTGCAGCAGATTTGGAACCGGGGATCTAATTAAAAGCAAACCTTGTTTTAAGGTTGTGGCACTAGCCATGTGCAGAAATCAAATACATCAGCCTGGAAACCCTCATTCCACACCTTTATCCTTTTTGCATAATATATCCAGCTATGGCATCTTTATATAGGTTTCCTTCTGTTCCTCTTCATCTTCACTAGCATTTTGCCTCTAGGGTGTAAAACTCAACTCTTGGTGCTCCATGTATCTATACCTACTTGTAGCTGTAACGTCATTAATAACTAATAATCAGGTACATTTGTATAAAGATCTAGCTTTATTTGCATGCTCTGTTGATTTGCAGTTTCGGGTTGTAATTTTAAAAACGTGAGGAGGCCCTGGGGAAGACCTAGGACACGCTGGAGGGACTATGTCTCTCGGCTGGCCTGGGAAAGCCTTGGGATTCCCCCAGAGGAGCTGGAGGAAGTGGCCGGGGAGAGGGAAGTCTGGGCTTCCCTGCTGTGACTGCTGCCCCCGCGACCCGACCTCAGATAAGCGGAAGTCGATGAATGGATGGATGGATGATCATCAGCTATACTTGATTTCAGGTGATCCTTATTCTTGTAGGTGTTATGGACAGGTATGGTGAAGGAACATACTCCATCAAACAGGGGAGATTAAATTAAAAAAATACCAGAAAGGTGTCAGAATAAAGCAGGTTAATCACAAATACTAAGTAAGGGAGCAACACAGGAACAACCATAGCAGATAAGCAACAAACACAGGGCAAGAACAGCTACAAACACACAATGACCGACTGAGAAAGAAGGGCAAGGGCAGGCACATATAAACACAGATATCAAGGATAAGACGAGGAACAGGTGTGGGCCAATTACAATCAACCACACACATTAGGGCTGGGAACAAGAAGACACAAGTGAGGGTCATAATCACAAAGGACACAAACACTAGGTAAGGCCTGACCAGCGCCACTTGCTGGCCAAGCAGGGAATAATACTGACAATGGGTGCTATATTCCCTGGGGAATAGGCTCAGAGTATCCTTTATTATTAGAAAATATTAGTAAAAAAGGCCTGATTTAAAGCAAAACATTGTATCATAAATGTATCAAGAAATAGCATCTGCTGTATCACTCGAAGATGTTAGGATGCTGGTCAAGTAGTTGTCAAGCCTAATTTTTGACAGAAAGTGGAAATAAGAGTAGCTGGCAGACCCACTGTGCTTAATTAAAGGTATCCTAGTGTACTTCAATTGCGCACTGAACTTGCTGGTATTGAAGCATCTAATACGGTTTCCATTTGCATCTTCCTGTGCTATTTTGTAATCCAACAGCATTTTCAATTTTCAACCTGCTCACGGATTTTGATATATGCATTTGGAAATTCAACACCAAATGCTGTTTCCTTCTGATAATCCATTGGAAGCAAAACACTGGAAATGGTCTCGCACCACCAGCCTGAAATGGCTATAAGGGTAATAATGTAGGGGTAGGACGTCGGATAAGCCACAACATAGTCTCAATAAAAAGAATAAATGAAAATGAATAAGTAAAAAAAAAATTTTTCTGGATGTGAAATTACAGGTCTGCTTTTAAACTACAGTATATATGATTCACTAACCAGTGGGGAGATGGAATCCAATTTTTTAAATGTATATTAATTATAATCACAGCTGTGCACCAAAACTGAACATTTTAACTAATGTAAACGCTAAATATCAATTGAGAGCAATAAACCTGTCATTCTGTCAGCAAACTGTGGCGTGTGATCAATAAAGTAGACTATCAGCTGCAGGCATGCTGTTCAGCTGAAAAAGAAGATCCACCTGAACAACTAGGCCTGCTTTAAACAATCGAATTGCAGGATAGGTTCTACTGATTGCGTCAGTGTGTATCATAAAATGGATGCCAGCATTTATATGATATTTTTGGGAACACTGTAGTCAATTTGTTTAACGGGCCGTCCATCCAAACACAAGTGAACTGATTTATGTCGAGTAAGATAATAAATAGCACATTGACAACTTTAACATCTGGGTTGGGGTCAAAATCAGAACTTAACAAAGTCGGATCCCCAATCAGTATTTTCCACTCCCCCTTGATGGTTTGTTGTAACTCTGGTTTGCTAGGCTACCCTCACAGGTGATTACAGAAAATTACAGCAGATTAATCAAAACACAATTACCAGCATAATACAAAATTAAAGATACCAAACTATGACACTCAGACAGAGTTACAGAGTTTTACCTGCCTGAAATGTTAGCTTTCTGCAAGGAAACCCTGTAACTGCCATTCAGTGAATTTTATGCCATTATTCACCATAGACCTGTTCGACTACACTTTCGAAAACTGTAAAAATTTGTACCTTTGCTTGTCACTGGGGCTGCCAACTATATGCTTAGCTGTAGGTAATTGTACCTTCTAAGGTACAGAAACTGACTCTTAAGACGCATTTATGTACCAATGATGGAACATTAATGTTGTTTGTACCATTGGGATGTTCCTCAGATTCCATTTCTGTACTTTAAAAGCTACAATTACAAGGGTACAGCCCCAGTGCCAAGCAAAGATACAAATCTTTACCTTTTTTTCCTGAGTGTACTTGTTCACTAAGTAGCCTAGCGATGAACAAAGAAAACATACAAAAATAACTGAAATCTGAAATTCTGCCTGCAGCCGCACTTCTCATCACTTACATTAATGAGCACCTGCCATTTTTCTGGGCGCAGAATAATCTGTCATGATCTGTCCCTGTCATGTTCTGATTTGGCCAGCAGATGTCGCTGGTCACTCTGCTCCTCCCTAATGCATCAATCCCTCGCACCTGTCCCTGGTTAAGTATCTGTATCAGTGTATATATGTATCTGACCTCACCAAGATCCCCAGCTCAGTCAATAATGTCATCTTAGGTCCTGATAATGGTTAGGGTTGGTTTTGCTCGGTTCCCCTCTCTTAGTGTGTACTGCTAGTGCCCCACACTTCGCTCCCCTTCTTAGATTGGCCCTAAACTCTTTGTATTGTTCCTCCCTGCCTTTGTTTTATCCCTCGTTATCCTTTTGTTTCCATTCGGTTGTGTCTTTGTCCCAATAAAGCCCTTCAGTTCCACCAAAGGCTGAATTGTTTGTTACCCTCCATCAAGTCGTGACATCGTGCAGCTTTGGCCATCCAGCTCTTTACAGACTCACCATCAGAGTATGGCTTACTGCAGTTAGCTTTCATATCTGCATTAATAACCTACGCTAATAACCTCCTGACTACGATTACAAATGTACTGCTCTTTGTTTTTATTTTATTCATTTGCAGCTGCTCTTGCAAGATGTATTTGTCAGCATGGGGAGTCTGATGGTGTAGCAGAATTTTTTATTTTTTTTTTTGCTTCAGTAATACCCGCCCCCCAATGGGAAAAACTAAGAATAGCGGGTTTTTTCCACATTTAAACGCGTGGCGCTGTTTTAGAACAAATGTGCCCCTATTCCAAAATCATCTTGGGAACTTTCTCAACCATTACTACTGTCGCTTTCCATTTAAGTGCACGCCGGTCACCGACCTGACACCAGGTGCCGATTGACACACCTCTGTTTCAGAATAATCATGCAAAAATTGATAGCAATACAAATGTGCCTTTCCTTAAGTGTTTTTGCCTATGGCATCGTGTACTGGTTTTACATGACCCAATTCATTCTCCGTTATTCATCTGTAAACTATCACATTTAACTGTTTTGTGGGTACCTTCATAAATAAACACAAATTTATCAGTTACCGTTTGTTAAAGTAGACCCATGCCGTCTTTTTCTATCTGTCAGACTGATGATAATTACTCACTTTAAATTCCAATTGAGTATTTTCGTTTTGCACCACATTTAAGTTGCTGATGATATATAAAGGATGTTTTTTTTTAAAAAAATCGCCTAACACGCACTTTTCACCTTGGCGTGCAGTTACGTTTTGTATCGTTTTAGGTTGAGCTTTTTATACTGAGATACATACAGTACATTCCGTTTAAAGGGACAGCCCATTGCACTTGGCAGGGCTGGAAAAAGCACGGCACTATGACCCAGGCGCCACCCGATCGCACTCACTGTGTAGAGGAAAAAGGCATTGGAGGCAAAGCTGATAGTTTTCCACAGAAGAGACAACGGTTAACGTAGAACTAGCTCATCTGCCCAACTTTAGTAGTGGAAATGCACCATACCTACTTGGTAGTTTGAGGAGAAAAAAAGGAGCTAAAACTAATAACTGCGGAGGAGCGATAAAGGCTATTATTTTTCCAGCCTTTGACTATTTGATCTAAAATCTAAAAAATATATATGCATTATCTTAATAAGAATGGAACATAAATAACTATAGGGGAAATCTTACAAAATGACGGAATATCATGTTTAAAATGCATCTGAGTTTCGGTTAACCAGCTATTCAAATTAAGCTGAAATTTTGGACTTTTTTTTAACCATATATACAGATTTTAACGATGTTGTCGCCTAGAGTGCAATCGGCACGTAGATTGACATGAAAACGATGGAGCGCTCCAGTCAGCTGAACCCAACGTCCTCCGTTTACGGTTTAATGTTGAATAATTGCTCTGTCAACGAAACCGATGAGAATTGCACCGCCACAAAAAGAGAAGAAGATGGCGTGAATTTGATTTTCCAGTCAAGTCTAACCGTCATTCTGTCCATCATAACTATAGCCACGATATTATCCAATGCTTTCGTTATAGCGACTATTTCTCAGTCTAGGAAACTTCACACTCCTGCCAATTTCCTCATTGCTTCGTTGGCAGTTACGGACCTATTAGTCTCGGTGCTTGTGATGCCGATATGCGTGATCTACACGGTAAGTCACACTTGGACTTTGGGTCAGATCTTATGTGACATTTGGTTGTCTTCGGACATTACATGCTGCACAGCGTCCATTCTCCATCTGTGCGTAATTGCGCTGGATCGCTACTGGGCGGTTACGGACGCAGTGGGATATGCGAAGAAGCGCACGCCAGCGCGCGCTGCTGGCATGATCGCCACCGCTTGGGTTATTGCAATCTCAATATCACTGCCTCCATTATTTTGGCGTCAGGAAAAAGTGGAAGAAGTTACGAGCTGCAGCGTAAATACGGATCACATTTTCTACACGATCTATTCTACTTTCGGGGCGTTTTATATCCCGACTCTGCTGCTGATTGCACTTTACGGGAAGATCTACATCGAAGCGCGCAGGAGGATTTTCAAAAATTGCCCGTCAAAAGCTGGAAAAAGGTTGACTTCAGCTCACTTGATCACAAACTCCCCGGGATCGGAGTCCTCCACGTCGCCCCTGAACTACAGGACCCAGGAAACGAGCGCAGCCGAAACCTGCTCGCCAGCTCACGTCTGGCAGGTCAAAGTCACTGTGTCCGATAGTCTCTTGGACAAAAAGAGAATATCCGCCGCACGGGAGAAGAAAGCCACAAAAACTCTGGGAATAATCCTCGGCGCCTATATAATATGTTGGTTACCCTTCTTCATTTACACCCTCCTTGTGCCTTTATGCAGTGCATGCACTTTCTACCCAGAATTATTCGATTTCTTCACCTGGCTGGGCTACTTAAACTCATTGATCAATCCGATCATTTATACTATGTCAAATGAAGATTTTAAAAAGGCTTTCCACAAACTCATACGCTTTAAATGCTGCAGGCACTGAAAGAGATACCAAGTGTAAAACATTTTACGTTATGGTTATAAAAATGAATGCTCACGAATGAGATTCGGCGCTACCTGGTTCTGCTCTTGCGTTTGGTGTGCATCTGCTGTAAATAGGCAAAATCTACCGGTAAATTTTCTAAATATTTATATTGCTGCTCCTAAGATCACTAACTGAAAACAGTCCAAAATTCGTTGGAGAAAGAGAGAGAGTGCCACTGGACGAACGCAATATTAACTCTCATAAAAACAATTGCTGGGCATTTCAGTAAAACTCAACTGGTCCAAAGGACATCAGTCCAACACAAGTTTCGCGTCCTAAGTCCACCTGATATCTTACTGACAGGACACTGTCTGTAATGGGAGAAAAAGGGACCTGGAAAAAACGTCTGACTGCGCAATAGAGCAAGCCAATTATCGACATATAACTGTATTTTTCTAAGGCATTTCGAAAGAATGAACGTCTACAACTGCTTAACCCACCGAAAAACATTTACTGCATGAAAGTGATTTTTGGAAACCCATTATTATAATTATTAGTATTGTTATTATTATTTGCCCTATAATAAGTTATGAATTATTGTTAAATTATAATTTGCAGATGTCGCTCAGTATATCTTGTCCCTACAGTTATTGATAGCCTACGTATTGCAGATGTGTAGTTTGTTATTGCATTAAACAGCACACGGCTACCTCAGATCACTGTCAATTTTACTGCAGAGTTGGGTTTAGAACTTGACATGCCTTTTAAAGTTCTGGTTTTCCTGTGGAAAAGACATCACTCCCTAGAAATAACTGACCTTTTGCGCCGTTGTGCGCACAAAAGTGTTGGTCAATTTTTTGCTGCTAAACACGTGTGTTCGCTTGATTCGTGATATTACATTTGTCGTGGTGTCGGTTTATTCATGAAAATGCTTGTTTTTTTTATTTAATCTAATTCTAAGAGCTCATTTGCGTGTGTAAATTCCCATGAAATGAAAGGATATTAGATAAATAATAATTACAGTTCTTAATGACGAAGAACTTAAATCAACATTTGTATTCATGTCTTCATATATCCGTTTATGACATAGGCTATGCTGTGTGCGACCTGGTTTGTGGTGCATTCTTCGTTCTTGGCATGAAAACGCATGTCCATGCACAGCACCGCTGAACAGTCCGGTCGGGAACATACAAGTTCATCGGACTGACAACCTCAGTCATAATCATGCAATAAGTTAAACTGAAAACCTAATTTGCTGAGGACATCGAACAGATTATATATTCACTAAAGTAGCAGTGGACATTAAATAGACACAAGCACGCAATGGTAAAATGTCAGTGTATTTTCTGGAAGATATTCCGGGGAAAATATTTATTTAAAAAAGAAAATTTCCTCAAAATTTATGCTCTGCTCGAAGGAGCCAGCACCCATATTAGTCGATTTATTTTATTTCATTTGCAATACATGGTGAAAACACAGAGGTATAGATATCGATTAGGTTAGTGGTGGGTGGATGGCTGTATATTGCGTTATATAGCAGCATTGAATCCAAGCAAATAGCTTGTGAACAGATTATAAATGAATGCTTTTCTGGAACAATAAATGTCCATCTTGCCAGGCGTCATAACTGACTCAGCAACGGCAAGCCATATAGTTGATAATCTATCATAATGAAGCACATGTACTATTGCGGCCGCAAATGGAACAAACTTGGCGTAGCCATGGTAACAGCGGTGCGTCTACACTGATTTATTTTGTTAAATTTATTTTCAAATGCAGGTATGTTAAAACTGGCGTACTTACAAAAAGTACATTACAGCACGAATTAGCGTGGGTATTTTTCTTTTTCCTTCTATTTCATATTTCAGCTGTTACTATGTGAAGCCAGTGATCTTATATCTTATTGGTTTTAGTTAAAATTCTAAGAAGACCCAATGTGGTTAGGCTGTTGATAAAATCTGACAGTTCACCAAGTGGTGTTTATGAAAAATCTTGGTTTGAATAAATGTAAGTCTATACTGAGACCAAAATCAATAAAAATGGTTTTGTCCCCATTTTCTGATCCTTGGCTATATATTGCTCTCACAGCGCCACAGTAGTTCATCCAACGTCTTTATTCAAAGCAGATTACATAGATTTGTTGCCTGTTATTACGATGGGATGCAATTTATTAAGCATTGGTGTAAATTACAGAATGACTTTCTGGGTTTGTCCAAAATTTTGTTTATGGGATTTCATTTTCATTCATTCATTTATTCGTACCTTTTAAGGTATATAAATGAACTCTGAGGAACATTTCTGAATCATTGATGGCACATTAATGTTGTTTGTACCTTTGGGAAGTTCTTCAGTCTTCCCAAATGGAGAATGAAGCTTATTCAGAGTTAATCATTTCCATTGTGCATATGCCTTTACTGTCTCGTTTTTGTACCACCTGGTACTGTTGGTCCAGCTGTTTTGAGGTATTTCAGTTGTTGGCAGTAGATATATGATAGATTGACAAAGCCTTTAAACCTGAAATAGGGGATGTCCATTTCTATACCTTAAATTAAACTAAAAGGTACATTCCCTACAGGTGCAGTTCCACTGGCAGACATCTGAGGGTACAGCCCCAGTGATAAGCACAAATGGGTACTTTTTTTCTGAGAGTGTAGTGATATATGCCTACCATCCATACCCAAATCTATGCCCTTGGTTTTGAGGGGTGACAGTCAGGAAAGTTAATAAAATCCACCCCCACTGCTTGGGAAGCTCATGATTGTATATATATATATGTATTTGGATACTGCTTAGAGAGAAATGTTTGGGCATCCCTGAGTATTTACATTAGCTGAGTACTCAAACCTGTTAAATTATTGTAAAGGGGATATTGCAGAACATTTTACAAAGGATAATTAGCATAATGATCACTTGGTCTTTTATGCACGTTATAATGTGTCACAGTAATTGCATTTTTAAAGCATCCTTGCAGAAAATGTGTTCAAATGTGTACTTTAGGAAAAACAAAGATGCCGTTTGCTCCCCTATTAAATTTCACCTTGGTTCAGTACATCACAAAAAGATTGGATTTGGGCAGAGGATCAGCTTTGGTCGCAATGAGCTTTCCTTTCTGGAAACATCCGTATATCAATATAGCACTTTCGCCGTTTTGCAGTTAGTCTTCGGGGCGTAAATTGCTCCGTTTACCATTCAGTTCCGCCAAGCCCTTTTTGTTGTGGCATTGGGAAAAGGCTTCGTAATCCAGCTCAAACGTAAAGCTGCTGGAGTATTTTTGTGGACACGGAATAAATATGTATGTACCACGGGGGGGGGGGGGGGGGGGGGGGGGGGGGGGGGGGGGGGGGGGGGGGGGGGGGGGGGGGGGGGGGCGGGGG
>JABFEA020000029.1:17101401-17127553 GCA_019775915.2 Cyphomyrus plagiostoma | reverse complement strand
CAGGCGCACACACGCGCACACACACACACATGCACACACACACATGCACACACATACATACACACACACGCATGCACGCACACAGGCGCACACACGCGCACACACACACACATGCACACACACACATGCACACACATACATACACACACACGCATGCACGCACACAGGCGCACACACGCGCACACACACACACATGCACACACACACATGCACACACATACATACACACACACGCATGCACACACACACACACACATGCATGCAGACACATGCATGATCAAAATCCTAATCTCAACTGTGACAACCTTAATCCCTACCCAGCCCTAATTTTAACCATAAGTAACTGAACAAAATACAAGGATCTTGTCATTTTTTAGTTATTTGATTGCAGCCACATATTTTTATGAAATTGAGTTTCCTCTTGTGGGGAGTGAGAAAATGGTCAGTTCCCATCCCCCCCCCCCCCCACGCACACATTCTGTAGATAATTTAGAGAAACCAATTAGCCTAACTGCATGTCTTTGGATTTTGGAGGCAGTCAGAGTCTCCAGAGGAAATCCATAGAGGCTGAGGCAGAGCATGCAGCCTCTACACACAGCCAGCAGAGGCAGGACGCCAAGCCCAGAGTGTGTGAGACTACAATGTTGCCCACTTAGCCACCACGCCTATATAATGACAGGCATCCTAAATTACCATGATTTTGATTTTATTTCTTCTTTGGAGAATTTTTGAGTAGGTGTTTTCACGGAGAACAAGGCAACAAAGAAGATAATATTGAAATTAATAGTGTCAGATTCAAATTCTGAGGTCTGTTTCTCTGTTTAAGCTGTAGATAAAACGGTTTAAAAAAAGAAAAAACCTGCTCTTCTGGATATTATTAATCCTTGATTGTTTTTGTGACGCAAAAACAACAATCGACACTATGTGCTCATTCTTATTTAACACTGGGAAACAAAGGGAACGCAGGTACTATAATGGTTACCTGACTGGTAATGGAAAGAAAAGCATTTTATTCATTTCCCCAATAAATTAAATGACTCCGTCTTTAGAAACCGCGGAACTCGGTATGAGCAGAATTATATAACACCACGCTGTTTTGTGAGTGAAGGTGCACAGCCGATGCCTCACATTAAAGTGAACAAAGTAAAGTCAACTTTAAGCAAGTAAGCACTATACACGCTCAGAAAAAAGGAAAAACATTGTACCTTTGCTTGTCAGTGCGGCTGTACCCTCAAGGGTCTACCAATTGTACCCTTAGCTGTAGGTAAATGTAACTTTTAAGGTTCATAAATTAACTCTGAGGTACATTTCTGTACCGTTGCTGGTACATTAATGCTGTTTGTTCCTTTGGGATGTTTTCCGAAGTCCGTTTCTGTACAATTACAAGGGTACAGCCCCAGTAACGAGCAAAGGTACACATTTTTACGTTTTTTTTCTGAGAGGGCATCACAAAACAAGGAGGCGCCGTTGTTGGTACTAGTGGGTCTTGGGTGTGAGAGGGATGCTTTTGCTTGGGGAAGATTTGGAAAATCACAACCTGGATGTCTTAGGACATTTAACAAAGCTTTCAGGTAGTGCCAGACCACTTACTTTGGGAGTTTGAAACCTGCCCTATGTTTAGTGTGCGAGGGGTTTGCATATTAGTTAAACTGGTGTCTATGAACGGCCCATTGGCCCGGAACGTGGGGCAGGGGGCTGCACTGTGTCCTTGTACTTCATTTAATTTATACAGTTACAGTTGATATATTTATGTTTATTATTGTTGCTTTATTGCTTCACTACAATATTGACAGATATGCCCCTTTTATTATGTCTGAGCTTCTACCCCTCAAAATGTCTCTGGACAACTGTAAGGGGTGCTGATGTGGCCAGCAAGTTAGCTCATGCTGTGGTCAGTGTGGATCCCAGTGCCCCAGTGCAGTGATGGGGACACTGTGGTCGACAGGTTAGCCCATGCTGTCGTCAGTGTGGATCTCAGTGCAGTGATGGAGACACTGTGGCCAGCAGATTAGCCCAAGCTGTGGTCAGTGTGGATTCCAGTGTCCCAGTGCAGTGATGGGGACACTGTGACCAGCAGGTTAGTCCATCCTGTGGTCAGTGTGGATCTCTGAGGTTATAAAATATCCCTGGGCATCTTTTGAAAGAGTAGGGGTGGTACCCCGATGTCCTGGCTGAAACTACCCACTGTGGCCCTTTCATATCTGGCCTCCTAATCATCCCCTGTATCTAACTGGAGAATTCTCCCCCCCCCCTTCACCACCTGAGCTTATGGTGAGCACACTGAACCAGAATGGTTACTGCTGCACCATCCAGGTGGGGGCTGCACAGTGCTGGTGGTTGAAATGGCTCCCCATTGCTTCTGTAAAGCCCTTTGGGTGTCTTGAAAAGTGCTGCTTAAATTTAACATTCAGAACATTCATTCTGCTATGGTGTGTGTGTGTGTGTGTGTGTGTGTGTGTGTGTGTGCACCTTGTGATAGACTGGTATCTTATCTACATCGCACCCACCCCCCTGTACCCTACGCTGCCTTAGAATGCCCCCGGTTCACCTTCCTTAGGATTCTGTATTGACAGTATTCATGCCGATTATACTTTTCATAAAGTGCATCATTAAATCTAGCTTACAGTGTATAGATGCTTTGTGCCTCATTAACGATATAGATTTTTTTTTGTGCCTCTCCATTAAGCTTTCATGTCAAATGAACAGTTTGCATAGAAATTTGCACTTGGTGTTCCATCAGTTGCATCTTTTGATGTAAATCATAATATCATACTGCATTCTCCAATGTTTACTGTCGTGTTGCAGTAATTTGACGTCCTTTAGATTACAGAGAAAAACTGTGCCCATAATATCAGGCAAATATCATTTAATTAATTGCATAAACGGTTCGCGTTTCTCATTATTTTTAGATGATTCATGTGCCAGGACGTGTTTAGGTGTGTGTGCTGTTGTGGAACAACTCGAAGACCCTGAAATGACTGCTGAAAAGGGGTTCTTCATTCCTGCATCTGCCCAGGCATACTTAGAAATATTTACAGCAAGCCGCACAGATCAGTAATGTGGCAGAATATAATGTTCTATTCCAATGGCCAGTTCTTTTCAGAACAAAATGCCCATATGTATAAAATAGTTTTGCTACCACAGTAATAATAATAATAAAACAGCATTATCCTGCTCCTCATTCAAGTTGTCCTTGATACCATCTTTTAACATGCTTTTACCGCTACCCTGAATCCTTCCTTAAGACATTCTCCCTTACTCAGTCACAAGATTCATCGTGTTTATATTTTCCCCTCTTTTCTCATTGCAGCTTCAGCCAGCCACAGTCGCTCCTGCACAGTGCTCAGTCTACGAGGCCCTTCTGTCAGCTTCCTACCCAGGATTCCTCTACTGCTCCTCTGGCCGTCGCTCGCCACTCATCCATAATGGTGCTATTTCTGCAGGCTGTGAGCTTTGCTGACTGCCTCTGGGAGCATGCTGCTTAAGGGTGTCTAACTTTTTAACGTTTAAGTTGCTGGTTGGGGTTCCTGCGGTGGTGGTGGTGTTGGGGTCCTACTGAGGCTTATAAAAGGGAGCTAAGCAATTACATGATTTATAATAATAATGAAAGTTATCTGACGAACTGGCTCATACAACTTCATGGGGATATTTCTATTTCTGGCTATTAATATACATAAATGCAATTTAAATCACTGCGCTCTACCTTTCCAAGTGACTGATACCATCAGTTGTTACACAATGCAATGCGATCAAGGTAGTGAAGATTGGGTCCGACCTCCAATGGCTAACATACTTTTTAATAGGGGTCCACCATGGGTTCAACTCAAACATTTTGACTCTGATAAAGAACTGGTGCAAAAATGTTTGTGTTGAACCCATGGTGAAAGTCCAATAAAAAGAACATAAGCCATCTGAGTTCAGATCAGAACTTTATTATTGCTGGTTATCATAAATATGCAAACATTAACATCTGAGATGTATTATTTTGGTTGTGCTCTGAGTATTCTACAGCAAATAATAATAATGCTACAGGAATTGTTGCAAGCAATTTTGTGAGTTTAAAATACACAGCCACTTTACTTTTAAAAACGGTACAGTGTATTGATTCCCAGTATGCGTATCCAAGATATGCACATACAATTGCGTAATTATACAGTGAAAACTCACCTACTGAAAATCATTTCCTTTTCAACAAGATAATGACACTATGCACACGTCGAGGTTAGAAGCACCGTATTTTCATGTGAGCAAGCAAAGACATGCAGTGCTGTGACAAATTACTTGCCCCCCCACCCCACCCCACCCCACAATCCCCCAACCTAAACCATATAAAGCTGATCTGGGATGAGTTAGATTAGAGACTAAGAGCAAGGTGGACAACTTCTGGCCAGAACTTGTAGAAACCGTTTCAAGACTGTTGGAGAAGCATTCCAGGTGGCTAAATCTGGAAGCTGGTTCAATGAATGCCAAGAGCCTGCAATACTGTCATCGAAGCTAAGGGGGAAGATTTTGAAGAGTCTAAAATTTGAGAAAATTCTGAGATGCTGAACATTCTTGTTCATTGCAATATTGGATATGTAATACTGTGCTTCAAGGCCTTTTACTATAAGTGAATAACAGCTGAAATAGAGAGAAATGCATTAGAAGCAAGTGGATCCAAACTTTTGACTCGCACTGGATATAATTTAGCCTACGCAGGGGTACGTGGGAGGTTACTTGTGAGTGATGTATAAGCATTTTGTAGGGGTCAATTAAGATGAAACAGTGAGAATAAACCTGTGATGCGAGAAATGATCACAAACGATGACACACTGAATTTCATATGAGGCGCTGCGGGATGAACGGTACCCAAACCAGCTTTGATCTTTATTCACGAAGCTCAGCATGAAGGACCTGCACAACCTGGGGGGTGAATGTCGACTGCGTGATAATGAATAACCAAATTCTACTTTCCATATGCATGCTTCACTGTCCTGCTGTAAAACAGAAGGGACTCTTATTTTAGAATGTAAATACAATGGCGCCACTTTCGGTATGTCTGATTTTTGTCATATAAAATACAACTAGGGTAGGCCAGTAGGCCACGCTATGGCCTTAAACCACTGCTGTCGTGCATCATCAGAGGCAAAGTGAAATTGGCTTGCTAAGTCAGCGCTCCCTATAGGAGACAAAGTGAAGGTGCCTTGCTATGTCAGCACCCGCTTTAGGGGGCAAAGTGAAGTCGCCTTGCTACGTCAGTGCCCCCTATGGGAGACACAGTGAAGTTGGCTTGCTAAGTCAGTGCCCCCTATGGGAGACACAGTGAAGTTGGCTTGCTAAGTCAGTGCCCCCTATGGGAAACAAAGTTAAGTTGGCTTGCTACGTCAGTGCCCCCCTCAGAGGCTGGTGCCCTAAATGGCTGCCTATGTCACCTTATGTTTTGACTGGCACTGCTTCCCTCTGCCTCCTGTGTTAGTTTTGTTTCTGTAGCAGCTCTGCGTGTGTGTGACATTTGAATGCTCTCTCTGAGTTTGTGAAGGTCTCCCCCAGGTATTCGCACTCCCCCCCAGTCCAAAAATACATAGTATGATGAACTGCTCTCCCTAAATTGGCCGTAGTGTGTGTGTGTGTGCGTGTGTGCGTATGCGTGTGCGTGTGTGTGTGCGTGTGTGTGTGTGCGTATGTGTGAGAGTGTGCGTGTGTGTGCGTGTGTGTGTGCGTGTGTGTGTGAGTGTGGGTGCGCGTGTGTGTACATGTGTGCGCGTGTGCGTGCGTGTGTGCGCGTGTGTGCGTGTGTGTGTGCGTGTGTGTGTGTGTGCATGTGTGCGTGTGCGTGTGTGTGTGTGTGCATGTGTGCGTGTGTGCGTGGTCCAGGTAAATATTACATTCTGGGGATCAAATGTTCCCACAATGTGTCAAAAAGCTGGTATTTTGACATCGTGGGGACCATTTTTCTGGTCCCCTAAGTATAACCTCAATTTCATTAAAATCAGTGACCGCAATTAAGAAAACTGGCAAAAGACTTATGTTTTGTTTGGGTACTTATGGTTAAGGTTATGTTTGGGTAGGGGTCAAGGTCGTCATGATAGGATTAGAGTTTTCCCCATATAAATAAATGGAGAGTCCCCACAAAGATATAATTACAAACCTGTGTGTGTGTGTGTGTGTGTGTGTGGGGGGGGGGGGGGGTCAGGGGGTACCCCTGCCTTGTGCCCTGTGCTGCCTGAGATAGGCTCTATTGACCTGGGTCTACAGTTGGAAAGATAGATGGATTTCTGGTGAGTGTCTCAGGAGTGGCGTTGTTTGCAAAAAGTTATCAAACTGCGTATGTGGCTAATGAAGTTATGCTAGTTTCTGAACTACCACCCGCAGCCACCCTGAGCCAAGGGGAGACAGATGCTTCTTTATTTTACTTGCAGTTCTTGCCGTTGTGACCTGCAGCTCATTATAACGGCATTTTAGCACCATCCGGCAAATGAAGCATCTCTAGGCCACAGGAGACCCCGGTCGCACGAGCATTGTCTACAGAGAGTGCCTGTTATGAATTTACCCCTTCAAAAGCGTATTCATATTGAAATGAATGTCTGAAGCCATGCAAATTCATGAGAAATGTAACAAAACGATAATGCGGCAGATGGAAATTGTGGGGCAGATTATCCGCTGTGCCATGCTCATTCTTGCTGAATTGGTACAAATTCAAGGATTTATTGTTTATTTCATGGGTCGTTTTAATCCTATTCTTGCTTTGGAAATGCAATTTTCCTACCCTCTCAATTTAATACCTCAGGAGCTCTGCTGCCTGCTGGCAGTTGCAGGAACTGCACATCCTGCCCTTAAAACAATACTAAAGGCAAATACTTTCTTTTCTGGACTCAAAGCCAACAGGAATACTTCATTTTCTTTTAAGTCAGCCAAAATCATTCCTGGTTTGGCGTTAAACTGCATTAAAATTGTGTCAAAAATGGTTCAGAGTAAATGTTCAAAACTGTGAACACTTTTAATACCTTGGAATCAACTCTGCAGGTACTGTTATAATAACAATAAATCGACAGAAACTAAAAAAAAAAAACGTAAAAATGTCTTAAAAAACATTCCTTAAGAGCAGCCTTTTGTATCTAATATTTATTAGACATTTTACTATGAAATATAATTGCAAAAACACCGCTAGACATCAGGTACTGCCAAAAATCTACAAAAGTGAACGTTCACTGAGTGATAACTTACCACTATGTAAAATATATACTACTGCAACATTGATGGAGATGACAGCACTACAAACAATCTAGTTTTGTAAAGAGGATACAAGTAGTGTATGAAATTAATTTTTCAAGGTGCAGATAGTTTTAACAAAATAAAAAATGTAAATAGCTCACAAGTTGACACAGATTTCTCCGTTTGTATCCAGGTTGCGATCATCGTTCAAGGGCACAACAAACCATCGGGACAGAAGACATAACTCCTGAGACACACAATCTCAATTGCGGCACTGCAGTGAAATGTTCCCACCATCTTTTCCCAACAAATACTGGATGTGTTTTTTTTCTTTTTCTTTTTTTTTTGAAGAGGTGGACAAAATAAAGCTATTTCTCCACTGAAGATTTAATAACCCCAGAAAAGTTCTCAGTTTGAGATTTTTCTGGAAGAAATAAAAGGCATTTTTAGCAGACCCCTTTGTCCAAAGTGATATTTACTTGAGAAAGTCCCTGAAGCAATTCAGGGTGCATGAACTCTAAAATAAAATCACTCTGCTGACTGGGGGATTTGAACCAGCAACATTTAGGTCACAGTCCCAGCATTTTCACCTGCAGAGCAACAAAACACATTTTTCTCTTAGAAAATAATAAAACATTATCATTCTGGCGGCCATACAGCCCAGTTAACTGCAAAACGAAACAAGTTGTCATGCTTAAAGTCACACTAATGACTATAATGACTAAGAAAAATCTGGGGCATTTGTGGCACAGTGGGTTAGAATGATGCACTTGAGATTGGAGGGCCATTGGTTCAAATCCCAGGGTCAGCAGTGTGATGTCACTCTTGGACAAGGATCTTAACCTCTGATCACCTGAGGGACTATTTAAGCACACTTTAACAAAAAATGGGTGTCAGTTGGGATAGAATTTTCTGCTAAAATGAATAAATAGTAAAAAAAAACAGGCAGTGTAATAAATTCACAACCTCAAAATGCTAATATAAGGGATTTGCTGCCAGTATAGTTTACTGGATTCGATTGGGGCAGTTCTTCACTTACAAACTTCCCTGAGTATGTGCTCCGATTTCTCAGAGCCCTGGGAGTATCAGAAGTGTGCTGTCGGTCCGGTTTCCGGCATCTTCCCGGGGCCAGCAAACGACAGCTGTTTTAATCTCCAGGATGGGTTGGGTTCTTGCATATGCAGACAGAAGGCTCTGTGCTCGTCAAAGCTGCCCTCGATCAGTCATCCAGGGGGAGATACTCGTCCCATTTTAGAGGGACTTTGAAGAGAGAATAGGTCATTATTTTTATTTCGAGAGCTGTATGAGTAAATCAACAGTAGCAGTTTGGTTAAATGATAAGAATAGGTTACCCTGCTGTGACAATCTTGGACCTCTGTCCTTCTAAAATTATTAAAATATTCATGTATGAGGAATGTTCTGCCTGATCCATGGGTTTTCAACCTTTCTGAATTGAAAGATGTAGGCCAACAAATAGTGAAATGGGTGAAGACATAGAATACAATGCTCAATCAACCTTGTCATAGTAACTGGATTGTTCAAGCTGAAAAAGTCCCGGTGTAGAAAATGTAGAAAGTACACTTAATACGAAGAAAGGAGTTAGACAGAAGGCTATTGATATAATTATTTTCTGCAAGGTGCTGGTGTTATGGGTCTTCTTAGGGATTTTCCTAAATAACAGGAGGTCAAACAACTTTTTCCCCCAGTTACAAAAATCTACATTCAGAGTTCCAAAACTGTATTTCAACTGTGGTGGATTAGGACAGAAAAATGTTAATAAAGTAGCTGGATGCTAATGCCCTGTGGCATTTAGTGTTAGATGAACACCCCCACAGAACCTGTGGCTCAACTGTGGACCTCATGCAGAAATAAAGACCATTATCTTGTAGGGGGATCGAGGATTTTGGAGAGCTGGTGATCGCGTTGGGTGATGTAGGAGGACGGAGTGATCGTGGAATGGGTGACCAAAAGCGTCCATGCCAGGCCTGGGCTCCTCTGAGTGACAAATGTTTCTCCAGGAGGTCACTAACAAGATGAAGATGCAGGATTATGTCTGAGTGGAAGATCAACAGATTACTCCCAAAACAGAATGTGATTGTTTTTGTTTTTTCCTCCTTCCACTTGGGTCCATCCTCTCTCTCTCTCTCTCTCTCTCTCTCTCTCTCTCTCTCGCTCTTTTTCTCTCTCACCCCAAGTTCTCTGGGATCATCACTGTCCTGTTCTTTTCTCCTGACCTACCATCCGACATCAATGTCCACCCCTCTTTGTATTTTCTTGAAAGGAGCCCAGATATATCACCATTCCAAAGGACTTTTTCCCTTCCTGTGGATGCAAGATGAAATGAATCACGAAAATCCATCATGCTTTTGAAAATTATACTTTTCTTTACACTTTTATTACTTGTGGTCCAAGCATCTACAATCAAAGGTAAGCAGTGAAATGGGACCTTGTGATGTGATCATTAAATGGAGAATTCCTAGCTTTACTTTGGTTTAAATGAGTTCTACAGAGAAATTCTTGCTTGATAATGCACAGGGATTAGGGAAATTATTGGTGCCTTATTAAGTGACTGACCCATTGTACTGGCAGTGTAGACAATTCCTTTATATGTCAGTTCTAAAGGGCATTTAACTTGATTAGAAAATCCTACTAAATTGTTTAGTTTAACTATGTTGATCATTGTTTCATGTTCTGATTTTTATCACAAAAACCAGATGCAGTTGTTCAAACTTTTTAAATAAACTTTTCAACTTTTAGTATAGAATACTCACAGAAAACTTAGGTCTTTTATCATACAAAACAAGCCAAATTTACTTGTCATTCAACAATAAACTTTGTTCCCAATAATAATATAAAAAACTTACAGCACTTCCTAAACTGTTAATGCATTAAAATACCAAAACAAGTCCAATGACATAATGCATAATAATTTCACGACTACATCAGCTGCTTAAAAATAATTTGCTAATGGCAGTGAAGCGCTCAGATACAAGTTACCTTAAACGGTCTTGATTAATGAAACACATAATGTCTGAAACATTAAACTAAGAATGAACATGTTGTAAAATGAAGCACATGGTGTTTCTGCATGATTTCACCTTTTATATTTGCTCTTGTTTTAAATGACAAAGAATGCTTCTCTGCTGTCTCGTTACGGGTGACTTAATGAGACAGGCCGTTAGCCCAGAATGCTCCTGAGTGTAGGTTGGTGTGTGTGTGTGTGTGTGTGTGTGTGTGTGTACCACTAATGTTCTCCCAGGAACCCTGGCCCTGAAATAGATATCTCAGTGCTAACACTTTAACGTGTCACCCATATCTCCTTAAAGTCCTCCATCAATAATGAATGCTTTTAACAAACTATAAGAGTGTTCGAGACACTTTGCAGATCCAAATGCTCTTTGGACTTGGCTCTCATAATTTCAGTGATTATGGAAGTGCACAAAAGCCCTCTGTTCTATGGCGTGTGGGACATTAATCTCTTCTGGCTTGTGCCCCCCCACCACACACCCCATAGAACACCCATAGAAAAGTAACAGCAGATCTTAAGAGACAGGTGTGATGTGGAGCGATTACCTTTCTGCAGGTGCTCTTTGGGTGAGTTTAATTAGAGTTTAATTTCATATTTAACAAGGTTCTCAGTGACTTGTCAGCACGTTCATGGGAGGTTAATGCTTCTTAAGGTGGGACTGCACAGACTGCACTGCTCAGTCACACCCGTGACATTTTAAACAGACTGAAATGAAATAGGTTTCGTTTCAGTGTTTTGAGAGCCTCAAGCCGACATCAAATGTCTGCAGCCCACACACAGACATGACAGAGACGAAATTGCTTCCAGATGATTCTACGGTATGGAAGAACCAAAACCCCACTAATGAGCGCGAAGCTGTTAACAGGCAATTGTCTACTGTGTATTATTTGTACGCTTCTATTAATTAGGGTCAGGAAATGGTTAATTGCAAACTGATGCACATAAGGCAACAAAGGACACACCAATGAGGCAGCAAGGTCTGTTTTGAGACCATACAGTTCCTGCCCTACGTTGAGTTCTAATTCATGCAGACATTTACAGGATATGTCATTGTTTCTACAATTTAATTGTTATCCAACGATGTATAATAACTCATTGGATTAATCCTGAGGACACCCACTGTCAGATTTGCTGTCTGTCATTTTAGAAGATCATTGTGGAAGCAAATGAAGAGCTATGTGGTATTCACTTGGCTCATACCTAATAGCTAGCTCAGGTAGCTAGCTAATGTGTTAGCACAGATTTATCCAGATCATGACAGTTTTATTTTAATTTTATACAAAAAGCCATATACCTATATTCTTGTGTTCTATTTAAACTCTGTCTTCAGTTTTAGTATTTAAATTCACTGTATGATGTTTCTGTAGCAGTCAGGAAAAACAAGGAGTTACAAACTCTTCCACTGAGAGGTTGATTCTGCCACCACCTAATAGGTCTAACAAGGTGAATCAGTTTCAGGGTCTAGGCTCAGAACCCCCATACAATTCCCTGTACGGTGTCCTTGAGTGTCTAGAAAGGCGCCTATAAATAAAATGTATTATTATTATTATTATTATTATTATTATTATTATTATTATACTGTATATGCCTTGAATGCTGCCAGTTTAGGACAGGTGTGGTCACTGGTATCATCCTATGAAAGCTGCTCCTGGAAGGTTTCTGTTCCTATGCCAGTTAAGCTACTCTAGTTTCTGAGTAGGGTGCTAGACACTATAACCTGCAAATTCCATTAACACAGAGACGTGGGCAGGAACCAAGCCCTTCTCTTCATCTGGCACACCTCAGCTACCAACGTGAACTGCTCCGTCACTCCCAATCCCCTTCATTCTATTCCACGTTAATGTTTGTGCTTCTGTTTTGAGTTTATTGAGTGATGCATTCCAGGATATCTGGCATTGCAGCGAAAAATTTTCCGGCTCAAGGAACCAACAATTATACAGTTATGGGCTGTCACAGATGACAGGGTAAGAATGCAGGCTGTTTCTGCATGACCGGGAAAAAAAACAGGTGGGCAATGTTGGGGCAGGGTTTAAGTTACACAGCACTGAAGGACCCAGAAAGACCCTGCTTAGTGTCTTAGGTAATCGTGCCTGACTTTTAAATTCTTTTTTCTCTTGGGTCTGGAATCATACCACAAGTAAATCAGAGGACATGAAACACAACTAGATACATCTGCATGGCTGAGTTGCTGTCTGGTTTCTTGCAGTGCCAGCCATGGCAGGATTTTGGACTGGGCCAGTGGGATCAATACCCCTGGGCCTCGGGTAGCAGGGGACCTTGGAACACTCAGTCACTTCATGTCGAAAATCTGAGCTAGGAATGACATCACACCTGAGTTAACCAGATTGCCACGGTGCAGCAAGTCGGAAAGCCATTTAGTAATACCAGTTCTAACCAGGTTTATTACAGTATGTTAGCCATTGTTAGCAATTTCAATTTATAACAACACATTATGCGGTATTTCGCACATACAAATGCTATAGCAGTATGTCCACAGATAGAAGTTGGACAATACTGTGTGTACAGCCGGTTTCAGCACATATATGGCACATATATGACATAAGTGCTAATAAACAGTGTAAAACTACAGCTTTCACTTCTGTTGATAAAAGGCTCTGCCATCTTGAATTCTGAGATAGGGACTATAGTGGTTCCTCCGACTTTCCAAGTCAGAAATTCAATTTCAGGGGCTGTTTCAGTGGGTGTTCCAGTTGAAACTTATGACCAGGAACCATGAAATTCCGACTTCCCAGTTGAAATGGAACGCAGCATAGCAGTGCAAGCTGAACGCTATGAGCCTCATATACAATGCGAATTCACGAACAACACCCTTTGCTTATGGAGCAAAAGAGCAGAACACCTGGATCCTTTGATAATCAACCACCAGGGGCTTCCTGGACCCTCTGTGAGTAAAATGCAAGCTGAGCCCCACAAGCATATATAGTGAGCATTAACCATCAGAGCCTCGAATCCTCTCAACATATACATTGCATGTTAACCACGATCAATGCCCCTGTATGCCCCCCCCCCCACCCGCCTCCCCATGAGAGGGGAGCCCCCAAACGGCTGGTTCCCCCACACCTCCTGAGCATTATCTGGTCTTGGCACCAGCCTGCTGGGTTGCAGAATCCTTTTGCTTGTGTTTTGTTTCAAAGACCTTCTGAGTGAGTGTTGACCATAAGGTTCATCCTTCATGCTGGTTTGGCTTCCACTGGATAATAGGCTGATTGCATTTCCAAGTCCGTAATAGACTTAAAGCTCTGTGTGGTTTACAATCTTGAGTATTACCATGAACAAATCTGATCAAAGTGTGTTAGCTGGTGGAGCTGAAGGAGTAGTGGATATTTTATCCCGTAATGTATGTCGGTGTACTGAAAATGTGTCAAGTAGCCTCAACATCATGCTTTGTTAATAGCTGAAGTTGAACTCTATGTCTAGTATGCAAATACATCAAATCAAAATATTGTACGTCATTGTCCTACGTATGAACACATAACACAACAATACCAAACATTATTTCCATCAACATGTTTCTTTGGCAACAGGATCTTTCCAACAACCCTGCACTGGATAAGAACTTGGATGTGAACAACCTTTCCATTACAGCTAAACACTAGAATCATAATTGTTCTAAATGTTCTATCAACAAGAATATAATTTATAGAATTTTATTATCATAAATATATAAAAGTTTAGCTGCTGAAAATACATTCTATTAGTAACAGATGAAATGTTACGGGCAGCATTATGAATCGAGCATCATGTACATGGTCTTTCTCATTCTGGGCTGTATGTTTAGTCTTACTCTGGTAATTGAGATGATCCCATTTTAAACATATACATTAATATAAAAGTATTGTTAAAAATCTAAATTGTATATTTGTCTCAAGTAAATTTAATCAAATTTCTTCCTATCATAGCTGGCCTGTCCTGCTTAAAACATTTTGCTACTAAAACTTAAGAACACTATTATTATTATTATTATTATTATTATTATTATTATTATTAGCAGTAGTAGTATCAAGGTCAGTACCGTGTGACCCCTTTGTGACTCATCCCCGTTTGGCCAGTAGGTGTCACTGGTCATCCCACTTTTCCCCTCCCTGTCTTATAGCCCTGTAGCCCTAGTGTTTTTTCCCAGGATGCTCCCCAGACTGCTGTATAGCTCAGTGGATTTAGAGTGGGGCTCTGAGGCTGTAACCCTCTGGTCATGGGTTTGGGGCTATTTGTGTTTATTGGTTTTCTGTTCCCTAGTATTTGTTATTAGTTATCTTTGCTTCCCTGTTTTGCTTTGACCAACTTGTGTCCTGTTTGGTTTTGCTCGTACTTGTTCTTAGTCTTTCCTTAGCTTTGTCAGCCCTCTGTTAATGATCCCTATTTCCTGCTCTCTTTAATCACAAGTTATTTTACCTGTGTCTTCTTGTCCTGCTCCTTTTTTGAATGGTTGATTTTGTGTTGGTCCACACCCGCCGTGGTCTGAGTGTATATTAGTGGCTGCCCTTGTCCTGTTCCTCAGTCAGTCATTGTGTCAGTGTTACAACATTTTGTTACCTGTGTTAAGTTACTGCTTGTTTGTTACCCTGTTACACTGCCTAGTCCTGCTCCCTGTGTTGCCCTGTTCACTATTGTGTTACTTTATGGTTCTTGTAGTTCATTCTTGTTTTTTTTCAATAGTTTTTTTCTGACCCTGGTGCTTTTCCCCGGTGTATTCAGTTTGTTAATAAACCCTTTTATCTTGGAGCCATCGGTGGATCTTCACCTTTTTCCCACCTGGAACACACTGCACCGTAGCTAATAGCAGTAGTATGTAAACAAGGTGTTGTTTGCACATATACAAGTGATGTGAGTTTCTTTTATAATATAAAAACAACTAATAACAGGTAGTCAACTTATAAAGCTAAAATTTTTCAAAAGTGTTTATTGAAAGGAGCTGATATATACAGTACAGGAAATCATATTAAATGCACAGTGATCTGGGAAGTGACTTTTGTTGATAGCTTAGAGTGAAATTTATGTGAAATTAAAATTACCATTTTAATTTGTGTAGGCTATATACACTTCATGCCTTAATCCATCCTGATTTGTTTTAAAATGTCAAACATTCCAGTATTGTGATTTTGCTTTGATTTTGCTTTATACTAATACTTCATATCCCATGCCAGTTAAATAACTGCTGGGAAAATTAAGTATGGCCTATGCATCACTTTGTCATGTTATTACTGTATAATTCCTAACACAGAAAAACCTGTGAAATGAACTTTGGAATTGTCCTTTAAGCAAAAACTTAAATGTAGTTTAAAAACACACCAGCTTCACTTTTCATGTTTTTCTGATAGCCAGTCAGAAGTGCATGTGGGTATCTGTGCACGACAGCAACCGGAAACACACCCTGTCACACATACTACAGTACCTGAGGCATCCTGCCCGCTGTTTCGGCCACGTCTACATGTTTTGTGCTGCGATGAAGTGAAAATAAAAGACTTTTATCGCATGCTAGTAGCCATGTTCTTCTAGACTTACCTGTTGTGCTCGAATGAACTTTCAATGATGTTCTGTGCGGCCTATTGTGAAGAGAAGGTTTTCCATTAGTGAGAAATTTCCTGTTTCTCAACAGCAGAACAAAGATCCGGTGAAATAGAAAATGTTATTTAAACATGAAGAAATAAGGGTAGCCATTGATCTTTTTAGTTTAATTCTGATGCAAATGATACTGGATATATAACAGGATCTAATCATGCTAGAAAAGTAATATATACCTTCTGTGATAAAACAACCACTACAATGAAAGTTAGACAGACTTCCCATCTGTTTGATGCACGTTTTTTGTGCCCGTCTCCCCTTCAAAACAAAAGACATGAAGAGAGTCATTTCTTTTTTGCAATTCTTCTTTGCTATAGATCTAAATGACCATGGTGCCCCATTGCCCAGAGACAGCCGGAAGCACACAGAAGAACTGCCAGAGATGACCAAACAATTCAATGTCAAAAGAATGTTTGATCTGGGAAGACGGAGAACAAAGAGGTCTATCATCTACCAAACAGGGGTTAAAGTCTGTCCTGAAGAAAGCATCAAAGATGCCCTTGACAGTCACCAAGCTTATTAC
This sequence comes from Cyphomyrus plagiostoma, assembly GCA_019775915.2. Lineage (NCBI taxonomy): Eukaryota > Metazoa > Chordata > Actinopteri > Osteoglossiformes > Mormyridae > Cyphomyrus > Cyphomyrus plagiostoma. The sequence continues at coordinate 17,111,231 of JABFEA020000029.1, read as the reverse complement.
AAACTGAGAGGTAAGAGGTCCCGGCTCGTTTAGACTTCATGGCCATTACATTATGAATCTCGATAATACTTGCACTTTCTGTTCTTCTGTCCTGTCTCAAAAACCGACAAATCCGTTCAAGCCTTCTAAAGTAATGAGAAGTCTCCCTTTGATCGTGCGCTGGCCCTTTTTTCCTTTAAGAGTCCCATTCCAAGCCAAACAAGACTCGCAAATTTCAAAGGTTGAGCATTGAGATACCCGGCTCTGCCTGATGGTTCAGTGCATCGCGATTAGCGATGCAAGCCGGGGGATCATCATGAACATCGAACTTTTATGTGAACATTCTCGGCGTCAAATTATTCAAGGCCACTCTATAATGTCTGACGAGAGAGTACGGCGGAGATGAAGGTGATATCAGAACTTCATTGCTCAGTAATGTTGGCCCCTGTTCTGGATGCTTATCCGGACATACAGCGATGTGCTTTCGGTCGATCAAAAGAATGCCACGCCCCCTTCAAATGATTGATGAAGGGTTTATGAAGATGATCATGCTGCATGGAATTATCCTTCAATCAAAGTCTAAACACCAAGCAGGGCCACAGGAGTTATGTGGTGGTTAAGGGCAGATATTCAGATACAGTCTCCAGGAATAGATTAGAATAGAATAGAATATCTTGATTATCATTGTACATGTGAATTAAAAAAATACATACAATCCATTGTATTGTACATACAATACAGTCCATTGATTTATCCATCCATCTAACCATCCATTTTCTGTAATCGCTTGTCCTATTTAGGATTGTGAGGTAGATATACAGTATATGGTTGAAAAGTGAACCACAATGCAAAACTTCCATATCATGTTTTTATCGTCATTAAAAATATTACCGAATTTTTTAATCAGCATTTGTTTAAAAATTAGCTGCATGCTAATTGTTTGTAGTCAGTTGTTTTAAGTTGTTCATCTGATGGTATCAGCTGAATGAAGCAGGGAATTTGCTTGGGTTATAGAGCTGGATGTCAGGCCCCGGCCTTAGAGCTCGATGGAGAGGGAGGGACTAATTCTGCTCTCAGTTTGCCAGACGGCGGTGTGGGAAGCCTTCCGCATTTTCCTGGACCGGGTCCCCAGCACCGGCGAGTATGACAGCTGGGTCTCCACCTGTCAGCAGGAATCCCTCTGCATGAGCGACCTGCTCCAAAGCTTCAGCAGCTCTCAGGAGCACGTGGAGATGCTGTACAAGGTGCATGACTTGGTGGACACTGCGACCTTCTCACTCTGCTGGAAAAACACAATTGTGCCTGTAAATTCTGATGACTGGTAATTTATCAAGATACAAATTCAGAAACTTTGCTCGAGCTGACTTTGCTACAAACTTTATGTTGGTACAAATCTGCATTTTTGCACTGTGTGCACTGCCCCCACCTCACAATCTTCTTTGTTTACAGACGGTGAATGTGCAAGATAAGATTGACCGAGAAAGGTAGACACAGAGACAATCTGTTGTATTATAACGATCTTGACGTTAGCTTGTTCAGTGTCTTATAGGGGACGTCACACTGTTGTTTGGGGGCCATTTTCATTACCGAATCTCAACAGGAAATTAAGGACTGAGTTCCTAAAATTGAAATACACAGCTTGCTTTAGCGTTGCAGAGCTATCGGCTGTAAAGGGCCAGCTGCAGAATACAGATAAGGATTTGATACGGGAAAAGGTAATTCACTGTGTACCACAAACTCAACCATCACAAACTGTCAGAGCTGTCTGAAGAGTGCAGGCTAATGCTATACTGGCTCAAAGTTAAAATAGCTAAAAATTCAAATGTTTTAGCTAAAGTTACTTCAATAGTTCAGAACATGAAAGAAATTGAAGCTAAACTTGAAATACAGCATTACTGTACCCATTCTGAGCCAATCCCCAGACTACAGTATAAGCACAAAAACAAGATTTCAGAACCTTCTGAAATTGATCGTGATCTGCTTAATTCTGCATGGATCCATACAGAAATGTGAGAAGATATGGGGAAAACACCTTTAGTGTTATTCAGTCTTTGCATTTAAATTTAAATTTTAATCTAAAACGGAATTTTTTTTTCCCACCAGATTTCAATCTGATTGTAATATCTTTCATCTCAGGTCAAAACAGCATGACCCAGAAAGACCGCGCGAGAAAGTCCAAGGTGAGCATTGATTATTGATAAAATCTTGAGTTTGCTAAACGAGGTCCTCACATTTAATGAATCATTTCTGCCCCGTAGAAATTCCTTCTGCGAATCCTTATGAACCCAGCCAGGCGTCTGAAGAGGTGAGAACCTTGCCGACATGGGCCACAACGAGGCCAGGATTGTCCCATCGCTCATGTGGCCATAATCGCTCATCTCGCAGAAGGTTATGGTCCATAAAGAGGCAGAAGCCGAGCTCTCCGGGCCATCAGCAGAGGAGCCTCAGGAGCAGGTGGTGGAGTTCAGCATCACCATTGCGGATCCAGCCTTAAGTGAGCTGGTGAATGAAACACACGGCGACCGATACAAGGAGCTGGCCCTCAACTTACGAAACCAGGTGATTACCGATGTTTCATACTGTCTGGCCTTCAAAGGAACGAAGAGACTGACTGCATATAATATGTGCTAATGTCAGCCCAGTGTAATAGCCTTTCAGTCCTGCCCTTGGGGAACTCATACCACTGTGTTTTATTGGTTTAATTCAGAGTGACACTCGCGTCTGTATTTTTCTTTTTCCCAAATTGGTTGGGGTGATATAGGATTGTAAATGAGCTTGGACCTGAAACGGGTTTATGGGGGGAATGGAAGTGTAATAGGAAGATGGCAAGTGTGCTGAGCGTGACAGTGGAGGGCAGTGTGTGACTCAGTAGGTTAGGCTGCTGTGCCCGGGATCAGGAGGTTGTTGGTTTGAATCCCAGGGTCAGAAGAGTTACCTCATCAATGGCCCCTTAAGTAAGGCCCTTAACCCTCAATTAGTGCACAGACAGGCTGACCCTGCTGAAATGTAGCAGTATGTTGCTTCCGATAAAAGCATATAGTGAACTATACTGGAGCAGAGATGATGAAACCCCAAGGGCAGGCGGCCATCTGCCAATATGTTAGAAGAACTTAAAAACACGTATTTTCAGTTTGGCACACTTAGAAATTATTATTGAGATATGCCAGATAAAAGTTTATATGTTTTTCTTAGACTGAACTGAATCAATAATGAATCATAAAGTACTTCGCAGAATTTTATAATTTTATAAGAAAAGATCACCAACAACAACTTTATTTTTGTATAGCGCATTATCACGACTTTACATCGTCTCAAAGCGCTTTACAGCATCCCCACCCAAAGCCCCCAGTGAGTAAGCCAGAGGCGACAGTGACAAGGAAAAACTCCCTAGAAGGAAGAAACCTTGGGAGAGACCAGACTCAAAGGGGGAGCCAATCCTCCTGGCCCCAGCAGGGAGAGTGAAATCGGAGAGATGGTTAAGTGCCAAGTCACCCTGTCTAAGTCATAAAATTTAAGTCACACCTGGGGAGCAGGGAGGTGATGACAGGCTGGTGTTGGCACTCCTTCAGATCGCCAGGCAGCCGGGCATACGTGGAAGACGACACACGCAGAAGGGCGAGCTGGACGGAAGGACGTCAGGCGTAGTGGAGACATCACATGTAGCAGGGTGTGCAGGATATGTTGATAATTTGGGGTCTCCGGGCAACAAAAACCAGGAGGGGTTCGGGGAAAAAATATGCAATTAGTCAAAGTAGGGGAGACTATAGGCAGTGCTAAGAGTTAGGTGAGTGCAATATGGAGTGCAATGTGCAAGCTCCGGCAGATATGGCTATGGCAGCATAAGTAGGACGGAGAAGCTGGTGGGAATGCAGGCATGGGGGGTCCCTGAAACATCAGCACTCTAATCCCACAAGAGGGTGTGAAGCTAGAGTGACAGCACTGACAGTTCAATTTGTCCAAAGCCAGTGGCATCGATCCCCACCCAGCTTTACAGCTCACACTATAGGTCTAACTGGGGGTGAACAGTTAGCTAAAGCTATTTTATAGGAAAAGATTAACAATTAGATAAAGCTATTTTATAAGAAAAGATTAACAACAACAAATTTATTTTTGTACAGCTAGGAGAGGTTAGACTGAACAAGTGTGTTTTAGTCTAGACTTGAATATTGAGAATGAGCCTGAAACCCGCACATCCGCTGGAAGACCATTCCACAGCAGAAGAGCTCTACAGTACAAAGCTCTGCAGCCTGCCGTAGCTCTTTCTACCCCAGGTACTAACAGATACCCTGCACCTTGAGAACGAAGCAAGTGCAGCGGGTTGCATGAAGACCGCATCTCACTAACGTATTCTGGTGCTGTTGCAGAGCTGCTCATATTGTAGAATTTAAGGAACAATATTACTGTAAATACTGAAGTTTAGCTGGCATGTCATATGATTAAAGTGATTACCAACTCCTTAATAAATTATCTTGCTATGCTAAAGTGGTCGGGCTAAATTCTGAAGCTCTAGGATAATTGTTTCAAATAGGTAAAGGCTCCATTGAGATCACTGGCATTTGTGCCACATAGATTGAGGGTCGATATGGACAAAAAAGGGCAGAACCGTAGATGATGGATTGCAAATTACCGCTCATATGTCTCCAGTGATATAACATCTAATACCTGAAGCCATATTGCAGTGTGCAGTCAATTTGCAACAAAGTGTTCCTGGAGTTCATTTCATTCAATTAAAACTTTTGAACTTGGTTTTAAGTCTCACTTTCACTTTCTTTCGACAGATGCTGCATGTTCTTGAGAAACTGTCACGATTTAAAGAGATTAGAGTTTTAGGATTTAGGTGGGTTTTCTATCTATCTATCTATCTATCTATCTATCTATCTATCTATCTATCTATCTATCTATCTGTCTGTCTGTCTGTCTGTCTGTCTGTCTAACAGAGGGTTTTGTTTCTCCTGGAGCCTGTTGTAGGAATCACATGTCTTGGGGCAGGGACAGCCTAGAGCACACACACCCTGATACACTGGGGGCTCCAATTGATCTAAATGCATGTCTTTGGCCTGTGTTGTGAAAAAAGAGACCAAGGACAACCTGTGCAGACACAAGTATTAGAGGCTCCAACTCTGGACAAGCTACACACTGAGCCACAGTGCTACCTCACCCACCAGCTATCCACAACAGCAGAAATATTATGAAGCCATCCATGCATCCATCCATGTATCCAACCATGTATCCATTTATGCATCCATCCATGTATCCATCCATGTATCCATTTATGCATCCATCCATGCATCCATCCATGCATCCATCCATGTATCCATCCATGCATCCATCCATGCATCCATCCATGTATCCATCCATGTATCCATTTATGCATCCATCCATGCATCCATCCACGTATCCAACCATGTATCCGTTTATGCATCCATCCATGTATCCATCCATGTATCCATTTATGCATCCATCCATGCATCCATCCATGTTCCACCTGCCTGTCTAAGTCACTTGGGGAAAACAGGAGAAGGCCTCCATCATTTATGCTGTGAACTGCTTTGCATTTATGCTTTGACTAAACTCCTACCTTTCACTGTAATTTTTCTTTGGCAGGTCTGGGGATGTCTCCATCCACTACGCTGCTGTCTTTGACGGAGACGCGTTGGTCTCCGAGACAGCTGGCAGCGAGAGCACGGTACCGGGTTCTGGTCTGGGGGACCAGATGACAATTAAGACTCATCTTAAGGACATGGTCACCAAAGCCCTCAGAGAAGATACGTCATTGCCATTGGACATCCATTCTGTCTGCTTTGGACCTGGTTAGGAACCTTCGATGATATGCACTCAGCAGGATTTAGGCAAAACTTTAAAATGACCTTATGCTGCATTATGTACTGGATATAATCCAAGAGAATAGTATCGTTTGACAGATGACTCTAAATGTTGATGGATTGTGGCTGCAAATTCATATTCTCATTGTATGTAATAATTTGTTCCCAAATGTATAAATTTCTGTGGAGGATGTTCAGGTGGAAAGTAGCTTTTCACCCAGTATTTAGCATCGTCAAGAGTTTTTGATGTTGTAAAATAATTTTTCTTATCACTTTTCATCCTGAAAGAGCAGGTAACAGTAAGATCAACGTCAGGAGAGGTAATTCTATCACCTCTAATAATAAGTTAATAATAAATAGCTAAACTGACGTTTTTTTTTGATGTTTCATAATGTGTGTTTTCTCAGACGCCAACATCAGAATTTCACAGTGAAATGAGGATGACTACAGAGACCACAGCAACTGCAATTGAGGAACCTCTTCTTTCTCCTGCCTCTGTGGAGGTGGGAAAGAGTCAGGAGGAGAATGACCTAGAGAATCTTCTAGAGTCGGATGTCTTCATGAAAGAAGACAGACATCAGAGTGTGGAAACCACAAGTGGACCTGTGATACACAGCATATTGTCGGCAAGGACGGAGAGTGTCCCGATCACTCGGGGATATGACCATTCCACAGGTGTTGGTAATAGGGGTCGTGATGTTGTGAACCACCCTGTGCTTTCACCCATGGATGGAGTGTTGGGCCTTTATGAAAATGTATCTGGCATTGTGTTGGTCAACCTGACACAGCCACTAGACGAGCCAATCACAGAAGCTCAGCCTGGCGAAGGCACACACAGGGCCGGGCAAGGGGAAGACCTGAGGTCAAAACACCCTGAAATCCCAGATTCACATGCTACATCTGGTGAGCAAATCACTTATGATCATTAATATTAGTTAGTTCTTGTGCGAATATTGGTGATTCCACAAGATCTAATATATCAGTTCCTTTCAATCCAGTCCTCTGGGATCCAAAGACAGTCCATATTTTTGTTCCCTCCCAACTTCCAACACATCGGTACCAGGCTTTCGGTGTTGCTGTTTGCTTTGTTCGAATATGGTGGGAGCAGGGAGGGAGCCAAAACCTGGACTGTGTGGACGTCCCCAAGCACTGGGTCGAGACACACTGCTTTAAATGAAGGTACAAGAATATAATACAGTATCCCATCATTAATATACATTGTATATGGTATGGTTGAATGAGGAAATAGTTCAATGCATATGACCGATATGACATCTTTATTCTTCCAAAATTTGTTGCAGATAGTGTGGTGTCTTCTAACCTCACCACTGCCCGTGGACAGGAGGACATGGACGATACCAAGCAGAAGGAGAAGGAGAAACGTTCTCAAACTAGCACACCTACCCCAATAGATTATGACGGTGGAGAACCGGCTGGGACAGACTATCCCTGTGAACATGCATCTCCATCTTCAGAGACCATGACCGGTTGTGTGTTGACCCCGGAGAGTCACAGCAGAGAGATGGCAGTAGTGTTTCGTTTGCGGGTCGCTAATTTGATGTTTGCTAACAACCTGCGGAACAAAAGCTCCCCTGATTACAGATTGCTGGAAAACGTCTTTCTTCAAGTGGTAGGTAAACGAGTTCCTATATTATTTTCTTCCCAACGGCTCCAGGCGAAACAAGGCAAACATTTCAGATCAAGGTAATTCACGCATGTTTTTTGTACTGCAGTGTTTCAGGAGGAGACTGGACTTTCTGCTAATTGTTTAGATGTTTCAGACATAGACAAACATGGTTTAAATAATTAAATATGACGAACATTTGTTCTATATCAAGGAGCAGTGAGAAACCCCTGCAAACATTTGTATTAAGTTTCAGTATGTGGAATAACACTCACTCCACACTTTATTAGCTGCAAAAAATCAAATATTAAATATGATAAATTATGATAATGCTTGATTTATCAGAAAATCTGTAATTGTGTTTTTCATTGTTGGTTTGTTTTGATTAAATCAGCCGTACTTTGTTTTTCAAAAGCTTTTGATTTCAGAGGTTTTAAGTGATGCAAATGTTCTTAAACAATCTTCATCAAACAGGTGGCTGTGTTTTGTCTCGCTTAGATGCAGATTTCTGATTCTCACGACGGGCCAAACTCTGGATCCTCCGATAAATCTGAGCCTGGGAAACAGAGGGTAGCCCTATCCATCCCGGTAACTGTCTGCTGTGTGCTTTCATTCTTTATAACTAGCTAATTATAAGTTATCACATGCACGTTAATCACATGCACGTATGTTTTCAGTGTCTACTGCTAAGGATTCATTTAGCCTTAGATCTCGCAATGAAAGCAGTCAGACCCTGTGCAGTCTGCATCAAACTAAGCACGGCTGAGGTCGACTCATTCCCCTGCAGTGACGTTTTGATTCATCGCAATCGATTCCTGAGTCCCAGCTGCAGTATCCATGAAACTTGAAGGATTCATTGAGTACCCACCCCCCCACCCACCCACCTATCCCCTATGCTGTCAAAATGAGTTTCGGGTGGTTGGCAAATTTCAAAGGGGATTCAAACTCGTTATTTTACTACCTCACTGGTGCCTGATCAGGTGCAAACCAATTTCAGGAGGGTGGCAGGTCAAACCCGTAACTCTCCCACGTGGCTACATGCCTGCCCAGGTCACACAGCACCGTCTCCAGCTTCCGTACAGGCTGCATCTTCCCTACATTCATTTAAACACTCTTTTGTAACTTTTTTTCTTTTGGTTTTAGTTCCCTTTAAACGTTCCTTATACCCCTCCCTCAGTTTCAGAGTGTGACAGTTTCCAGCCGTAAAACTCATCATGTTTTATACCATGCCTCTTGTGCGTGCCTCGCGGGAGATGACCTTTCTACCGGGGTGCGGCAAAACGAGGCCAAAGTGTCTCTTTCATCTCCCTGCGTCTCTGCCTGCATCAGAGGCGCCCGCTGCCTCATTAAATCTTTCCCGTGAGTCATCATTCGTTGCAGTATGTAACCTATAACCGGTCACTTAAGTCAGAGATGCATATTTCATCGGGAGTTTTCCGGGCGGAAGCACTGCTGCCATTCTTAGTTTCGGATGTCTCATTGATGTTACTGTCGTGTACGTGTGGCTAGACGCAGATACGTGTTGGAGTGAGTCAGCGGCAAAGCTGTGAAATGAGCGTCCTCTGTCTTCATAACTTTCAGTGCGCGACCGGGCTGTGTGAATGCTGATACGCTTTGTTTCCCATAAACTGCCTATAAGTGGATTGTAGGATACGGAAGATGGCCTCGTGACTATGCAGCCTAATGACTAAAGCGCACTTCACCGTGGACTGGAGAGAAATGAAAAGATTTGGGTAATATGTGGTTAGGCCTGGCACTTTGTGAGAGTGTGTTGAGTGCCATGACACACTCTAACATACACGTGTGTGTGTGTGTGGGTGTGTGACTGGGTGATATTTAAGTAATGCAGTCCTTAGCATGTGAGGATGGGCTGTTTTTAAACATGCACCCACTGCAACAGCTCAGTTGCTCAATATTTTATGAGGAATTGATCCCCCCCCTTCCACCAGACAATAATATGCGCTAAGCCTAGAAAGCAGCTATTTATGGATTTGTGGTTTGTTTGCATGTGGCTGGTGTTCAGTGGAGTGTTTTGAGATTAATTGTAGGAGTATATACCGCATTTAATGCTCTCAGGTCTCTGCAGACATGTCAGATATTTTGTCCTTGCCACCTTTCTGTTATTTGAATTTTTGCTTGTCAAATGGCCAAGTCGCATTAGCTGCAGTACTGCATTTCTGATTATGTGAAATCTGAGAATGATATATAGCGAGGAACATTTATATACATTTCTGTTGTTTATGTAAATTGGTGTGGTTTCAGATCCTATTACCACAGTAACATAATTTTATTGAGCACTGATGATATTTTTGGAGACCTGTTCTGGTGGGGGGGGGGGGGGGGGGCACGGGGCTTAGCCATGTTGCCCCACACACATGGGCACGGGGTGGCAAAAACCGCCGGGG
>JABFEA020000029.1:17088614-17101301 GCA_019775915.2 Cyphomyrus plagiostoma | reverse complement strand
TAACATACTTTTATTGAGCCCTGATTTTTTTTTTGGCGACCGGTGCGGGGGGGGGGGGGGGGGGCACGGTGCTTAGCACTGTTGCCTCACACCTCTGGGACCTGGGTTCGCATCTCCGCCTGGGCCACACGTGTGTGGAGTTTACATGTTCTCCTCATGTCTCCGTGGGGTTTCCTCCTGGTACTCTGGTTTCCCTCCTAAATTGAGGTTAATTGCAGTTGCCAAATTGCCCATGTGTATGCATGTGTGAGGAGAGTTGGGTAGTTCAGGTCCAGAGAGTAAAAGTCCAGACTGGTATTTTGTTTCAACCAACCAAATAAGTCCTCTGTCACTGTGACTCTTTATGCTCAGCTGGTTGGTTGAAACGAAATCCCGGTTTGGACTATTACTCTCTGGACCTGAATTACCCAACTCTGTGGGTGAGTGAATGGTATGTGAGCGTGCCCTGTGTTGGGCTGTTGCCTGCCTTGTGCCCATAGGGTCCGGACCCCCCACAACCCTGGATAGGATAAGCAGTTACAGAAGATGGATGGATGGATGGATGGATGTCCTTATAGCTGGTCATACTCAGAAGATGGGACAGTAACTGGCATTCTGTTGAAAGTTCATCCACTGATATGCAGCCTTATCAGTGCAATTACACCTCTTTGATTTTCTTAACCATGGAAGGGCAACTCTGCCTAGTACTTAAAGAGTTGCCTAATGTTTACAATTTCTAATCTGTAGCTGTGTTTCCATACTTAAGAAAAAATTCCAATCTCACAAAAGAACCAATTTGCTGAACAGGAAGAGTTTTACAACCAGAGAGTGTTAATTACAAAGCACAAAAGAGAGGCATCTTGTTGTGCCTTCAGATATTAAGAGAATGTGTCCACACAGACTCGATATCCCGTTCAGGTGGCTTTTGATGGCACCAGGCATTGGTAAGGAACAGAAGAGAAGTGAACACATGTAGACAACAGAGACGACGGCATCTACTGCAACCAACTGTGGAAGGGCTGGGAATCTGCAGTGACCCGTTTTTGTGAGTTTTATTGGTCCCAGATAGAATGGGGAGACTCCCCCGAGCTTACAGAATGAGGGAACAACACTGTCTAAAAATATACGTGGCAGAGAACACATATCCGAGTGATGAGGAAGCGTGTAGAGTACGATCCCTGGTCTGACTTGATGAACGTTGACCTGAATTCCGATCTGGCGGCTCTCGCTCAGAGAGATACTGATGTGAATGCCTTCTCGCAACTGGGGCGAGGTGATCTCAGAGACACTGGCGGTCTGGTGGATGGTGGATGAAGATGAAAAAAATATCGTGTCCCTTTGTACCCTTGAATTAAATAGAAAGTTGGTGCACTGAAAATAAATGGTTGAAATCAAGAAAATATGGAGGAATTGAAAGTGTTGGAAAGGACTGAAAGATGCAAATATTGACTGTGACTTTGTAATGAGGTATTTTGCTATTTTTCTGTTGAATTCACTCCAGCGATCTTGTGCTGGATTGGTGGTTAGACGGCTTATTTATCTGTCAAACAGTCAGAGGTTGAATACAAGTCTGTCTTCATCAGATTGATGCTGGCTCATTTGGTTGCCATTATGTTAGTACCCTTGAATACGAGGCCATTAACTCTAATTATTCTAGGAAAAATGTCCGTCATTGCACAACTGCATCTTATAAACAAGTGGATCCCTAAGCCCCTCTACCTGCCCCTTTAAGAACGTAGCTAAAAATAGTTCTAAAGTACAAATGTATGCATCTTTATTAAATATTTTAAAAGGCAAGCAAATCAAATGGTGAGGGAAATACCCCACAAAGGGCGATTTTCAATAACTGCACAGCAGCTAATGCTTTTTGAAGGGCCATGTGCTTCATTAGCTCCAGCATAAGCATCTGCTTTTGCCAAGGAGTTGAGCAAATGGTATTTGGAGTCAGTTTGATGGGAGAAGCAGATCACGGGGCTGCTGGCGGTGTCCGCTAATGACTCACTGCAGCTGTTTGCGGGACTCGACCAAAGAGGGCCCTCCAAATCGCTCCCATCTGTGTCCACCGGCTGTACGCTGCAAAACTCACGTTATATCAGACTCATTAAGTTGTTAAAGATCAGCTTATGCACTTATTTGGCAGATGTTTCATCCAATAACAGCGTGATCGGCCAGCCTCAGGAGTAATAATAATAATAATAATTATTATTATTATTATTATGCATATTATTTGTGGGTGCCTTTCTCAAACCCAAGGTCACCTTCCATAGCCCATAAAAGACAAACAATAAAAACAAATAATTAAAAAGAGTTATTTTTCAATTTAATTGAAGGTTAAAGGTCTTAAGGGAACAGTGGTGAAACCATTCCACCAACTATGGGATTTGAACCAACAACCATCTGATCACTGACATAGCAACCAAACCTGCACAGCCACACACCACCTGATTCTGATATATTAATTATTCATTATAATAATTTTGGTCATTTTCCCCCACAAATTTTTAAAATCTAATATTTCCGTTTTTGGAGTTTTTAGTGTAGTATCTCTCATAGTTTTTTAGTATGCAAAACAATGCAATTAAATATACATTTTCATCTAACTTTATCCCAATATCACTTTTTTCATCCTGATTCTTATTCTACATTTTAAATAGCTTAATTACAGAAAATTGCACTTCTGTGAGAGTAGTATTTTGCGATCCTTCCCAGATTAATAGGACTTGTAGCCCCTGCTGTTGTCTGTAAGTGGAGCATAACCGAATGCAAAGTTAACTGTTGAGCTGTGACCTAAGAGTCTGGATCAGGAAATGTATCCGAACAAGGGGTGGCACAGTCACAAAGCAGAATGTTCACTGCTTCAGCTGCATGTTACTGACGTATGACGTCAGCAGTTATTTAATTAGACACACAACACACTCTGCCACCTGTTTGCATCCACAGTGAACACACACACATGGAAATACTCATATTCTAATCAGCCTCTCTGATCTGCCACCAGCAAACAGGAAAGAGAAGAACACGTATCGTTTGCCTCGCTGGAAAACCTCATTTAAAAAAAAAACAAAAAACTCTTTTAATCAGGGCAGTGCAGCGACTTTTTGAGGGGCAGGTAAAATTTGCCGGTGCCCCACAGTTAAATAGTGCTATCGCCTGTGATAAGCTGGCACATCCCTGGATATAATTCATACTTTTATTATTAATTTATTATAACTCATTTGTAGGGCATTTTCCAAGGTGCAGGCCTGAGAATGAGCTCTTAGAATACAGTGTATACATCATTCCAAGCTCTGCTCCCAAAACACTCATCTTTCTGTAATGATCCAATTTTTCCAGAACTCTGTCATTCTGTGCATTAGAACCTGACTTCTTCCTCTGTGCTCTGATTGTAAAATATGTCCTACAGACAGGCACTTGCCCTAGTCTTGAACCTAAGGGGTGACAGCTGGATTAACACTGGGTGTCCATTTATTTTTTAATGTGAGCGATGGATTCATTTCCCAGCCCCTGTTCCGTTCTGCAGTCCAGGTGACGAGGTCTTTTAGGAACCAGACCTACAAATATTGTGCGAAAAGCATCTGTAGTTCGGGAAAATTTTAAAGCCATTATACGCTGTAAGCACATTAACCTACTACATTGATCCTCTTTTAGCCTCACTGGAGGATGAGAGTATGTATTTGTAGCTTTTAGTCTAAAACTTTCAAGAAGGTTCCCTGACAGCATGAATAGCACTTTTTCAAGCATTATAAAGCTCTGAAGAGCGATCATTGATTTATTTCAGGTTTCCTGTTTTTATTTACCACCTCTCATTCTAACCCAGAAATAATTTTGTAATAATAGATAAAATTCTAGAGAATTCTATACTGCTTTAATAGTAGGGGTGTTGTTAGATTGCCAAAGAAAGGACAGAGTGAATATAATTCAGTCTCTCTGCTGCCTTGGATTCTTACTTTTCCTGTTCTCCTTTTAACTCCAGTTGCTCCCAAATCTGCGTTCCAGTGCGACTGGATTTAAGGAGCTTGAGATTCTCAGCTTCAGAAACGGAAGCATGATCTTCAACAGGGAAATGAAGACGTCTGGGCCGAATAATGTCACGGAAGCGGTCCATTGTGTCATCGCAAACTTCTGTTGCGGTGTGCCCAAGCGCCTCGACGTCGAGGTCGAGCACAAGCCCCCGGGTGTCGGGTCTGGTAAGGCTGATAATCTTTCTGACGGGGAGGGAAATGAGAAGCTGTACCTGTCAGGTAGATCATGTGACAGCAAAGCTGATGGCTGCCTTCACCTCTGACAGTGTAGTGTATGTGATCTACAGAACAGTCAGATTCAAAAGGATTATTCTAGAAGACAGCTGAGTCAACAGTAACGTGCGGACGGTCTCGATGTCTCAGCTCCTGTTTGCCGTCTTAATTAAACAAAGCTGGATCACTTTCAAAAAACTTTACAAGGTTGAAAGCCCGTGTAAGCCAGGATATCCTAATTGAAGTGAGTCATGACTTTGGCCATCCGCCAGGTGTGAGAGGGACATCGTGTGCGTTAAGCAGAAGGGACGAGAGGGTAGGGAAATGTCATTAACGTGACCTTCCCTCCTGGCCTCAGCGGAGGTGATGGACCCTTGCAGGTTCCTGGCTTGCGGCGAGTTCTCACACTGCGCGGTTAACGCATCGACCGGCCAGGCGCAGTGTGCTTGTGAGAACGGCTACGGCGCTCCGGACGGGCCTCCCTGCCGGAGTTTCTGCAGCCTCCAGCCGGACTACTGCCTCAACGGGGGGCAGTGCCACATCGCCCCAGGAGGAGGCGCTGCCTGCAGGTACCCCGGCTGCAAGGCACCAGGCCCTACCCATCTCACCCGGGCGTCTAAGGGAGAGAACGTTTCCTCAGTTGCGAATCAGCTGTGGAAGTCATTTTATTTTCATTTCACACATGAAACCAATAGCGTGGCAGAGAGTTTGATATTGGGGGCACAGCTTAGTAATTTAAATACAAAGGTCTATCTATTCATTGGGGGGTGAATGAAGCTAAAATTAAATAACGCAACCATCTGTGGGCCCCGAGGACCGGACTGGGAAACACCGCTTTAGATTTTTAGATTAAATTTTATCTTGTTCTGTGCTTCACAAATGGCGTAAAGTGACTTGCCTGTTTATATCACTCATTCTTCTCATGTTCTTCAACTATCCTTAGATGCCCCGTTGGTAGATACTGGCACTTTCACGGAGAGCGTTGCACTGAGCTGGTCTCGCTGCCAGCTGACCCATTTCTAGTCATCGGCTGCCTTGTTGGCTTCCTTGTGTTGGTCTTGGCCGTGATTGGGATCTTGCTGTTAATTAACAGGAAATGCATCCAGGCCAGGAGGACAGTGAGTTTTGTGTAAGCATGGCTGCCTTATCAATCTCAAATTCGCTTTTTTGTTTTCTTTCCCCGCAACATGCATGAACATGTAAAAAGCAGCGAGTCACGTGTCTCTTCTGTACCACAGACACAAAAATGGCCCCTTTGCATTTGCTCGCACTGTGAAGTTAAACCCACTTTTTGAGAGTGATGATGGTACCTTGACTCGCGTGTCCAGCTTGACCCGCACCCTGAGCACCGGACCTGTCTTCACTGGACTCTCTGAGCAGGACACGTTAAGTTCAGTTGATGACGCACAGTTCACTATCGAGGTAAATGACTCACCATCTTCCTCACTTTAAGAATCTTAGAATAGAATACAGCCAGCGCTTTTGTTGTCATAGTACGGGTAGCTGGATGCATCACAAGCCTGGAATGAGGCCCCAGATTAATCCAAATAAGCCCTGAATGGTTTGTTTAACTCAGCAGGAAAAACCTCCATAATGCTACAATCACTGTGACTTCAGAGACAGCGGGGGTGTGGGGTGAGGGGGGGGGGGGGGCGGTTTTGCCCAACGGCAATATGAGGTATGTACCATCCACTTAGAACTTGCCTCAGCACTATAATCAAACTGTTAACACAATTTTTAAGTTTTTAAAGATTTTATGCATTAAAATGTATGAGCAGAGCCCTGGAAAAGTTAAATAAACCAGTTATCGCATTTATGAATGCCATTTCCTACGTCAATAGATGCTATCATTTCTGATTAAGTAGAATTGTTCTTGAATGAGGAAAGACAATAGAGGAAAACAATTTCACTTGTGCAAAAAGTATACAAACATAATTAAATAAGAGAAATGACCCTGAGCAACAGTAAATCTTGCCAATATGACACAGCAAATGCAAAATTATATTATGTTCGTCAGGTCAAGTTCCCGCTATAGCATTTTGATTATTGTATCTCCCTACAGCCAAACTATTTCCATACTTTTCCTCTTGTGGTCATACGTAATTACAAATATTTTGTCAAAACGAATATTTTGTATTATGTATAGTATATTCCATTCTTGTTCAGTATCTTGATATATTTAAATGTATATCGTATAATCATTTTAGATTACATCCACAGAACTCATGGCCACTACATGCCACAAGACCAGACAAGTTAGATTCAGAAATGGTCGATTTCTGCCAATGTTTCCCTTTTGAGGTAAGAGCATGTCCACAAATCCTCTGTCGAATACAGCCGTAAAGGCTTTTCTGGTCTGATCGATTCGTACAAGGTTCGGAAATTAAGTATCATTTTACCTTTTCTGTCCATCTTGTTCACAGAGTCCAGCAAATGTGAACAATTCATTAATATCCCCGACCGATTCCCATTCATGAAAGAGATATTTTGCCCTGGTTGACTGCAGTTAATCAAAGATACGGCTCAGCAGAATAGGTCATTTTGTTAGCGAAGGAGTGTTTCATCGAACCAAATCACCTCCAGAGAGATTTAAGGTTTTATTCCGAAATGCCATAACCGATAATGAGATTTTTTTTTTCTTTCAACTGGAAGAAAAGTTGCGAGAACAACACGTGAGGACCTTGGAAACATAAAGTTCTTTTGAAAAAAAAAACAAAAACAAATATTTATCAGCATTTCTTAAATTTGTTTTCAAAGTTATATGCTTTATAAAAAAAATATGGTACACGGGAGTATGAGATAAAAGTGAGGGGATATTCAGTTTTTAAGAAAATGCTCAGGGTTGCTGCTGTTCATAGTTACATTTTTAAAACGTAACTTAAAGCTAACATTTCTTTTTCGAAGAACATGATTGAAGATAAATGTGGCTGGACTGAAAACTGAAAGCAGTGATAAGTTACTTTGTTCCTTTCGATGTGCTTCGCATGTGACCTCGCAAGCATAAGCTACGTTTGAGGGTGTTTGGCGTGTGGACGTTTATTATTTTATAATTGCATATGATGCAATGACTGAAACGTGGAAATTAGTTTCAGCCTATAATTTTCCTTGAGTGAACGTGGGATGGAGACCCAGGCTAACTGTTCAATTTTAACCAAGCATCTGATTATTTTTGTGGGGAGAAACATCCAGATTCTTTGTTCTTCTTCCTGGAACCGTATGCAGTGACATTTTGGGAAAAGGGAGAGAAATAAATTCATGCTTCATGCTTCAACTTTAATCATGCTTTATTTTTGGATCTCTGCTCTATTGTGGCCTGCATCAATTCTGAAAACCTTTTTAGTTACGTATTACCTAACATTTGTAAACAGAGATGTTCTGTTCAATCCTTTGTAAATATGAAACATGTCAATGTAAAAAGGAAGAAATATCATTTTCATAAAAGGATCTGTGAATGGTTTCTTCCAGGTGTGACGTTTCCCCCCACAGTCCAAAAACATTGGAGTTATCAAATTGCCCGTAGGTGTGAGTGTGTGAGTGAATATGTGTGAGTGTGTGAGTGAATGGTGTGTTTGTGTGAGTAAATGTGTGTGATTGAATGTGTATGAGTGTGTGAGTGAATGTGTTAGCGTGCCCTGCCTTGGGCTAGCGCCCCATCCAGGGCTGTTCTCTGGCCTCTCTCTGAGCTCCGGACCACCCACCACCCTGTATAGGACAAGTGGGTACAGAAAAATAGATGGATGGATGGATGGATCCTCTATGAATTCTAACTAAACCACAAAAAAAATATGCAGTACTTGCAAATTGTTTTTTTTAAATAAAACAATAATATACATTAATGAAATACAAATTAAAGTATTATTATATCCAGATAGTATATCTTGTATTGCAGGTAATTATTGTGCAATTAAATTTACTTGCGTTAATTCACTGATCTTGACTTTTCCAACGACGCTGTGATCTTTGCGGAGTCAATGGGGGCTCTGATCGGGGCTCTCGAGACTGAGCGAGGAGTCTGAGTGTCTGGGCTTGCGAGTGTCCTGGATAAGGACCAAGATCCAGGCCTTCAATGACCTCTTGGGCACAGCCGCCAGGAGTGTGTCTGTCCGTGGGGGGAATGCCGACCTCGTCAAGAGCTTCACTTAGCTCACTTACCATTCATGTCTCTGGCGGCTCTTCCTATGAAGTCCGCAGACAGATTGGGAGAGCATGGGGGGGGTCATGAGGTCGCTGGAAAGGGGCGTGTGGTGATCCCGATATCTTTGTAAGCAGAAGAAGGTCCAGGACTTCGGAGTCCTGGTGCTTCCTGTCTTGCGGTGTGGCTGTGAGACATAGATGCTGCCCAGTGAGCTGAGACGAGGACTGGACTCCATCGGTACTCTGTCTCTTAGTTAAATCCTTGGATACCGCTGGTTTGACTTCGTGTGGAACGAGCGACTGCTTAAGGAGTCCCAACCGAGGCACATCACCTAATGGCACGACGGCCAAGTGGCGCGTTTCCCTGAGTTTGATCTGGCTCACAGGATCCTCATTGCTGAGGACCTGAGGGGCTGGACCAGGCCAAGGGGACACCCATGTAACACCTGGCCGCGGCAGATAGACAGCCATTTCCGGAGGGTGGGACTGGATCACATGTCAGCCTGGTGGGGGTCGCCAACTGGGATCCTGGGTGTGGCAACGTGCAGTACCAGTGCCTGCCCATCAACCTGACCTGACTTGACATCAATGATGATTATATTGTAATTATTGGATGTTTTTGCTGTATAATAAAAGGAAATAATATGGATATATAGTAACTTGCCCATTTATTGTTAATATTGATTCACTTTGGACTCATTTTCTGGTTTCCATAATCAAAGCTACACAATAAATAATTTACATTTTAAATTGTTGCTGCTTCTATATTGATTTAATGTACAACAACGAGTTTTCAATCACATCAAATGTGCGTGAAGGTTCATTCATCCAGTAATTATAAAATCATTTTAATTGTAAAGGTGATGACAATTTTGTTATGGTCTGTAAGCAGATTCTGCTTAAAACTCATCTGCAGTGTCGGTCAAGCCATTAAGCAACATAGGCGGCCGCCTACGGCGCCATCTACTGCCGGGGCGCTGACTTAGCAAGCTGATTTCACTTTGTCTCCTGTGGGGGGGGGGGGGCGTCAAGTGGTAAAGCTTTCCTAGGGTGGACTGCTCATCTGCTCATCTGCGTGTGAATCTGTTGCTGGGATGTCTTTGTTTTTCTTTAGTTTCTGACGTTACTTACGTGTTACTGGGATTGCAAACTGAAAAGCCCGTGAGCCGTGGGATGTTCCACAGGTGTGTTGAGCCCACCTCTGTCAGTAGGAAATGTGAATGTGTTCACTGAACTGGCAGTTGGCTTCGGAATGACTTGAGGAATATGTGTGCAACCTTGAGATGAGTGTTTTTATCCTTCACCTCACAATGAGGTATTTACCTGCACCTTGATATATGGTGGCACCACTACGAGACCCTGAATGACACGGACTCCCTGAATCTGTATCTTGTATTTTTGTCTGAATATGTAAAAAAAACAATTGTGTCATTATTTATGAAAAAATACTGTTTGATTAGACTAGACATGCCTGGTATATTATTGCCGTTTCCCCACAATTCTTGTCTGTCCCGTTAGCGCTGTGACAGTCCAAATCAGGAATCTGAACATGCTGGTGGATTGAAAAAATGTAATTGTACTTGGAATGCAATGTGCTAAATGTGTTTAGAAGGATCATGTTGGATTATAAAAAGAAACACATCAAACTACCATTGTGTGTTTACAATGTAAACTCATGTCAGTTTCAGAATTAAGAATTAAACTAAAATGATAGTAACAACAGACTGCTAAGGTCATTGTGATTTAATGTTTGATATTTCTGAACTTTTACAAAAATTGTTTTTAATCAGTGTCTACTAGTAATCCAAATTATTGTATTTTCTCTTCTTTTTTAGGGCACAACAGATGTTTGAAATGTATCCACTTGCTTTTTCTCCTGTCTGCCAGAATATTCACGGTTCGCAGGAAAGTGCACGTCATTCTCAGATTATGGGAAAAGCAAGTAAAGAATGAACAGTGACTAATTAGGTATTTAATGACTACACTAATAAGCAAGCCATTATAACCTATAGAAATACTTTGTATATTGTGTTCTAATATTTTCTCACTTCTCACCTAGTTGTGAAAATTCTTGCATGTAGAATAAGAGAATGCAAAAACTGCTAATTCCCAAGTACAATCCTAACTTTTAAGGTAATTGAATATCACTGCTAACTGAATTGTACCAGGTCATATTATTATATACAGGTTTTAAAGGCAATCTTAACACATGTTTTTTCCCCAATAAACAGTACATACTGTTACTGTTCTGTGTGACACTCAGTGATACATGACTGTACAAGTTGTTTCCTACGCCAGAATCAAGTGGAAAAGAAAAAATATATATACAGAAAGTATGATTCATGTAGGACGGTTATTCGAAGAAGAATTAAACTGGAGACACTGCATTACTGTTAACAGTTTTTATGTCACCAAATAAATAGCTATATCTTTTCTGTGGCTCGGGGTGAATGAGTTTCACAGTGCATTTTATATTTCTGATTTCAAATACAAAAAAGAATCTTGTAAGTGCTACCGACTGATGTTTAGCCAGAGATTTTGTGTTAACGGATACCTGTCAAGCCAAAAAGAGAGATTCCCTACCCAGGGGCAGTGTGTGGCTCAGTGGCTTGCCAGTTCAAAGCCAGCTTCAGCATGTATGCAGCTCCTTGAGCAAGGCCCTTAACCCCCAACTCCCTGGGTGCTCCAAGAGGTGGCTGCCCTTCTTGGACATCTTACTCTACATTGTCTACAAAGAGCAAGTTGGTGTAAAAAGAATTTCCCCACAGGGATCAATAAAGGTGTCAATTATCATTAACCTTAGAACATTACATAAGATGCAACATATTGCATTTGTGTTTCTAGTCTTACGGAACACCCACACATGACTCTTAATTTGTTTTTTTAAATATCACAATATGTTTTTAATTTATGGTCCCCCCCCCCCCCCCAATATAAAATGTGCATTTTTTTGATGGAACTTTTTTTTAATCGTCTCCTAACCTCAGGGGTGGAGAATATGCTTTAAAACTATGGTACTCAAAGTTACGCAAGGCATCAATTAGGTCTGACATTTACCTCAGAAGCCTGAAATTATATCAGTACAGTTAAAGCTCTAAATTAAATTCTTTTAGTAAGTGGTAACAGAAATGTAAAAAGCCACTTAATTTCTGTTAAGATGAATTACAATGGTTAGAAAATGGCAAAAAATGAAATGTTTTAAATGATATGCCTTTAAGTCAAATTGTATTTATATGAATGGTAAATGGTATCTGACTCATACAGATTAGCTTTTACATTTTGATATGATTTCGTCATTCTTCGTGTAGAACCATTTCGGTATAACTTAGTCACACCTTGATAATGAGATGAGTCAATGTGAAATGTTGACCTATACCCTATACAGTCTTTCATACAAATGCATCCGAGGAATCCCCGATCTTGGTGTGACAGCCGTTGTGATACATCAAAAACCATTCGGGAACGTTCTTTGCTAATATTCTTTTATTAAACAATTCAAAATGCACACTATGCAGACTGACTTTCAGAGGAACAGCTCAGTAGCTAATTACAGTAATAACTTAGAAATGTCTCTTCAGGCCTCGGTAATCAGTAAGATTTAAGTGTAGGTCAGATCTTGTATAATAGAGGATGCACACTTTACCGACTCCTCTGAACAAGTTCACTGCAAAATGCAAAAATCAAAACTAAGGGATTAACAATAAAAATAATGATTAACAAAGGTCCGCTATTCGCCGTTTGAAGGCCGGTTCTACTTGAGCAGGTTCTGCAGCATGGCCGTGGCGTACGTGGGCCGGGCCTGCTTGTTCTCGATGGCGCTCCGCAGGTACTGGATGCCACCACAGCGCTCCCAGATTTCCTCGAACTGCCGGGGCAGGATCTCGGCGCCACGCTTCCGGGTCAGGCCCGTCTCCTCAAGACTCAGCTCACACATCTCCATGTCGTCCTTTCCTGGATGAGAGGAGCGGGAGAAACGGGATCAGAGCAAAACATTGTATTTAATAAAATAGGCAATGCTAAAATTACCAGCAGGCAATGGACATTTGTGGGAAAAAAAAAGAGGGAAAATGCTGAAAGTTGATTGGCCCCCAGAAAGTCCTCTGCCTTGTCACTCACCAATTCTAAACACATCATTGGCAAATGATAATTTTGGCCCCTCGGTATGAGTTATGGCCCCTCTTATGCCCCCCACCTTAAAAAAAACATTTCAGAATTGCCCCAGTCTAGAAGTGGCAAATAAGTAAGACCAAAGAGTTATGGGTAATCATGATCATGGTGGTCATTTATTTTGGGGGGGGGGGGGGGGGGGGGAATGACTGGGATGTACCGGCAACCCGCA
>JABFEA020000029.1:17072239-17086701 GCA_019775915.2 Cyphomyrus plagiostoma | reverse complement strand
TCAAACAAATAAATAAAAAAAAGTGAACAAATGAATACATAAAAACCACAATTAATGCAGGGTTAGAGCACATGGAGTAACCATTTTAACCAGATAATTTTTTAAAAAAGACAAACTTGCCTAATCATCAAATTAAGCGTAGCTACTGATATTCAGCATTCCCTTTCAGACGGCAGGAAGACCGTCAGTTTTGGCACTTCTGCTTACGATAGCAGATTAGAAATGCCCATGAGATAAGAGCCTCCCTGCGGATGATGCGTCAGAAGGGTAGCCGACTTCCAAACTGGAGGCTCTCCTCTTTCCCCACAGTGCAGATTTCAAAATCTGAGAGAGTGAGGACGGTTTTTCCGACTCAGAAAAGGCAGAGATGTGTACGTCACGAGTCGGGTCCGGCGATGGAGGGTCATGTGAAATGTAAGAAGGTGTGCATTCCTTTCATTTCGAACACCCTAATCTCTCTCATCGCCCTGACCAGTGGTCGGCTGTCACATCGAAAGCCATTTCAAAATGACCTCAAAAACCTTTTAATCAGAAGATTAAAAAACACCCCCAGGAACTAAAAGTGCAATAAAGCAGTTTAGCAGTAGTAATCATCATCTGTCATTATATAAGAGTAAGAGTGACCTACGAATTCCTTAGTTCCACTCAAGTCGGAGGTGAAGCAAACTATTTTACTATTGTTGGTTTTTTTAATACAGCCAGCAGATATTTTCATATGAGCCTTAGAATCCGACCAGCATTCACGTTGGGTTTAATCTCTTAAGCGATCGATCCGCTGATGCCCTTCCCAGCATCCACGCCATAGGTGAATCCGGCTGAGGGATGTACAGGAAGGGGTGCCGATCTGGTTAAGTGGATTTGGCTAGGCCTCCTTTCCTCCCCTCCATGGCTCCCTCCCTGTCATTCTTCCTTTCCCTCCCACCACCTCCCAGCCTCGCACCCATTAGTTCCCCCTAAAGCCATCCAGGGGTCATAAAAAAAAGGAAAGCTCTCTTCAAAGGGCCGAGCCTCTTACCGTAGTCGGTGACCGACTTCGGGGCCCTTTGCTCAGCGTCGCCATTGCGCTTCTTGTTCTTCGACTTCCAGGCGTGGTAGACCTTCAAACGGCGGTGGAACTCCTCCCGGCAACCTGCCAGGAGCTCGATATCTACCCAGGGGCCAGGAATATTAAATCCGGTGGTTAATACAGCGCTCGATGGCACACATATGCCCCGGCGAAAGTCACCACGGATCAAGGTGGCGGGCAGGGGAAGAGACTGGGAGATGGAGGTAGCACAGCCATGGATGGGCATGACACGGCTTGCGATAATAGGTGATGATTGGACAATAAAACGTTCACAATAGATTAGGCTAATTCTGTGAAAACTGTGAGGACATATTAATTAAACCCCAGGACTACAATTAAAAATGTTTCAATAGGGAAGAAAAATTCATGCCAGGGATGGTGGGAAATTGGGCCCCCTGAACGGTGCAACACAAAGGCAGGGAAAGACAATGCAGAGGCGTGACATTCATGCTAATCAATTAATACTTCTTTTGAGCTACAAAACTCACATCTTAATTGCCTATATGCCGGAATGCACAAAGATAATCTCCAAGGACGGTGGAGTTTTATGCTGGATATTTTTCGAGGAGCTGGAATTTATCAATACTTTCTCAAAATAATTGCTTTAGTCATGTTGGGGGGCAAGCAGATCTTCAGGATAACAGATGATCTCTGCGGCAAGCGTGCGTACAAGAAGTCCCTGGTTCCCGCTAAACGCTAGGGGGATTCCGGGTCAGCGTACCGCAGGACGTGTTGATGGCATCCCGCAGCTCGGCGTACTTCCACTTGCTCAGGTCGTACTTCTTGGTGCCAGCAGCTGCCTTGGTGGCCTGGACCTGGGGGCCCCTGGAAGGAGGAAGAGATCCGTAAAGCAGGCGAGTCCGGCCAGCTGGGCAGGGTCATTTTGGGGTGATGCAGAAACACAGTCTTATGTCGAATTACACCTCATGGAGTCACATTGCATTTGCGTCCGAGGTCCACAGTAAATAATAAACGCTGATTGAGAGATGCCTGAAAGCAGACTTGGTAGAACATTAGCGAGACCCCAAAACAGGCCCAAGTGCGAGCCCAGATTGACTCAAGGCTGTATAAATAAAAACAAAAACCCATTCAGAAGCAAAAATGCCCCAGGGTTTTGCTTTTATTCTATATAAAAATGCATCTTCCTCCCAGATAAAAATGGAAGGTCAGAACTGTAGGTCAATCAATTCACAGAACCAGCCAGTGTGGCGAAACAAATTCTCATTTGAAAAGATAGGGGGCGAAATAGAGCTGCGCCCTGTCAGTTCCCTTTGTCCCGCACACACCCCCTCATCCCCCCCCTGGACACTTTGAAGTTGCCAGTGTCGTTCTCTCCCTGCTGCTCTGTCACAGCTAAATCCATCAGCTCAGCTTTGACTCTTGCTGGAGTGATTCTCAAAGCCTGGGTTGGGGGTGGGGGGATCTTCACCATTAGAGAGAAATGGACCCCCCCCCCACCAACAAAGTCCATACTCTGCCCCTCCCCCCCCATTCTCCCCCCTCAAAGCTTCTTTTAATGACTGCTATGGCCAACAAAAGGCTGGTCCAACTTTTAGGAGAACCGATAGGAAGAATTCCCCCCTCCAGAGTAGTGTTTGATGCCCAGGGGTACGGGAGATGAGTGGAGGTGGTTGGAGCCAATCAGGGATGTCAGCGAGGATCACCAGATCACGTGACGCCTATAAAACCAACTAGCAAACACGCAACTGGTGTCTGTGTTCGACGGCATCATCAGTGATGGTGACTTTTGGCCTGGCTCTGCCAAAACCTGTGCCGATGTTGAGCTGCTTTCTCCAACCGCCGTGTTGGGGCAGAAACGAGAACACGGGAATGCGCTGGTGCAGCACGGCCCTCAGCGAGAAGAGGAGTGTTTAACTGCGAGAGGGACTGCCATTTTGTTACATCACAGAGGTTAAAACGTGACATGGACCCTTTGGTGATGCACTTGTAAGTTATTAACGAAAGAGACCTATTCAGGTTCTCTTTTCAGCTACATTAACCTTCCTAATTCATCCACAATAACCTTCATGAGAATTTAAGTCAGATTTTTACAGGCACAAAACCTTTAACACTGCAAATGTTATGGAAATCACACTTGAAACGTGTAACCTTCAAGAAACAAAGTCTAATCATTGAATATTATCAAGGAAGACTATACTGAATCAGTAGAGTAGTACAACTGTCAAGAACACAGTTTAAAAAAAGAGGGACTTGTTCCGACTAAGACTTTCAAGGCTATTTTGAGATTCAGTGCTCTGTTTAATAAATTAGTACTTTAAAGCGAGTCAACATCTGTGCCTGAATGAATTTAGATCACACCCTCAGGACAATACAAAACACGGCTGCAACCAGAGCCCAGCATGTCTCCACGAAGCACCACCATCCATCGATGTAGTGCAGTGCTTAACGTTTCAGCACACTTGGCCTACAGGCCCCGAAGTTATGCTACATCTCTCAAGGGTATGTTTCCGCCCTGGATTTTCACCTGCAACCTTTTCCTAGCTGCTACAAAAATCAGTTCCTTTTTGTAGTCAAAAAAAACAAAAAAAAAAAAAAACAAAATATGAAATTATACTTTTTGCATTGGCATGCAAGCAACTAAATCATTCATGCACTGCAATGCATCTGACTTTTAGATATCTGATGCCGCTACGATGGACAATCAAAAAAAGATGTATATATAAAAAGATATCACTTATTTATCAATTTTTGATTATGAATGTGTCTTGTGTGGGCTGTCTGGCAATGAAATGATCCGTGAGAACCTTGTTCACACCCAAATAATTTTGGAACGCAATGATTCACTCATTAGTGATTTAAAAACACTATTAACAGCTGAACCGTTTTCTGGGTCAGTAGATCATGGGCGTGCAAAGCTAATCGCTGATGGGCTGGATGAAGGGGCTTCGGGCTGTTTACTGTCTTACTTAGAACTCTCTGGGGATGCATATCACCCAAAAAGTTCTCAAACGAAGGAAAAGGACAAAAGATTTCATTCATCTCGTACAGTTGACGCTACTCAGAAAGTGTAAGGCTCTTTCGGGGGTTTTTGGCTATGAAATGCTCTTCCTATATCCCATTGTTTTCCATGTTTTTTCTTAAACTGGCTCAAGATCAGGCCTGTTTTTTTTGTCATTCTGAATGGAAGAGCAAAAAAAGCATTTTCATCCATGTCTTGGATGAAACTCTGGTCCAGATCCCTGACAGGAAGCCCCCCGCAAACGCCCAACCGCAAACGAGCTACGTCTGCGCAGCGGGTGCTCGCAGCCGGCGTACCTGCGCAGCGCTGCGTCCGCCTGCGCCTCCTCGGTGATGAGCTCGGCCTCACTCTGAGCGATGCGCATGGCCAACTCGCGGTCGCGGCGCTCCTGCTCCAGCACGGCCTGCCTCTGCACCTCCTCCTCGCGCTCCAGGGCCAGCTGCAGCTCCATCTCCTCCTGAGACACACCGCATAGCCCCCCCCACCCCCCGCCAGGGGTCAACCGAGTGTGACGTACAATGGAGCCGACGGCCTTTGCGAATCCCACATGCTAACATCGAGCAGTACTAATGCTAACGCTAACAGGTCAAAGTACACTAATGCATGGATGTTTCCTAGTATGCGTACTCAACCATACTTGTGTTCTCCTATACCCGTTTTACGTCGTCTTCCGTTGCTGAAGGTCAAGCACACAGGAAGGTAAATATCCCCAGATTTGGTTCTTGCTCCACCCCAATTATCAAGGGTACATCAGTTGCATCCCTACCAACCACTCCCATCCTCAAGTTCGTTCTTGGGAGGCAAGCTCGTAGGACCGTTCTTGCCATGACCACAAGTATGATCTCTGCATTCTTGGCATTGAGGAACGGCCCATGTCATGCGCTGATTGGGTCAAGGCAGATAGACCGCAACAGCCAATAAGAGAAACCCTGGAAGTAGGCTGATGAGTAAATGACCAGAGAAGGGCAAAATAAATACTGAGACGGGGAGCAGGGGGGTGTGTATAAGTAACTGGAGCAACCCAAGAGCAACTAGCTAAAGTGAACAGGCAGCGGCCTGGGGCTAGGGGACGACAGAGAGGCCATCAGGACAGCACGCTCACTCCCTGCCCCAGGGCGGCAGTGTATAAGCCAAATGGGTCAGTCCACTGGTACTCAGAGACAGGAGGACCAGCTCGGTCTCGATCAGTCTCAGCATCGGGTTAACGGCAGGCCGCACCTGTAGCCTCTTCTCATCTTCCTCCCGCTGTTTCCGTTCCTCTTCCTCGCGCTTCCGTTTCTGCTCCATTTCAGCTTTCCTGCAACAATGCATTTAATTTGTTCCTCCCATCCAAAGCGACATCTGATTTTTCTTGCGGAGCAACGGGGGGGGGTTAAGGGCCTCGCTCAGGGGATCGATGATGACATCACTCTGCCGAACCTGGGATTTGAACCTTCAGATGGCCGGCGCCGAGTCTTCACCCACACAGCCACAAAACACGTTTAAGGCCAAGAAAAAAAAAACATGCTGGCGGCTTCTCAACCCAGTTAACTGCGAAAGCGAAACATCGTGCTTAAAATCTCATAATGATTTAATGATTATAATAATGGGGGTGTGATGTTTGTCTCATTGAGTGAGGATGCCGTGCTTGTGATCAGAAGGTCACTGGTTCAAATCCCATGGTCGGCAGAGTGATTTCTGTCCTAACCCACTGAGCTGCAACGCCACCCCTGGTAGTATCACACACAAAAAGCCAGATTATGTCACACGGCAAAAAATGGCTACCAGTCTATAACCCAAACAAGCTATAAACTCTCACGTTTATAAAGTCTCTAGCACCATCTAACACCCGTTAATCCTCCCCTTTTCGTGGCAGGTAGAGCTCGAAAAAAATAAAATGTCCGCGCTTGACCTTAGGATGTTAACTCAAATTGGATTTTAGTTTTCAGAAAAACATTTAAAAGAAAAAAGAAAAAAAAACAAGCTTCAATGTTTCCAATAAATACTGGAGGCCTGAGACTGATTAAACAGTTATGTTCAACCGAAGAATTTCATTGGCACCTTCATTTCTTGAAGGCGACACTGCATGCCCTTCGAAATATTTAAACAGGACGAATTAGCATAATGTGAATTATAATAGAGCTATAAAGTTACTGCCATGCTGTCACACTTCAGGTAACTTTAAAATTTAATACACAATAAATTTTCCTGCCGGTGCCCTTCACAAACACAGTGGGTGTGTTCTTGGCTGTGGGCTATTAAATCCTGCAGTCTGGCCTGTCTAATTTAATAGCTTAGCTCTAATAGACTGATTCGGTGGACCAGGAATGAGCCATCAGCCCTAAATAAAGATTATATGTGCAGGCAAATGTGTTAGACAGCTAGCTAGCACCGCTGTTGGCTGTGAAGGACCCCTCACTCACAGGCGCCGGTCGTCTTCTTCCTGCCTGCGACGGGCCTCCTCCTCCTCGCGCCTCTTCCTCTCCCGTTCCATCTCCTCCTCGATCCTCCGGAGGCGCTCTCGCTCGTCCTCCTCCTGCTTCTTCCTCTGCATGGAGGCCAATAGCTGCTCGGACCGTCGCACCAGGCCCTGATGCTCCCGGTCGATCTCCTCGTGGGTCATGACCGTGGTCTGCCATTCGTCGGGGGGGCGGGTGAGGGGGTATGGGGAGTAGCATCATTCACGTGAGGAATTTCAAAGGCACCGAAAAAAAACTAATTATCCACGGAGGCGGCCTATTTTGACTCACTGCTTCAGAAGAAAGTACCACAAATTGCACAGATCACCACTTTACATTACTATGACAACGGTTTTCCATACTAATGGTCGCCAAGTGAAGACAGACGAGATACCAGGTTTCACTGGTGAATATAAAGTCCGTGAAACAGAATTGTTTTATGGTATCCACTTTGCAAATTCCATTTTTAGCAAAACAAGTCTACACAGTGTTTGCAATAATATACTCATTGATG
Organism: Cyphomyrus plagiostoma; assembly: GCA_019775915.2. Classification (NCBI taxonomy): domain Eukaryota; kingdom Metazoa; phylum Chordata; class Actinopteri; order Osteoglossiformes; family Mormyridae; genus Cyphomyrus; species Cyphomyrus plagiostoma. The sequence continues at coordinate 17,079,703 of JABFEA020000029.1, read as the reverse complement.
AATATATTTGTTACAATATTTGGTAGATCGTTGTTCTACCAAACATTAAGCATTTTGGGAAAAAAAGACAATCCCAAATGCTATAAAAGGATACTACAGTGACCTATACAATACAGCAATCAAGCATGAAAGGAGAAAAAAAAAGCCAGATGCTGCTAGACACCGACTGTTAATCGCCATACGCAAGGTACTGGATTAGGACAACTTGACCTTCGAGTTTCTTTCTGAGAACTAAATAATTACGAATCACACACAAAAAAGTGTGGGTAATTAACACAGTACTTAGTGTTCTGAAGTCATTCAATCAGTGTGGGATAGTACAAAAGTTACAAGTCATTATCATTCATGAGAAATAATTATCAAAGTGGGAAAAAAGAAGTCTGATGGGTGACAGAAAAATTACTCAAATGACATGGGTCAGCAGATAATGCTTCAATGATGGCCTGAACAGCAGTGAGCGCAGGGCTCTGCTTGAACGGCTGTACCTTGATCTTTGCCATGAGGGCTCTGATAGAGGCGTCCAGGTCCTGGATCTGCTTGCTCATCTCCCGTTTCCCCTCCTTCAGGCCGTTGACCACCTCATTGAACCTCTCCATCCTCTTCTTCAGGTTCCTGACCTTCACCAGGCCATTAATTCTGCAACAAAAGAATGTCAAAAGCCAGTAATTAGAACTACAATCACTGCGCTCGCACGCACACACGTACACACGCATGCATGCACACACACACAGAGACAAACAGCAACAAATCAAATGGAACTGGCTATGCAGTCATCTCATTTCCACCCAACCATTTCATTCCAAAGGCAGACGACTACAGATCAATTAACATGGTAAGAGGCCAATGGCGTCACAGCGTTCTTTACAGAGGCGGAGCCAAACCTTGGCATGTGTTTCCTCTTGCAGAGCCACATGCGGACCGTCTTCTGAATGGTCACACAGGCAGAGGCCCGGTATTTCATCTTATTTTTTACTACGGTAACAATGAGAGAGAGGCAGAGTTCGTGTGGCTCGCCTAGATGGAACTTACACAGGCTGCAGATTAGGAAATAACTCGTGAAAACAGAAGTGAACATGAAGAAAAAATGCACAGCAACTCAAATAAAAGAATGTTTCTTCAAATCTGTGCAAGTGGAAAATATTTCCATGTAACAGGAAATTGATGGTGAAGACAGGGAACAATTTGACGCAAATTTTGGACAAGACTATTTCAGCATTTCAGTTTCGGTGCTTTGTAAGATGTTTTCTGAATGAAGGCTCCTCGTTGCAGGCGATCGATGGGTGGGTTACGTACGCTTGATGACGGACAGCGAACACCACTGCACCTTCTTCCAGCGGCTGCACACCAGCCACTTATTGACACGTTTCAGCAGCTCTGCCAGGTGGTCGGGGTCCGATTTCATGATTTGATCAAACTCTGCAAACTGAGAGAGGGGCACATTTTTGTTAGGGGGGGGGGGGGGAAGAGGGTGCCCCCAGTACAGGGACAATCACAGACAGTTAAATCCCCTCTTCGATCCATGGGCTCTTTATACCCCAAACTCCATATATCACAATTACTGCGCGTGCAAGATAAGAGCCCAACCTGATACATTTCTAAAAAGAAAAAATACAATTACAATACATTATTTAAACACATTTATAATACTTTATCACTGCACATTTGATTTTACTAGCACAAGCAACATTTTCAAATGGATCTTTTCAACATAAATTAATTTAGCTGAAGTCGTTCAAACGGCATTTCCATATGACCATTAGGGGGTGCAATTTCATCCTCTGCACTCCTGGTAAAACTGCCTGTATCTCTGGTAGGGAGATCATTACCCATCTAATGATGGGGAAGAGCTAGTGGAGCACAAATCACCTTTCCGGGTCGGAAGAACACGCGGGTCAGGCCAAATTTGTAGTCCTTGTCATTCAGCCCCAGTGCTTTAAATAAAGCCTGGAGCAGGAAAGGAGAGCACAGGTCAGGGATATAGAGGAAGGCAGGGGGGCGGGCGAGTAGGCTGGGGGGCTAATCTGCAGGCAGACCTTGCAGAAGAGCCGGGGATCCAGTCGAGTCAGCTTGGCTGGCATGTACTGCTTGTACATGTTGTAGAGCTCGTGGAACGGGGCCCGAGAAGGAAACCCCCCCTGCATGAGGTCCAGAACCGACACCATTCCTGACGGGGGCACAGAATACCCTGTCAGCCATGAAGACCCCCACCCCTAAGCCTGTGTAGGTTTTACACACACACACAGTGCACCACTTCATGAAAAATGTGTGCATGAAAATACAGCAGCTACACATTGAGCATGTGGATGGAAATGATGCTGTAAGTCTCATCTCCAGGGTTCAGGATACATCGGGTCCATGAATACCTGAGCACTGCAGTTGGGAAAGAATCTGGGATCCTTCAAACTGGTGGCTGACCATCTTGAGATTAGGCTTCACACAACGAATGAAGCTAGACCCCTTAAAACAAACACAAACAAACGAACAAACAAACAAATGGATAGTTACCCAACTAAAGGATGAATGAGAGACAGGGATTCTGCTTCCCAATGGGGGAATGTCAGTCAAAAAGCCCGAGTTACACCTATATAAACTCACTGTGCTGCGAAGCTTTTCAAGTAGAAGGTTCAGCTGTGTCTGTAAAAGAAGGTGAAAACGGGCTCTTACTCGATGGCCGACACTCTCGGCTATAACATAAAGCATGCTGGACAAGGACGTTAACGACAGTTAAACCTTCACATGTGCGTCCAAAAGAGCGGCTAGCAATTTAACGTGAGCCGAAGGAAACTTCACGCGTGCATGTGTCATATGTCACACGTGGGTTTGGGCTGGGATGTCAGACAGACTGCCACTGCCTCTGAACACTCCCCACCAGCCACGGTGTAACGCAACCATACAGAAATGGGGGTGGGGGGGGGACCTGGGCCCATGCAGGATAACATCTGGTGCATTAAGGACATAGAGATGACCCATCACGAAAAAAATATTGTAAACTACCGAAAATTAATTAATTAATTAATAAATAAATAAATGAAAATTTTACTTAAGCCTGAATTATATCTGTTTTTCAGGTGAGGCAAATGAAATACATTATTCACTGAGTGGTGCATCTACCAATGGACATCTACTGTTGGGTCATCATCAGCATTAGCTAAATCTCAACATGCATTAGAAAGCAACACAGGTGTATCGTATGGTGAACAGGCTTCGGCAATTTAGGAATAAAATGAAGTGGCAGAAGGTTATAACCAAACCAAAAGCAGACAGATGAGTGGATGTGACTTTATGCCCCCCCCATGACCCCCATTGTTCAGATGCTTTCCGTGGTTCAAGAATACAGTGGTTATAAATGTCCATCTAAATGTCACAACGCTGCCTCTCTTAATCGATATATACCAGTCGAGACCAGTTCAGAGGGCCTCTAATCAGTATATCAAATAAAATTAAACATTTTAAACTTTTAACGACCCCTCACATTTGTGTGTTTTGTTCACATCTGGAAGAAAAAAATTATAAACGATTAAGCTTAACCAATCAGGTCATCATGAGCACTGGCTAACAGGCTGTTGGGTGTCACTCAAGCTGTTCTCTCATTTATGGTTAATAAACTACGGGGAAATTTCAAGTGCTGCATACAAAAAAGTGTCAAAATCGAATATGCTGTTTTGGGAAAGTGTAGGAAGTAAAACTAATAAATGACATAGCTATTGATCTAACTGATCAAGCTATTTCTTTCCATCCTAAGAAGCGGTCTTCTTATTGTGAAGACTTTACGGTTCACTTACGTTTAGTCGCTTTAGCTGATGCTGTTTCTTTAAAAACAAATTTGCACAGATAAAGCTGGATATTTTACTTGAGTAAATAATGGCTCTGCTAAACTGTTTTAACCAATTTACCACCTGCTGCCCCAGCTTTTCATTATAGACGTTTTGCATGAACGACTCCTAAAATGTGATCTGTTCCTAATCTAAGCCATTCATGCAGAAATCAAGATAATTCCAAAGCATTCGCAAACCTCTCACAGCTGCACAAAAGCTATTGGTTTTTTCGCAATCTGAAAAACTTTCCTGAATAATTCAATTGAAAGCATCGTAACTAACTTCCAGTTACGAGTTGAGATCCTTAACTATTTATGGGGACGATGCACGGCTGAGTGGGTTAGGATGCTGAGCCTGTGATCAGAAGGTCACTAGTTCGGATCCCATGGTCAGTAGAGTGATGTCACTGTTGAACTCTTGAGCAAGGCCCTTAATCTCGATTGCTCCAAGGACAGGCTGGCCTTGATTTATCAAATGTACATCACTTTGGGTGATAGTGTCTGCTGAATGTGTTTAGGCTACCTGTGATGTGGCAAACAGTACAGTTTGGTTTTATCGCTAGAATGAAAAGCTCCGCTCATCCTTGAGCTCAGAGAGGAGACGTGGATACAGTGGGTGGTTAGCAGACTAGGGAACAGAAACGCGGCCTTCACATGGAACAAATTCACCACACGAGAACCAGTTACCTTCTCGCCCTGGCTGATTCTGTGTTACACACCAACCCCTACTGTACTCCCTACCGCCATCTCTCCCTCCCTCTAGACATGCTGAGCTGACTTTATTCAGCGCACAAATCACAGCTCTTAGGGAAGAGATCTGGAGACAGGAGGTGGTGGTCTCTGATTGGAGGGGGAACATACAACAGAGAGGGAAGAGTCAAAAGGAGAGGTATCAGAACATTCAAGAACACAGATACAGGCAGCAGGATTTAGCAGAGATTATAAAAAAAAATCTACCACAGTTCATCCTTCAGATGTCCGACATATATACAGATTTAATACAAAGTCTTTTAAAGAGTTCTAATGCTAAGGAGTACTTGGTCAAAGCAAGTGTTTATATTCCCATTATGTATAAAACTCCATTATGACACCAGTGACTTCCAGACTGAAAGGCCTCTTTGTCCAGCGGAGTCACCACAAAGGCGTCTGCATTCTTCACCTTGAATTTGTTGCCCACACTGATGAAGTTGAGCTTCCCGGCCTTTTGCTTGGAGTCCTTGGCGTTATTGGAGTTTTCGAAGAGCTCGCGGACAAAGGCGTCCTTCGATTCACACACGAGACACTCCAAGGACATGTGGAGAGCATCATTGTTCTTCTCCACAAACTGGGCCTAGGAGCACGGCGACATGAGCATGAAGATCGACCCAGGAGAGAGGAACATGATACATCTGATGCACATTCTCATGGTATGCCATAGGATGGCAGTTTACAAACAGTTTCAGAATTACACAATTACGATCTAATTAAGAGCTAAGGCCTTAATTGTCTGACTTGGTTTCAGTCATACAAAATGCCCCTAATTTTATGGTAACATAAGGATGCAAGAGGTTTAACTCCAAATAGCATTACTGAAGCTAGACCCAAAAAACAAAAGCTACTTAAAGACAGCTTATGCACGGTGAGTCTTATTGTGGATCAAATTACCGTTTCGTAGCACACGGCCCCTGCAAAGTGTCTGATGATAAATCCCTCGTCATCTCTCACGTTCCGGTGGACCGTCAGCTTGGACTTCCTGGGAACCTGAGGTCCAGAATGGGGAGGGGGGGGGGGGGGAGACACTCGACAATGACCTCACGTAACCTCACACTCCCCAAACCACAGGGCCGGGCCCATGTCGCCACTAACGGCTGGGATGCAAGGTCGATGCTCACATCAAGATAAACAAGCACCATTTCCTAGGAGAGACAAACGTAGCATAAAAAACGGACGAGAGCGATGGAATGAACAGAAATGCTCATGCTCAACCTCAGAAAGGACAACAAAACAAACACAAACAAAAAACAAAATTTGCTCTTCTCCAATGTACAGTTATGATTCTCAGTCACTCTGCAGAAGCTACTCCAATAGCCAGACACTTAATTAAAAAGAGCAACATTGATCCATGTATGTGTCCCTACACTTATTCGTGCCGTCCTCAAGCAAAAACGCAGGATAGACATAAAAAGTTAGTGATCTGAATATGCCACGCATTAATTTCTGTGTATGATCAAATCCATACTGGAAGAAAATAAGTTGGGGGGGGGTCCATCATAAACTTCCTTCCTGACATTAAGTAGAATACAGGGTCTTGGAAAAAATAAATCAAAAACGTCAATGCAGCTTGACTAACAGGTGAAATTATGGCACCGTCTCTTTAACAGCAGGCCCCGCCCACCCGGCTGTGATATAAAAGCAGTAAGGTGCATCTCACCGTCAGACGGAAGTGGTCCTTGTGCTTGCTGTGCACAGTCTCCACAAAGTGCTGGTCACTAGGCTGAGGTAGGCGATTCTCTTCGTCCAGGATGTCGAGGATGCCGATGACCTTGGCCTCCACCAGGTCTGCAAGATAACATAGAAATTCAGCTTCCTTCTGCAGCTCACCAACTGATGCTAGACTAACTTTATAAGGTTATGACTTTCATCCAATTTAAATCCAGCAGAATGGCAACAACTCCGATAGTATATTATCAAATACAAACTTCTTCCAAATACAAGAAGTTATTACATTTTTTCTCTCATTAATAGAGAATGTTTTGTTTTTATGTAAATATGCAACCATACAATAAAGGCAGAAGAACATTAGCTAATATTTTTTTACAAAGCAAATTGTAATATATGACAAAATAAAGTGCTTGTAGGGTTTATTGTTAACATCAGACACTGCACAACTAAATTCGAATAAAATTAATTTCCCAAACATTTCCATAATAAAGGCTTCAGAAATCCAAGATGCTTGTGAAAAGTCATCTGTCAACTGCAAAGGAAAAGTGTGTCACAATTGCAGACGGACACCCGTTTAATGGTTCTGAAATCTGCAGCAATTAAGATAAATGGTCAGACCCAGATCCCTCCCCATCAGACGTGAGCTCCTCCTGTCGATCACACTGTGCCAGGCAGCCTCTCATCAGTATTTTTATTGAAATATTTCTTCACAACGTGCAAGATTCTAAAAACATTCTCTCTCTGATCCTCATCTTGGCAAATAACAAATATCCGGGGATTCAGGATGGTTAGCGAAAGGTTACAAGTGTGATCCACCGGAAGGACAAACGCGGCCTCTTTAAAAAGGTTAAATTAGGGAAGCAGATGGTGCTCTTGGCACAAAGAATTTGTACATCGCAGATAAGAAGCTAAAGACAAATTAGCCAGGAAAGTGAAAGTGGCATCTTAAACTCACTGGCTGTACTGGGCAGGCTCCAGTGATTCCAAAGACTATGGCTTTTCTGTCTAGCCCTCGTCTCCGCCGCTGGCCTGTAGGATCAGTGCCAAGACTTTTGTCCCCTAGCACCTCTGCCCATCGCCACATTTCTCTGTGAGTTTATCGGAGTCTGGAGTCTGTTCCAATTTATGGTTGGATGAATTTTGCTTTTGTGTGCAGGCTGAACCTGACTTTGATCTTGACTGCTGCCTGCTTTCTTTGTGCCAAGATTGCGGGCTGTTGTCTGGGGTGT
>JABFEA020000029.1:17028573-17038618 GCA_019775915.2 Cyphomyrus plagiostoma | reverse complement strand
CGGGCCGCTTATGACAGCGTTCTTTTGTGGGTTATGCTAATTTGTTTTTATATTGGGTTAACCTGACCCCCCCCCCCCCCCCCCCCCCACTGATAGGAATAAGGCAGATTTCCTTTCTGCATTTCCAGCTGAACTCCAGGCTTGAAAACTGATCAGAACAGCTCCAATAGAAAGTAGAACAGAAAGAGAACCTGGCATGTTTACGGCATGCAAAGTACAGGAACAGACAATGTGCCCTTAAAGCCACGTCTATTTTAACCCCAATTCTCCGCACTGACCCTGGCGACTCAAATACGAAAGGTCTTTCCGGAAACAATCCAGGCTGATATCGGAGAATTGCTAGTTAGTTCCCGGTAAAGTCAGCGACAGCGTGTGTCTGAGAGCAGCCTCACCTCAAAAGCTAATATAAACCTATAGTTATTTAAGCCTTTTGCATTTTAATTTAGCTCAGTTTTTGTCATCATTGGCAAGGACAAAACAAAGTAGCCAATTCCAGGTAAATTTACTTATTATTCCAAAAGCTCCTTGCTTATTATGACACTTCAATCCATTTGCTGCTGGAAAATCCCTTGATCCCCCTTCATTCATTACCGTTTTCTGTAGTTATATTAAAGAGCAGCGGGAGGCAAATTAAACAGGGAACAGCACTTGTGGCAAAAGTCATAGCCTCGCGGAAGCGACTTTCTGTACAATCGCTTCTGTACAATTTCTGTCCAAAATGCTGAGGCAAATATAGCATTTTAATTATAATGATGATGGTGCTCTGTGATTGGTTGGATGTATCCATAAATCTCCATTTTCCAGGACATCCAGGGCCTAAAGGAGAGAAGGGATTGGTGGGGCGCTATGGAAAGATGGGTCCTGCTGGATCTAAAGGTAGAAACGTTTCTTGATATTAAATAGAGTGATGTGATTAATTGGATTGTGCCTGATAATCAGGATTTGCACTACAAGTCAAAAGGCTTCGCACCAGTGGTTTATGTTGAACCACTTTTCCATTTATTCCATAAACTGCAGATTTTTTTATTCTTGTTGAGCATTGAGAAGTTGAGTGAACAACTAAAAATGAAAATATAAGTTAAATAATACAATTCCTTTATAATATGGAAATAGTATGTAATAGTCTGACATCCTATTACCTGGTTGTGTGGTGATGACATAGTCAAATTCTAGGCTGTCCTTTAACTTTAAATGCAATGTTATGTGAATAACATGCAAATACAGAGAATCTCTGTGTGTGCGAAAAGTTTTCACTGGTAGTATATGTTGGCTGGACAGGTTTAAAGGGGGATATGGGCGATCCTGGACCCAAAGGACCTGATGGAGAGCCGGGTATGACATACCGCATATATCCACTACACTTACAGTATACATAGCAAATGATTTTTTTTATCTAATGATGCTAGTTGACTGTTATGTCGGGAACAAAATACCAGGAACTGTATTATACAATTAAGATATGAAGAAGTTATATTTGAACGACGTAATGTGAACTTATGATGTCAGCAGGAGTTGCTTGTGAGTGTACACCACTCAGGAAAATGATTGGGGAAATGGATATCCTCGTGGCACAACTATCAAATGAGCTTAAGTTCATAAAGAGTGGTGAGTTCATAAATATTCCGCTAAACTGGTGGCCTGTAGCAATGCTAAATCTTCACGGCAGACTAACAGAGCCCAATTCCAGGCATTGTATCCTTACTTCACCCTATTTTATCATTTCAGTATTGTTTACAATGTAGACAATATGTTATTCAGACCTTTAAATGCCACAGCTGACAAGAATTTCCATGTTGTTTGTAGAATAAGTGTTGTAAGCGGGGCAAGGCTTTACGAACTTTGGACATGAACAGCTACGCTGTCGGACATCAAAATGTGAAAATGAAGCGCAGAAAGATCTATGAATCGTCGAACACAGTGGAAAGCACAGATATCAAACATTTGATTACCGTGCTCTGATGTCACAGGTGTAATCTAACATTTTATAATGAGTCGTAAAGCAGGCTAGCTAGGCTATACTTGCTCATCTTATGTCCCACTTTTCTTCTCTGAACCCCATGTGCCATTTACCAGGGTCACATGACCTCACACGTCTGACTTTCTTACACCTCCAGTCACAATAGACCAGCAAAAGAAATCATATCCAACCATGAAACCCAAACTATCCCCGGATCCCGTAGTGAGATTACCCGTCAGCTGCCAAACTTTTGTTTGCCTTGTATAATTAATGTTTCCAGATTAAAACGGCACGATCACATGACACGTATACAGCCTCGGTTCTTGTTATTCGTTTTCTTTGGGTTTTTTTTATTTTTGAGCACATTAACCACACATGTGGGCAGAGTGATTATAGAATCATAGGTGCTCATTTTTCAGCAATACGCTCCCCCGCAGCTGTCGCCGGCCTGAAAGAGACGGATAGCAAGGTGTACCTGCTGGTGAAGGAAGGGAAACGGTACAGGGAGGCTGAGGATTACTGCCGGGGCAGAGGCGGTCACCTGGTCATGCCCAAGGACGACACCTCCAACACCGTGCTGGCTGCCTACATCAGCCAGGCCGGCCTCAGCCGGGTTTTCATCGGCATCAACGACCTGCACCGCGAGGGCCAGTTCACGTACGTCGACCACTCTCCCATGTCCACCTTCAGCAAGTGGAGGGATGGAGAGCCGAACAACGCCTATGAAGACGAGGACTGTGCCGAGATGGTGGCCTCGGGGGGCTGGAATGATGTCGCCTGTCACCTCACCATGTATTTTATCTGTGAGTTTGAGAAAGACGGCGTCTGAGGTCCCATCACCTTCTCAGACATCTGCATACTCAGGAGGGCGGGGCCAGTCATCATGATTAGCATTACAGGAATATTTCGACCAATCACTGAGAATCTCTGAGGCCAAATATAGAATTATCATCGTTAAAAATTGTACTTGCATTAATATGTTAAACGTGAGTTTATCTGTGGAATTCATAATCTTTGACTAATCTATTTATTACCGCAGTACTATATAAGTTTTAAGGGTGCTCTGTGAAAGCACAAATAAATCTTTTATAGCCAAAACTTACACCTACTGGAATTATTTAATTTTTGGAAGACTAGTTATTTTCAATTTCTTTGTTTCCCTGAAAAGCCCAATGTATTGTCAACATTCATTACAGCACAATGAAACTTTTCACCCTTTCATGTTCTGGAATGAGATCATTCAGAACAGAACTGTCTATTTGGAGTAAATGCACACAATAAAAATATATTTTGTCATAAATAATGAAAAGATTTCTCTTGTCTGCATTCTTGTTTGTTACTTGGGAAAAAGCCGTAACTATATTGAAATTCCCCCTGCACGGAATTTGATTTGAATGATCTTTGATGTCCATGGGGTAATTCTGCATCATTTCTTCCAGCATAAGAACATAAGAATATAAGAACTATACAAACGAGAGGAGGCCATTCGGCCCATCAAGCTCGCTTGGGGAGATCTTAACTAATAGCTCAGAGTTGTTAAAATCTTATCTAGCTCTGATTTAAAGGAACCCAAGGATTCAGCTTGCACTACGTTATCAGGAAGACTATTCCATACTCTAACTACACGCTGTGTAGAGAAGTGCTTCCTTAAATCCAGTTTGAAATGTCCTCCCGCTAATTTCCATACATCCTGATTTGGGTCACCGGGAACATTTGGTCTGTAGTATTATAATTTATAGGCATTAAATTTGTAGGTCAACTCTTGGATTCATCCAAGGCAATAAAATCTGTTAAAATATCTCTGTTGCACAAATAGTACAACATCTCGGAGCACTGTACATGTACAGAACGATCCTCAGCCACAGGTCTAAATGAACCGAAACCTAACTATCAGAACTGCAGTTCTTAAGACTTTACATCAATTTTTTAATGCTTTCTTGAATGCACAAAAACATCTGCAGGTGTTTCCTCAGAGACAGCGTGATCTCCAGAGATCACCTGGTGGGAGGTGCCGTGAATGGATCGGGGGTGAGTTTCCCGAAACCTTCTTAACGATACGTCATTAGTAAGTTCTGTGTTAAAAGATGTAACTTACAAATGACGTAGCGTTAAGGAGTCTTCGCGAAAGTCACCCCGGCTCAACAGACAGGGAAAGGGTAACTCTTCATGCTGTACGTGCTCCATGAAGCCAATATATGCCAATCTTATTTCTCGTGGCAGGCCGCTTCACTGCTGAGATTGCGGAGTTAGTTGAATAATATAAACATTTATATTTCGCTTTTCCATTCCCTAAGTTTCAGGGTTTGATGCTGATTCCTGATGAGACTGAAATACTGGCATCTGTTTATATTCATTATAGAAACAGTATCTCGTTTACATAGCCTATTTCCATTGAAAACCACTTACTTAGCTGTCCAGCCATACTGAGTGCTCCGTTTATTTGGCTAAACTTTAATATCTCAACTAGGCCAACATTTTAATTTTGGAATAAATACTTTTATATCACAACAATGTAGTAGATGAAATGATACGGATAAGTATTATTATGTATTTGTAGGTAAGAAAAATGAGTTAGGTGGGTAACACAATTGAATATGTAATAACGGGATGAATTATAGGCTACTGACAGGGAATTGATTGTTAGGAAACACAATGAGCTCCATTGTAACGAGGGGGTTTCTGGTTACTACTCTCATAAACAAATAGTACTAATGGTTTCAAAGCTACAGCTAAAAGGGCGTGAATTGGACGGAGCTATCAGTTTGCTTGAGTATTTACAAAATAGCCAAGTTCAAAGCAACGTATTTGTTTTTTTATGCAGTGTTTTATTTTCCTAGAAGACTAGATAAGTATGCTTTAACTATATTTTAAGTAGGCACATTTCATGTTAAGCAAAAATAGTCTGTAGCTACTCAACGTTGTGACACTAGGGTCTAAATCAACGTACAAATGTAATATTAACGTAATATGCAATGTATGCACGATTCAGAGGAATTTGGGATTAATGTACAGGAACCTGGACTGACTTAATGCATACATTTTCTTAATACTTCTGTCACGGTTATCAATTTATTTAAATTATTATTATTTATGATAATAAAAATCACTGTCTTCAGTAGCCAGGGAAACAGACCAAACAGCACGAGTGAAAACCTCAATCGGATAAGAAATATTGGTCTCCCCAGGGTAAAAGAAAAAACAAGGACACTTGATAAGACGCTGCACGCTTGAGGGAACGCGCCGCCTTGATCTGATACCTCTGTGTCTCACCTTACCTGTAGCTATTTTAATAACTTTTGCCACCTGACCTGGGCGCTTGCATGAAGTGGCTGCTGCCGAAGACTTAAATGAACAGGGTTATGTCTGGGACCTCAGGTAAGGCGTCCTTTGTGCAGCCTCCGCCCGCAAAAACCATCCTTGTGTACCGCAACGGGGACCCATTCTTTCCTGGGAGGAAGATCGTGGTAAGCCAGCGTCGCACCGCGACATTTGACGGCTTTTTGAGCTCGGTGACTCGCGGGATGGAGGCTCCTTTCGGGGCGGTGAGAAACGTTTACACTCCACGGAAAGGACACAAAATCGTCGCTTTGGAGCAACTGCAACACGGGGAAGGATATGTGGCAGCCGGGGCAGAGCGCTTCAAAAAGCTGGAGTATGTGTCTATGTGACCACAGATGCGATTGTCATTTATCTGTGTCATGCTACCCGTACAATGCTAGAAGATCTCTGACCTCAGATCTAACTCACCAGTCTAACACAATGTTCTCCTTCTTTTAGTTACTGTCAAATAACGCCCAAAAAACCGCAGAGGAAGAAGAATGAAATGGTAAGACGGTGTCTTAAAAAACCGAGAAAGTAAGGATTTCCATGCTGGCATGAGGTTGTGCGGGAAATAGACTTGCTGGAAGTTAAGGGCATGTCTCACGTTACAAATTATTGACGTTACCGCGGAGCGGCCCGGCCGCTTGCCGCGGTCACGTCGGATCCAGTGAACGAGCAAGAGCGTGATCCTTATGATCTAAACCGTCTTTAACTCTATCATTTTAATTTGCGAAAGGTTTTCCCTTGGAAACCCCAGGACTGGTTTGTTTTATAATGGAAACCAACCCAATGTCATTCTCTATTACCTGCAATGTACATAAAATCAGATAAGTTCAAGGCTATTCTGATTGCTTCTCTTCCTTCTGATTGTGTGCTTAATTTGTGGTGAAGGGCCAGGCTTTCAAACTGCATGTGTGTTAATAAACGACTGAATCAAACAAGGTCAAAGAGCTGGCCATAAGTTAACCCCGTGCGCGGCCCCTATAGAATGCAGTTACGACTGCCGCTATTAATGATGGGTAACCAGCCTACTGAAAGACATTTAGGAAATACATTTCCAGATTTAGCTTTCTAAACAAATTGGATTTGATTTCCATGAAATAAATGAAGGCAAATTGTAAAATGAAAAGCCCCCACGTTTTTTTTTTTTTTTTTAATCGGTGTTTACTAGTTTGGCTTCTTTGCAAAGCTTTTGTCCTATTTCCTTACAGATACGACCTGTTGTTCACAGCAAAATAGCGGTTTCTGCACGTTGGAAAAAAAGTGTCAATGAGCCATGCACTATAAAGTGAGTGTCTACCCTCCATTTGCACTGCGGATTAAAATATATTGTTTCCCCTTTACATACCGCAATGTGTTCAAGGAGAAAGTTTAAAAGCCTTATATGTATGGATAACTGCGGCACATTCCTAAGTAACACCCATTGTGTTTTATAGTGTTTTTACCAACGGAAATATCTTGGTTCCTCCAGTTAGGATACTAATACCAAAGTACACTCTTAGAAACTGGGAGAATGTACTCGCTATGGTAACGGAGAAAGTGCATCTTCGCACAGGAGCCGTGCACAGGTAGGTGCAAAAAGATTTCATGGAAGAAACGTACAGTGCTGATTTGTAGGCTGCATTGCCCTTAACTTCTGAAACTGCAGGTGGTGCTGGAACGTTTATTTAATTCTACAAACAGGTGCGGTCATCTACACAAGGGGCAATATATTTATTTAAAACGCATGATTTGCGAGTCAGTATAATGTTCAGTGCATGATGACAGAAACAAGCTTTTTGAGTGTCAAATGAATTCCATCAATGTTGAATTTCAAGGATGCGTTTATACACTTTCAGAAAAAGGGTAAAAATGTATACTTTTTCTTGGGACTGGGGCTGTAGATTTGTAATTGTACCTTTTAAGGTACAGAAATGAACTCTGAGAAACATCCCCGAGGTACAAACAGCATTAATGTACCATAAATGGTATAGTAATGTTGAGCCCATTTCTGTACCTTAAAAGGCACAATCACCTACAGTTAAACCCTTGTTTCTGAGAGTGAAGGGTTAACTGCCTGTTAATAGGGAAAGAGCCTCTCTGTGTTCTTTTGCCCTGCAGAATTTGCACGTTGAATGGGACTCCATTACTGGGTTCAGTCGAATTAGAGAATGACCAGTATTATGTTGCCGTGGGTGCAGAGAAATTCCGATTCCTGCCATACTTCCACTGGATTACTAAGAAAGGGAGGAGCCTGGACAAGAGTCAAAGGTCAGCAACACTGGGATCAGATTAGCAAGAATGCATTTAAGCGGCAGAAATACCCGTGATCTCAATAGGCTTTTTTAAGGTTCGATAATCAGATTACATCATGCATTACATTTTCTTTGGCAATGTGTATTATTTTCCTTGTACATTTATTTTGTTACATGTCTGTTTTCTTCATGTGATTCATAATGGAAAAAAAATGTTTTTTTCAATTTAGGGTCTTTGATGACTTTCATCCATGAACAAGAAAGTATAAAAATGCAGAAGCTATGGTGGGTATTCATGCCTATGAATGACTGAGCTGTAACGTCTGACTGCCACTGTTAACCACAATGCTGTACTTCTGCTCCAAGATCATTTGTTAACTAATTAGAAAACCTGATATGATTTATTTAATATTGTAACACAGAGTTTCCTTTCAAAGTGCACAGCAGAGACCGAGAGCGCTACACTGACTCTTTTCATTCAGCCAGCGCCTCCGTCCCTGAATGCCCGGCCAAGGTTCAATTACCAATACAAACATTAAAAAATGTGACTCTAAAGTAAAAACTGCGTGTTTGACAGCTTGGCCTGTGACTCCTTTTGGAATAAATTACAGTCTTCGGTGAGTCCGCGTTGCCTGTTATCTGTAAGAAGAACGATTAGGTGATGTTTATATAAAAACGATTTAAGCATGATTTTTTTCCCCCGTCTGTTTTTCGTCTCCTTTAGACGGTCTACTAAAACATTCCTTCCCAAAAGGTTACTGCCTTTGAATGTTGCCTACTGATTCAGACATTCAAAATATACTGTATACACATATAACGTATTCTATGTTTTTCACAACATTTTTAATAGCAGTGATCAGTTACAAAGATTGATCAACCGTGCTTCTATATTGCAATTAAAAGTACAATTGGCATGATCCAGGCAATTTGATCTTGCATGAGACGTATCCGCCATCAATCACTGTCCGCGGGAGGTGCAGCGTTACCCTGTCTAACACTATGATAAGCACACCCCCCCCCCCCCAGTACGACGTGGCCGTGCCGCATGATCAAGTGCGTCTGCTCCTTGGGAGCGAGCGGACTCACCGGGGTAGGAGATGGGGAGAGGGGGAGAGGGGGGAAGGGCGAATGGGATGATCGTAAACAAAAATCGCTCTTTCTGCCAGCACGGAGCATTTCGGATTGTGATTAAAGACGTGGCGCTCAAGTGTGTTCGCTAGGCATTCAGAAATGGCAGGTATACGGAGAAAGGCGCAGCTTGAGCGCCGACAGGAGAGAAACACGCACACTCAGCACTTCTGAATGGGACAGCATCACAAAGATATATCTGATGTCTGTTTATTATAACCATGAAAAATCATTGTCCACCCTCAACCGGTGAAGGTTGTTTTCTTTGTTTTGCCTTGTCACAAACGTATAAGGATTTATATGAAGGAGTGCGATTTTCCACTCAGAAACAACAAGAGGTAGTTCAGTAAGAAAGCTGATTTATTTGTGTGTTGTTTTTGTGCTACATGTATGTTAGATCAAAATGAAACCGTGGCAGTTTAGTACATTGAAAGGCGAATACGGGATTATGGTATTATACTTCGAATCTTATGACCAGGTTTTAATGCAGTCATTCATTTAGGTGAACCAGCATATTACATATGTGACTTGGTATATTTGCGGGATGTTTTGTTTAATTTGATTTTTTCATTTTAACATAGCTTTTTCAAGCATATAGTTATAACTTCTGTTATTGACTGTATGGTGTACATCTGCAGAAAGGCAGTCCTGCATAAAGAGTCGTTTCTCCAATATTCACCACTAGGGGGAGACAGTGACTAAGTAATTCATATGCGCTTTCCTCTTGGAGCGCTGTTCAGCGCACTGTGGAAAAACATGACCTCATACATGCTATATAGCTGTTCGCTCCATCACACAATGATTCATTTTGATTTTTCTTCTTGTTTTTGCTTCCCCCCCCCCCCCCTCCAAACACAATCTGACCCTTGCTTCTCACATGGGCACTTTTCCTTCGATAACGGAAGCCTCAGAATTTTTACACCTTTTCCACTCAATTCTTTTATTTATCGTCTGTTTATTTATGGAGGCCCTGTGAATTTTACAGATCCCCGTTCTTCCTGCTACAGTTTGCGACACAGAAAACTGTAACTCACACCGCAGCGTGAAGGCATTTATTCACGGACGCTGTCTCGCTGCGTTTTATCCCGAGCTGTTTTCTTAGTTTTTATTGTGCATGAGTCAGATATCATGGGGGAGGGGGGGGGGGTTGCGCACCGCCGGCCGACCTGATCACTGACACACACAGCCGCAGCATAAACACCGAATCGGGCGAGCGCCACGCTTCTTATTCCCCCCCCCCCCCGCACTAGGCGCCCAGCATCTCGGTGACGTGGGCGCAGTTTCAGTCGCAGCGACCCTAGACGAATTGGCAGACCGGACAATGTGCCCCCACGACGCCCCCGCTGGGTGCCCGGCGCGGACCCCAGTGAGATGTGGCGCCCCCCGCGGCGGGGGGGGGCGCGCG
>JABFEA020000029.1:17005377-17015546 GCA_019775915.2 Cyphomyrus plagiostoma | reverse complement strand
AGCTTAAGTCACAGACTTAAATCACAACTCAGGCTTATATTATGGCCACAAGGCACAAGTGAAGTAGGTGACTGACTGTGCTTGGCATCCGACCCCCCCATACACACCCCCCATTCTTACATTAGTAACAAGTTATACTACACGGATAAAACTGTCTACCGGCAAATAAATTAATATTGGATTAAAAATCAAATGGAACTTTTACAACTGGTTTTCAAGACCATAGGGAGTAAGGGAGCAGAAAGTGGAAATTATATTTTACATAGCTATTTTTTAGGATAATGAAAGTACCCTTGCATTTTAAATTCCTGTAAAAAAATATGATGCACAAAACTAATTTGTAACAGGTCTTAATTCAGCGTTGCACGTGTGGCCTTTCACATATATGCTTACACCCTCTACGACTCCACAGACAAATACACTTTATTTTTGCAGTGGTCAGCTATCATCGTGCTAGCAGATACTATAAGCATACTGTACAGTGACTTCTATGCCATTTTTAAGGTGCATCATGACCCCATTAGCAAATGCGAACCCACAGATATTTCAGCTCAATGAAATGGACGAGCCTGCATCAATCTCGGGGGCCAGCCAAGCTGATTCCCAGCGCTGACCTCCCTCGTTACAGCCAGGGCTGCTGGGAATCAGTTTAACCCCTGGATTGCATGCGAGTCGAGTCCAACGTGAAGGCCATAAATCTGCCTCCTCAGCAGGGATATATGGAAAAATAAATAGTAGTTTGGGCAATATGAAAAAGAATAAAAACATTAGATAGTAAAATCATATTTTATATTCATTGTAGTCCTTGTATTCTTGCCTATAGATAAATTGTTTTATATTTTAAGCATGCTGTAAGCATTAGGGATGGGAGAAATTAGGAAGTAAATTAACAGAATTACAAATGAATTACAACAATCCATTCAACATCGTCCTACTTAGTATGCTTAAAAGATTACAATCAGATGCAATAGGATCAGAGATTGGCCTGCAATTTGTAACGAATATGGTAAAATGGCTCTGTGAAATAATAATAATAATAAAAATAATAAATGACAGTGCTTTTTTAAAAAACCAGAGCATCTCCAGCACAGAACGATAAGATGGGTCACCATTTCATCACGGGACGATGGTGAGAAAGTCATTTGTTCACAGGATTATACCGTTAATGAGGGCCCCAAAAGGGGAAGATTGATTACACTGATGCAGCATTGATGGATTCAATTTATTGATGTCAGCGACTGCTGGCTAATTAGCTGACTGTCAGCGCAGGGGAAGCTAAACAGAAAACACAGCTGGATGGAGCCCAGAACCGCTGCATTATTCATAATTTACCGTGAGTCGCTTTTGTGGTGCCTTTAATTTGTATTCAGCTATCAGGAGTCGGCTAATCATTTCAACGTTAAACCTGTAGGTATCCTGAACGTTAAATTAAGAGTGAAATCAGCTAGACACAGCAATATCCGATCTCTCTTCAGGAATCCTTCTGGGACTGTGAAACTATAGATTACCAAGAAATAATGACTGCTCCTCCATCTTGGCAGTTTAATTACTGAGGTTAAGTTCAAGGATTCTTTGCTAAGTAATGTTTGACGTTACAAATTTATGGCTTGAAGGTGCTACTTAAGGTCGCCCAGATGATTTTGGGAGCATTGATGAGTAACTCGAGTCATATTACCCGTGTCCTGCTGTGTTAAGAATCTGAGGTAATCCAGTGTAAATCGCTCAAATGCAGCAGTAAACACATAAATACGGAACGTGACGTTAGATGTCAACGCGTGCAGATGGTGACGGCCCGTAAGCCCCTTGTGCAGACAGAGGCCAAGTGACCTTATAAAAAAATAATTTTTATAAGAGAGCTGTAATTCCCCCCCCCCCCCATATCGTTTGAGGGTGGCCTGAAATTGTGGTAGTGAGTTAGCAGGCGAGAGGAAGGGCTTCATCCAGAATAACAAGCTGTGTCTGCTTTCCCCTGATGCTGTTTGCGGGTCGATTCCCATAATGCCCTTGAAGAGCTCAGCTGAAGTGGCGTGATAAGAGAAGGCTCTGAAAAATGTCACTGGGGCTCACATGCTGATTATGCTGCCTTGAGTAAATGTACTAAAAACAAAAACATATGCAGGCAGATTATGTCGTTTCCAACGTGGCTGGGAGCTGGAGAAGGTCCTCCTCCTGGGATTCTGTAATGACTGTGAGTTCTCCACTCGCACCTTCTGCCACTGATAGTTCAAGGGGTGTTTTCTTCTGCTGGAATCTAAACCCTGTCACCTGCCTAGTAGGCAGAGATTGTGTCAATTTTCTCATTATCATTGTCTGTACAAGGCAGTGGTGACACAGAATCCCATGTATTCGCATAACAATGTCAATCTGTGATGTCACAATTGCATATGCGATGCAAGAATAAGTTTTGTCAGCATTGCATTGAAATGGGAATGTCGCCAGCGGCCGTTTCATCGGCCGCAGTTGATTTCCTCCGATGCAGCATGAGGACGGGGAAATTTGCTAGTGTTTTCTCAGTTTTCACCCTCCGAATAATTAACACGTGAAGTTTCTGAGATTTCTCACACTTAGTGGGCGGATCAGGGAGTCAAGAAACATGCTGACAAAAAAAACAGCGATGCAAATGTTAGAAAAACGTGAGAGTAGGATTTACAATGAGTACAGTGGCAAAGGATGTGACTGGGCTGTGCTGATCTTTAAGCTCCGGTGTCTGACAGTCTGCAAACTTTCCATAATGATCGTCTCTTCGCACACATGATGTCATGAGAACCGTGTTGCTGGGGATTAGCAACACAAAACATTGTAGAGAAAATTTACGCCTGACTAAAATACTGACTCAGTGCTGAATGCAAATTCTATCAAATTCTTTATTTAAACGCAGCTCACTGACTCTTCTTATGCAGTAATATTTTGAGCTCAAACATAATTATATATTGAGTATTATCATACTTCCCACAATGTTCTAATTTTAAAGGGATGTTTATTTTAATTATGGGAAGAGGACGAATTTCACAGTAAAACATATTTTAAGACATTTATATAAAATAAAAATACTCAAATGCACCATAATATAAAATTAAATAATTTTATTTTGCAGATGTTACATTTTTTAGTTAATATGTTGGCGGTCTTTATTTTGCCAAAGTAATATCATTTTTTAAACTACAGCTACCTATTCAATGCATGTAGATATAGGTATTAAGTTTTACATCCCCAGATCACCCCAGGAAAAGTGTCTGAGATAATTTATTGGGCCCCCCCAACACGTATCACCCTCACCCCTAGCCCCTCCAGTCCCCCAAGGCCAAACCTTCAGCTGCTAGGATGTTTTCACGACACCCCATATATATGCTTCGACCCCACAGGAATCATCTTGTCAGCCAGGCTTAAAAATGGCAGAGATGAATTCTTTAATTAATTAGTCAACAAGCAGAGAACAAGCACGGTGACTGCTCCATGGAGTAGACCATCTTCTTGCTCCTCAGATATCGGTAATCTCCATAGTGACTCAGCCTAAGAGGATGCAGACCATATCCTTTCTCATTGATGTACAGTCTATCGTGCATCAAAACAGCCTTCCTGACAGCCATTCTGATGCTCTTCTGATTTAACGGCCAGCGGTTGTGAAACAAACAAACCCTACCTTGTAACACTGTGATTTCGGAAGCTTCTGAGAAAGTGCCCCCCCCTTAACACAAACTGGCAGTGTATGAAGTTCCATAGGAGACTTGTACACATTTATATGCTACAGTATCTGAGCAGGACCAGGGGAGGGAGTTGAGAAAATGTGCAGCTTCTCGCTCATTTATATCATCTGGTATCAGCCTCCTAAATCCTCATAGGAGGGAACATTCAGGGAATCGAACCTAAGTGTCTGGCCCGGAAAAACAGGAACGTTAGATCCTATTTTCTGAAAAATACTGCAAGAGCCTAACCATGAAAAAAAACTTAATATATATGTCATTTGCCCTAAAATAATTTTGTGTATAACCTCAGTGTCCTGCAAGCTGTATTGGGACCTTGCAGTATATTTATATACTGTACATATATATTGTATATATATATACCTTTGGGGATTAAACCAAAGAAAGGGGAGATGAAAACCAAAGTCCTGCTATTTGTGTGAAATTTCCACTCAAACTGTCATGGCTGACGCCTAGAAATGCCACCCCTGCCGTCAACTGAAAGGAGATAAAATGCCATCTTAAGCAGTTTGGTCATTATTTTCAAACGAACTCATCGCTCGCCTCCACCCCTCGAAACGGTCAGGCCCCCCCACCTGGGGCTATATATATATACGACAGGGGATGAGAAAAACAAGAGGATGCAACAGAACCTGTCATTTCTATAAACATGATGTTTTTCCTCCGTCAACTGGTATCTGGGTGATTGTCTCCTGCCGGGAGATCACCGTTTTCGTTTTGGGGAGGGTGGGGGCTTTGTTAAAGGCCTTATCTAAATGCATTGAAAACATCTCACCTCTATGCATATGCCCTGCTGAGGACGGCCTCGATCTTCTGGCGGCATTTTGCAGACTCAGCGCATTTCTGCTGCACGGTCGTGTGCTGGCAAAACTCGTGTGGGGATGATGAGCTCAAGGGGAAAAAATGGAAAATATAACCAAATTTGAATATGTGTTCTCCGTGCCGCTATTTGCGTTTCGAGGAGCGATGTATCAATTACGTAACACTTAGGATCATGTTTACGGACCCCCCCTCCCCACACACATACACACACCCCAACCTAAAACTGCATGCTGCCATATTATTAAAAAATCTGTTCATTGAATTGCTCGGGGCTAGAAAGCAGAAAACAGAATTCTTGCGGATAAAACAGTTCTCTTCTTCGCTACCCAGTGACGTGAGTTTTTCTTATCTTAGGCTGCAGGATCCATGATCGTGATGAGCAAGCGTTGTCATGCCAGCAGGATTTCCCAAGATGCAATGCACTCGTTTGTTCCCAAGACGTGCTTAAAGATCGACGGCGTAGTTAATTGGGCAGATTAAACATCCATCAACAGTTCTGAGTTTCACAATAAGGCAAATAAACACAGATTTTAAAAATAGTATTGGATGTCAGGCCAATTTCAGGGTAATACACTTCTAAATCTGTCTATTCTAATTTTTTATTTATATTTTTCACATTTCATTGATTTAGCTATTGTTTGTTTTCATATTTGTGTTCAAAAACAAAGCAAAGCTGAAGCCTGCGGTCGTGATGGTCACCCACGCTTTTGGCGACAGGGTAAAGCACTTCTGAAGCCACCTGCAAGGTGCGGGAGGTGCAGAGACAACAGTTTACGGCAGCTAGAGATCTTAAGCTAAAGATCATGTGAAAACAAGTGAAAGAGATACAACACAGAGCAGACCCAGCAAACACGTGAAATGAGGTTTTCTGTGTGTGGGCCAGAGGCAGGAGAACCAGGATTTCTATGTAGAATGTGCCGACGAACGCGGCTCTCTGAACCCAGGCGGGGAATCAAGGCTTCAGGCAATTTTCGATCCGTCATCATTTCTCATAAATCCAAACGGCGGGCGAGCCTGTGGCCTCTGACAGCATGACTGATGAGTTCGCCATCGTGAATGTCAGGAGAAATGGTCTCCGGCACCTTATCTAGCCATTCCTCATTGTACGTAAGACTTAAGTTTTATGGGAAAATACAGCTGTTCAGATGGGCTTCGCTTGCCGATAAGGAGGGGGCCACTGATACGGAGCCGGGCATTATGGGATGGACTGGTACCCATTTGTGCGCTCTTTGTAGCCGGAAAATGAGTCCCATGCTCTAAATTCATAGTCATTCTAGGTCTGTGTAATGACTGAATGTTTTACAATCACACCTAGAATTAGTCATTTGAAAGGCAATCATTGCAAACGTCTTACTGGTATTATGCTCTATATTTTAATGACGCTACAATAATGTAGAAGTGTAAATTCTCCAACCTAATTTTCATCAATTCTGTTTAATCTCATGTGGGACATATAGCCTTTGAGTACAGTTTTTTTGTGGGTCGACTCAACTTTACTTTCAAAATGGATCGTATGAATCCAGAGGCACAGCTAGAAATCATGGTGCCCTTGATGTAATATCATGAGCCCTTTGAGGCAGTCGCCCAGAATGTGCCAGTGTCCTTATGCCCCTGTATGTAAGTATCAAATGTATTCTAAGAAGTAGCTAAAACAGTACTTGGTGCTTGAAGTACAAAGAGTGTTTTATTTTGCTTGTAGGTTTCAGGCTTACAAAAGCAGCCATATGCTGTAACTAAATCTCCAAATAAAAGTGGAACGGCGATCAAAACATTGTTTAAAGTCAGCGATAGAAAGGTGCTTTTAGAGTGTATGTGTTTCATTCTATCCATACCCTTCCAATGCCCCAATACATACTGTAAATAGCTGAAGTATTTTTTTAACAGTATTTCGTGTGACATTGAAAAACAGCAGCTGGGACAATACTTTTAGCTTGTAGCACAAAAAGTGCTTTATTCTTATAAAAAGTAGCCAGATAATATGACTCTCCAACAAACAGGACAGTGGGAAAGCGACGAAAGCATTGGGTAACATGAGCAACATGTAAATTCTTTAAGCATAATGTTCCCATATTTCCGTTCCAATCATATTCGGCTGAATAACATAATCGATAAACTCATCGCCGCTGCGCCGCTGCTCATTCTGCTTCGCCTTTGACTCCGCCACTCCTCTCCCAGGTTAATTTCTATATTCATGGCTCCTTCCTACTCTCTGTCACACTGCCACTGAAAACATGACCTCAGCGCTTGCTGTCGTCTGGCCCAACTCACGCCGCTAATTGGTTATTTAATAATTCTGGACAGGAGCTTGGATTTCTTTCCGTGTTCTAATGCCAGCGTCAAACTGAAACTAATTAGCCATCCATTGAGAGTCCTGTGACATCACCCGTTTGGGTGCTTCTTATAGGATATACGGACTTCTGTCTTCCCACGATACAAAGCCTTAATGATAATATTTATCATTCTCGCCTGTTTGTGCCACTGCTCTTTTTTAGCTAGTTGGCTATCGTGTATGTCTGATGTATGTTATATGTAATCTTGGCTATTCGCGAAGAAAATAGGATTTTGAACGTTTTTTTCCCCCACTCTTTGAAATTAACTTTTGAATGACTAGTCTCGCTTTACATATAAATTAGCAGACAACCTTAGTGAAGTGAAGTTGTAATTCCATAAAATAGACACTTATCAATAATCCAAACCAAATCAGCATTCTTTGCTTAGGCATGGATTAAATTCAGCTATATTATCTCTACAGATAAAAATCTGTAAAAACAGCTGATTTTTTGCCTTTACCGAAAAAAGACGAATTCCAATTATATATAATATACTCATATACTCATATAAATCGATATCTATAATGATGCACATTCGTGGCTACAGTCACACCCCATTATTTAAGCCTAACTGGATCGTTTTTTTGGAACTGCAAAGGGAATATTTACAGGGGAACTCATAAGAAAAATGTCGAGATTTACTTATCAGCTCGGATGCTTTGTATGTGAGAGTCCCAGTGGACGTGAAGCTAATCAGAGCTGAGCTGGGTTTTAGCAGTAGCTATTAGCCTGCCATCTGCATATTCATGAAAGCGTTCGGGAACATTTTCTGCTATATTTCAGACAGTTCTGCATGGGGACTTGACAGTGCTCCTTTGAGATTAGGATCTAATACCCTTGTTAGATGACAGTGCTAGTTGAGAATCTCGCAGCTCCCGCCCACTCAGACTTTTTTTTCCAGCACCAAGCTTGCTAATTTTCGTGAAAAGAACCTGCTTATCTAATGGAAATGGATTTCTGGCCAGCGTGGCTGTTCCTCGCATGATGGTAAATGGCTGGAAGTCTGCAAGTCGAAGATGTAGACCTCTGGAGCAATAGCTTAGCAGTCTTTACCTCGCCTCATAGACTACGTGAAACAATTTGAAGCCCTTTATTAATTTGTTCAAGCTCTATGACTTCATAAGAGTCTAAATTTGAATATATACTCTCGTGTATATAAATATTCACCACTAATCAAGGAAGCACTAGTATAACACCAACAGATGAGCCCAGAGATGACAAAATATTACAATTTCACCATAATTTAGACTTTACTGTACGATAATGAGAGTCAGTTATATCAGCTATGACAGCACATGCATTTTCCAACAAACATTGATTAATTGATTAATATAACCATCCACCCACCCACTCATCCATCCTTCAGGGATACAATACTTGCAGCATCGGATCGGTATACTCTGTTATTATTTATCCATGCATTGAGATGAAAATCCCTCTAGCCATATTCCATAAACACTTGTCCAGTACAAGGATGACAGTGAACCTGGTGCCTATCATGGGAATCACAGAGCTCAAGGCAAGGCCACCTTGGATAGAATCCCAGCCCATTACAGTGGAAACCTAAACAATCATGCAGCTCCTAAGTGCTTTTATACTATAAATAAAGAAATCATAACAACAACAGGATTAGTGGAAGTGAAAAAGATAACAGTAACCACTGGTTAGTAACTGACCGTGATATCGGGCGCCAGGGCATGGAAACAAGGTTAGGAAATGGGTTCATGTTTTAACAGGAAAGTTGACCAGTTCAGGAGGTACCATAGACCCTTGTGTTGCTAAAGAGAGGTCCAGCGAGTTGGGAAGCTATGTTAGATAGATACCTCTTTGAGCAGCATATTCTCTATAGAGGACTCTTGTTGCTGTTTGAAATAAATCCTTAAATTAGTTCCCATTATGTCGACATACAGTAACATATGGATTTAGCCAGTAATAATTTAAAAAATTCCAAACATCATCACATCCTTAGGTAAGTGACCTTAAAGACTGCAATAAAATTCGCTTATTTTCCTTTTCTAATCTCTTCATGTATTACAGTGCTCCAACGTGTGAGATTACAAAGTCCATCTTTAAAGATGTTTGTTTTTTTGTTCATGAGCTCTCTGGAGACTGACTTTTGAAAACACGCTCAATATCTGTTATCTTACAGTCACCTGGTACATTACACTTGATGTACTTTGTTTTATGACTGGATCCAACAATGCATCTTTGTATACATCCAAACACATCTGAATTCATATTACGCATTCAGCACAAATACTTGACCATCAAAGCTTTCCTTAAGATATTTCATGTGAGACGCCTTGAGTTTAAATGAAGAGCGGTTGCAATAGTAATATCTACCAGAAACAGCAAAGCTGTCTGTATTTCGCAACAAAAACACATGTTGGTAACTCAAGTTTCAGAAATCAATCCTGTTTGTAATAAATGACTTCTTATTCCTTGGTTTGTCTTTGATTTCTCTTAATGTAAACATTCGATCCATAAATCAGTTTAAATGGGCCAGTTTGGTGAATGTGAAATCAAACAAAATGAGGTTAGTATAAAACAGTGCCCAAGCAAAATAAGTCACCCGGAGGATAGATGCACTCTTTCTCTGCAGTGTATTTCATCAGACTTGAATTACTGTCTAATTTACTGTTTTAGATATAATACATTTGGTGTGACTACAAATATAAATTCTTGTAAAATAATAATGGTGTGTCACACACAATTTTTAACCCATAGAAAATTTATTGTTGGACTTCGAGGGCACAGCACAAATTCCCTGCCTGAAGTGCTATTCTGCACCATTTTCAAGTTGAGTTCCGCATCCAACAAAACTGGTGTTTAGACACACTATACCGTTCTGTTGTCTTGTGTGAAACATCTGGGAATTTTGTGTCGCGTTTCAAGTTTTTATAGTCACATGTGTTCAGAGGAACGCAGTGAAATTCTTATGCCACAGCTGCAGGGGAGGGGAGGGGTGAATAGGGGCACAATGGGGCAAAGAGCAGTGCAATACATGACAGACAGCAGTGTGACACGGGACAAACAACAGTGTAATACAGGACAAACAACAATATAATACAGGACAGACAGAAACATGATATAGGACAGACAGCAGCGTGATACAGGACAGACAGCAGTGTGATACAGGACAGATAACCACAAGATACAGGACAGACAGCAGTGTGATACAGGACAGACAGCAGTGTGATACAGGACAGATAACCACAAGATACAGGACAGGTAGCAGTGTGATACAGGACAGACAGCAGTGTGATACAGGACAGATAACCACAAGATACAGGACAGACAGCAGTGTGATACAGGA
>JABFEA020000029.1:16930452-16951093 GCA_019775915.2 Cyphomyrus plagiostoma | reverse complement strand
TGTGTGTGTGTAGATATTTTGGGGTAGAGGAGGTGCTTAAGTTAAATTTATGAGTGTGTGTACATCTGTAAAGGTGGGTGGACACTGAGGGATGCAGCTTAAAAGCATCATCCTTTTTGCTTAAATGACATTGCATAATCTTATGTTTGAATAACTCCCTGTTTTGCTTGAGGACGTCGGCCATACATGCCGCCAGGCCTGAACTGAAGTAAGGAACTTCACATTTCCTGCCCTGCAGTGGGCTGCCTGCTCTGGTATAGCTCAAACTCTGCTCTACTCCGTGAGCTTAAAAGGTCAAAAGAACACGCAATAAGCTTCTCCGTTGTCTTCTCGTTTCTTTTTTCCTCCTTTTTCCCCCCTCCCCCGTCTCTTTGAGAAAGAGTAACAAACTGCACCTTTGTCAGGCAGTGCCCCCCACCCCCCCCCTCCGCCCCGAGCAGCAGAGATCGGGAGTTTGGGTTCAGGCATCCAAGACCCTCTGTCAGCATTTAAATGGGGCCTGGTTCACCTCACCCTCTGACCTCAGCCTTAAAAGGAGCCACACAGGAAAAACAAAAGGACATGTGATACATCAAGTCACTCGAGAAACTCCAGCTCTGTGAGAGGACGGCTCGAAACTGCAGTGTGTGCATTAATGAACGAGGTCATTGTGTGAGATTTTTGCTAAAAAAAAAAAGAAAGGAAAACGCCAAGTGGCTGAATCTGTTTATCTTTTGTCAGCAATGCGATCTTGCTCCTTGCCAGAGAGACATTCTTAATTTTCTGTTGCATTGATCAATAAATGGCAAATAAAAGCAACGTGATAACCTAATAAGCACTCCGGATTTGTTTGGTCTCTCTATGTGGTCTGATCATGTCCCCTAGGTGGGCACATATTTTGTATTAGCCGTTTGGAAATTACGAAATTGGGCAATCACTTCCTTGCGTAACCTCTGATGTTTACTGTCATTCCCGTCTTGGATTTTGCGGAAAATACCTCAAGCCTTTTAGTGCTTAATTTACAAATGAGATATGTGATTTGGGTTTGTGCGCGTGCTGGTGTTCTCACATGGTACATATTAAGCTTGAAGAATTCACTGATTCCGTTTATGCTCTCTGTCATGCTCACAGCCAATTAGCGGACAAAACAAAGCAATCATATTTTCAGCCCCCTCTCATGTGGAGACGTAGCCATCACTCACTTAGCGTTGCCTGCTTATTCCTCTTCCCTAGCTACTTGGCTAATTGCGAAAGAATTTTAGACTAGCTATTTTTGTGTCCCCCTGTCACTGTTGAGCTGTAACGGCTCTATGCAGATCAGTCACTCTTTCCTTCTGCAGTAAACATGCCAAACCCTTCAGACATGCAGTGACACCCCGCGTGGCAAATTCGCTTGATCTCCACAAGTATTCTTAAATTTTGCCGTTCAGGTAACCGGATGCTTCATTTGCAGACCATACTTGTCATGGAGGTCTTATTGACCCAGGTAATCTGACTGGCTTCCAACCTTGTTAGGAGCTTCTACACAGGACATGTGGAAGAATACAAGCGGATTTGTGCATAATGAAAATTGTGTTTTTACAGCAAAACAAAAAACCTTGAGGTAAAATTGGTTACATCTTAGATCCGTTCAGTCATTTTTTTCTATGATCAATGACATGGATTCAATCTTCAGTCAAAACTGAGTGTCCTTAATACATTTGTTACTACCTCAACATACCTTTCCTACATAAAATAACAACATCCAGATGACTGTTTTGACTTCTTTCACAGAGATTCCTTCAAGTTGACTGCCTTTTTAATGTATTTCAGAGAGAACTCTGATGTTCTAGGTGAAGCTAAAGAGTTTAAGGTAGCTATTGTTGCTGTAGCCCTTTAAATCAAGGTTACAGGAAATTCCTGTCGGAAAATTTTGCGCACCGAGGAAAATATTGAGCAATCACCATGACAGGTAGGAACACATGTGAATCCGGATAGGAATATGTGACATAAATTAAAATAAAAGAGAACTCCATCAATCTTGGATCTCTCCCAGGATGGGAAAATAAAATGCCATTATTATTAAGCAAATGCTCTGGATGTCTTAATGAATATATATTTACTTTGCAGTAATTTCCAAGATTGCTGTTGATGTCAGTGTCTGCGTGAATCACCTTGGATAAGCCGATTAAATGGTTCCTCAACCCGACATCTGCTTATACAGAGGTTGCATCTGGTAGAAGGCGATGTTTGCTCTTACATTTGACCCAAGCATTCAGTATTTCTCCTTTACAGGTGAATGATCGCCCTTCAGCCCTTGGAGACCCGTTTTTACTCAGTGTCATGGACCATATATTTTCCACATACAGTTTTTTCTTAATGGTTATTCCTTTTGATTTAGATCCCCCCCCCCCCCTTCCCTTTGCCTGAAAGTAATTTTCTAAATCCTTCTTTGTAGCGAATCAGTGCAAAACCGCAAGGCATTGTGGGAATGATGGCTATGAGAGATCCTGGTATTGTTGTCGGCCCGCATCCCCTAGCCCTTGACCTTGATAACCAGGCTCTGGCCAATGGTGGTGCAGGCAGAGTTGGGTAGCTTGCTATTGAGAGACTAGGGGGAGCTTTTAAGCCAAGGGTTGTGGGGTGGGGGGTCAGCATTAAAGCCCCCACCTTCTTATTAATGAGTGACCTTCAGAAAATGATGGGGGTGGAGCGGTGTGGTGGAGAATACAAAGGGGTGAGGGGATTCTTGTAAAGCCTGAGAGAATAGAGAGGTTAAGAGGCCTGAGACCGGGTTCTCCCAGATAACAAGTCCTCTATGAAAATGCATCCATCACCGGATCACTAAACCAGAGGGCACCCCACACCCCCACTCCATTGTTTATGCATAGAGCCCTGTTGATTATGAGTGAGAAGGAACGTGTCTGTGTTGGGGGGGGGGGGGGCGGCACCATTTTTTATTCAATAGGGGGCCGATCGCACTGGAGATAAGAGGGCCCAGCCTGTGCCCTAGCTCCTTCAGCGGTGATGGCAGAAGGGTCCTCCTGTTATCATGCTGGAGATTTCTAATTTAGAAAGCATGCTCTCTGGAGGTCTCTGACAGGCCTGACGTGGGGGAGGTGCCTCAATGTCACCAGGGGATAGGTACGCAGACACCACAAACACGCACGCGAGGGCCGAGGCCTCCGCTGCCATTTGAGGTCAGACGTTAGCCAAGAAATGGCTGAAGATGTTTAAAATCCCAGTATAACGTTAATTAATTGGACTGGAATAGATATGTAAAGTCTGTCCAGTCAAGCTTGCCTGCCGGGGATACTCTAGGTGAAAAGGGGATCTACATTTAATTATATATTCAGTCTAATGTTATACTGCTAATGTGGCGTGCCGCTAACATGCACCGCTAATGTGACTTGATCTTTTTTAATGTTTTTTTCTTAGCTTAAGCGTATCTGTGCTGCGTTCGTAACAAACACTTGCGACCGTCTCTCGTTACTGTCAACAAAGGAATATAGTTCTGACACAGAACGTGTGCTGAAATTTATCTGCGTTCTCCGAGTATCTAACGTTAGTGTCATTTCGAGGTGATATGCAAATTGCATAATTATGCAAAACTTAACTGTGACATTGAAATAATACATTTATAGGTCTTCAGTGGTCTGTTGTGACTCTTTTTTTCCCTTTAGATCTTGTTAGCATGATTACTCATTCCGTGTAAGTTGTTCGTTTTAATTTTTCTTTGTAAGTCAGATGGCTTCCTGGAATGACGTCACAAGATTCTGAATTTTAAACTTAATAGCCCATGTTAGCTGATGTTGTCTTTAAAGGTACTTTACTCTGCTCAGGAATCTTGCTACTATGGCTTACAATGTGAACTTTATAATAGGTACGGTATTAGCCTAATATTTCCAGCATCTAGCTAAAAAATTTAGAGATCCAACTTTGTGTTCTTCATTTATTAAATCCAGAAAATAAGCAACCTCAAGAATTCCTTCTATTCTACCTTTTCTACTGAAAAGTACCTTTTTTCAAATATGACAGACCACCCAGGCGGCTAAGTTCTTATACCAGAACCCCAATTAGCAATCTGTGAACCAATTTGTGTACAAATATTATGACCACAGACACTGATCCAGACGCTACTGATGACGGCCCCCCTGAACACCTCTAGAAGCTGCTGTGGAGCACTTTGCTAAGCTGCCCCCCCCCACCTTGCAGCTTTGCATTCTGCAGCCTATTACACAGAATCTGCCAGAAGAAGACAGATCCTTCTGCATTTTAACCTGGAATAAATATTTACATTATTCATATCATGTCACCGAAAAGGTGCCTGGCTTCAATGCATTGCAAATGTTAGAAGACAGACACACATTAAAATGTGTTTCTCTGGTCACAAATGTCAGCACATATCGTCAATAAATAAGCTTCTTCGGGGAGTGGGTCCTTCTCTCCCCTCGGTGCTAAACTGTATTTGCATTCAAGAAGATGTCCCCCTTACCTCAAACCCCACATTGGAAGCCGTGATTCTTCACTCGAGGAACGTCCTTTTCGAATAGCGGCAAAACAGGCTATGAAAACGTTACAGGCGCCTTATAAATAACGTGGACATTTGTTTGTGAAGCTGTAATGCTTAAAAAAAAGTTCAAGGATGGCTTCATGCGTGAAAAATGATTCAACATAAGTTCTTCATGGCAGGGTCGTCCTTTGTTCCCATGGCACTCTAAAGACGGATGAAAACAGCATTTTTTGGTCTAAAATTTGCAGGTTAAGACCTATGCATTCAAGAGTTTTTTCTTTAGGACTGTGTGCATTTTTTTGAGTATGTTTTTTTGGCTTCATGTATTGCATGCTCATGAATACACTTACCCTTCATAATGTATTTTGAGTGTGGCAGGCTGAATTTGAATTTCACCATCTAAATGGCAGGAAACACATAAGAAAGGACAAAGCGAACCACAGTAATGGACCATTTGTGTGGAAAACTGCCTGCATGGAGCTGGCTATTTGTAGTACTGTTTGATACAAGTAATAACTCAAAGTTGACATCCTTTACTGTGTGTGTATGTGTGTGTGTGTGCGCAGCTGTGTCCATTCTGTGGCAGCCCTGAATCCTCCACCACTCTGCCTACTCATAGTGCCCATACATAGTAGGTTAATCAGGCCTTCAAGAGTCTTAGGCAGCCAAAGGAAATGTTTAAAGCTGTTTACCTGTGTAGTAAGTGAATATTTACTCAGAATATATTTAATTAAGAGTAACACAATAAAAACTAAGAAGAATTTCTTCTGTTCTCCAAAACGTTACTGATACCTAGTTGGACGGCTAGATGGACGGCGCTTCAGTTCCAAAACCTCCTCAGGGGCACCTCAGCCATTCCATGAATTTCTTAACATTTCGCCACCAGCTCAATTACTTAATTTATTAAATAATTCAGTTAAAAATGTCAATCGGTCTTTGACAGTTGATGTCACACTCGCTATTGTTGCAGTGTATTGTGGATCAAATCGCCATTTTGGAGGCATATAACTCAAGAGCAAGCGTTCGTGTCCACCATTATCCTTCGTAAGATGGGATATTCGTGCTGTGTAAAAGGCTGTCATACTAAATCACATGGCAGAAAGGTGGACCACAACATAAGATTTTTTCGGACTCCCACTTGGAAAAGAGGAGGTGTTAAATTATTCTATGTATTATTATTTATTATGCTTCATTTGTAAGGCTGCCTACATAATTACAGTTAACTTCATCATATAATTACTAATAACTTAACTTGAACATAAGAACAGAAGAACTTTATTGAAGTAGCCATTTGGCTACATCCAGACCTGTTAGAATCTAATATCTGGACCATGACCCCGCTTAGTCTCCTTTGTTCGAGGCTGTACAGATTTGTTTGCAACTTGATTAAATGCTAGCTTACCTTTGCAGTGATGACTGTGTTTTCGCAGTCTTGCGTTCTAAAGCCAAATACCGGCCTGGAGTCCTTCGTAAGTTTTTCTCAGTACGGAATTTCTCCGTTCTGCTTTTCCTTCTCCATTCTACCTACGGTTTGCATCTGCCTTCAAAATGGCGATTGGGGGCGTGTCGCACAGCGCAGACACGTGACTGACAAAGACCGACGAAGCAGCAGGTTAGCAGTACGAGACGGGGTGGGGTTGAGTCAGATACACGGGTGTACTGAAGGGTTGATGGCAATCCTGGGGTGACTTTTGCAGAGGCTTTTAAATGGTTAACCTGACACATTCCCACAGGTATAATACCATAGTTTTACGCCAACATGAAGATCAGTTAAACATCATTTTCTTTGGCTGCATTAGACTTTTGTAAAATACCGTATAAGTGCCGCCCGCATCTGCAGCTGCAATACATCTGATTTCCTCCCAGCTCGCTGCTGTTCATTGAGGAAGGACGGCACTCTGTCTTGGAAATTCAGTCCTGCTGGTGCAGAAATGACCACCCACGCAGCTTCTGTGGGGCGATTCGCATCGGATCTAGAGCATCTCGACTAGTGAGACGTCTCATTCATCAAAAAAAATAATAATAATAAAATAAAAAACCTGATTTGTTTGATACGGAGAGATGAGAAGCCAAGACAGGCCCCTTTCGGATCATCTGGTCTCAGTTCCTTCCTGATTTCAGTGCTTTCGTTCCTGGGAAAAGATTTCACTTTTGTACCGAACAAAAGTGAAATTTTTATGTGGAAATCATACTGGATAAGATTATTAATAGCAATATATCAGGTTGGAGCACAGTGTGTCAGACCGTACGGCATTTCAATTTCAGGCACGGACACAAACGACATGAAATTTTGCTCTGGGTGATTGCAAAGTCGCCCTTTGTTAAAAAAAAAAGAAAAGAAAAGAAAAAAACCAGCAGTTAACAAAATGAAACTGACAAACATGATTAAAATGACACTTTCCATCTGGAGAAAATTTCAAGGTATTTGCAATAATATAAATGTTTATAATATGATAGTTTTGAAATTGTTTCTGCGAGGTGTGAAATATATGAATGACAAGAGGAAAAATGGATGCATTTACATGAGTTTAATAATGAGGCAGTACTTTACATAATATACACCGAATAAAATATAGCAGAAGTGAGGCTGGATTCCTGTCCTCGGTGTTTCTCGCATGTGCACTTGGATTCCTGCCATAGGGTCCAGGCACTCTGTGTCCCAGTGCTGGGGGTGCTGTTTGTGGAAGATGGATGGATGGTTGGATGAATGTACATCGGCAGTACAGTGGGCTATCACTGTAATATATTCAGATGTATAAGGACTGTTCGAATAATTAAAATGACCGTGAGTGTCACTATCCTTTGCGGGTTCATTTCAGGCCAAACCCCAATTTATTTGTTTAGCTGAGATGTTTCTCTCCTCTCCCGCTCATCCGATCCTCCTGTGTGCCACACCCGCTCAACTACCCCATGTGGATTCCCTGTGTTTACCAGCTGTTTCATGTTGCTGTTATTAGTTCAGTGTATTTAAGTCTGCGTTAGGTATGTTTTCCTCAGTCTGGTCATTGGCGTCATTTTGTGTAGAGTGGTGTTTCCTAATTAAACCCCCTGTTCTCTCAATCCCTCTGCTCTTGTTTATGCTTTCCCGATCTGAGTCTGTGGCAAACACGACAGTTTCTCAGTTTGAGAAGGCCAAACATAACAACAGTCTGAGTCCCAAAACCTTCATTATGCTACCATCATCGTAACGTCAGAGGAATTCAACAGGATGACCCTCGGACAGATTTAGGGGCCTGTTCCATGAAGCTGGATTTTTTTGCTGAGCCAGATAACTTGCAGGATTTAAAGTAGTCTGGGCTAGATGGACTTTTTCTTTGTTCACTGATGTATAGCTCAGAGTAAATGTGACAAGCTATCCAGCTAAACAAGAAATCCTGTTTCGTTTAACACCCCCCTAGGTCTTTGGGCTAAGCGCCAATGCCTTAAGAACCTAGCAATGCCACTGATTTGTAGATCTTTATGTTGATTTGATTTTTAATTTTTGTGTTCTATATGCATTTTATGAGTGATTTTGGTATATTTGTGTGCAGGTGAAAAGCCCCAAAACCAGGGAGATGCCTACAAGGCATCTGCTGTTTCTTGGGCTCAGCTGAGGGCAGCGGGCATCATCGTTGTACCCACTGATCTGCCAGGTAGGAGGGTCTCCAGGCATCTCCCAGCAGGACACATGCTCAGCTCTGGGCAAAGTCCGTCACCCAAGCCCCACTGTAGTGAGTAAAAATGGCCCCCAATCCAAATCACAGGCCCTGACTGTCAGCAAAGGGGATCCCCACCTTTGTTCCTACTGATTCACTTCCCGGCTTAACACCTGCAGACCCTTTGGAGCTGCAACATTTTCTGGAGGACAAAGAGCTTTCACCTGCCAAGTACAAAAAAAATCCACAGAAGCTCAAAATCTTGCTATCCTTCCATTAATCTTCAGACCACTTCTCCTGGTTACGATCATATTAAGGCTGTAGTAGGAAAAAAGAATCTATCCTTAAAAAAACAAATCTCTTGCACTCCGGTTTATAGTTTCAGGTCATTTCTGGTTTCTGGTTCATGTAACAACCACTTAATATGTTTACCAGGACATTGCCAGCTATTGCAGTAATGTAGGGAGCAGGCGTGATGTTCGGTATCTGGGGCTATTTAAATGATGAAATAAAACGTGCTGTAATTACTACAAATGGCGGCGCGTCTGCCCCTGTAAGCATGCGGTTCCGTGTCCCCCGGGGCACCTCGAACCTGTTTCCCGCAAACGTGCAGCCGTTCGGCGCATAAACAGGGCCTGCGGCTGCGTAGGGCCCTGATCAAAGGGACGAATCAGTCCGGGAGCAATCTGGTTTGCGAGCGGTCTGGGTCACTGACAACTCACAGCTCTTTGATCAGGAATACTTCATCTCCATCGGGCTGCCTCGCTTTGTCTGGCCCAGGAAATGGCGGGGGGGGAGAGGGTGATAGCTCCCCCTTGCTACTTTTTCTCTCCGGCTCCTCTTGTCAAGCTAGATGAAAGGTAGCCCAATTACAAGTGAAAATGCCCCCCCCCCCCTCCACAAAAGGAGCCTCGCACTGGATCAGCTACTGTTCCATACGATCATCTCTATCAAACCTGTACGACGATGTTTCCCAACCCAGTCCCCAGTGTCCCCCTGACACTTCACATTTTCGCTCCCTCCCAGCTCCTGGTAGGGAGCAAAAAATGTGGACTGTCCAGCAGGGAGCTGGGTGGGAGTGAAAACGTGGACTGTGTAGAGAAACGCCGGATTGGGGGACGCTGCCGCGGGACAATGGTGGAGGCGGACGTCGTGTCTCCCTGACTGAGTGTGTGTACATCCTCTGATCCCAGTGAGCATCCACCAAGTCCTCTGCAAATCGAATTTGCTGTCCTGCCTCTCTCTCCATTCCTCGTGTGTCGTCTTTAAAAATGCAGAAAAACCCTGTTTTCTCTAAAGACTGACAATTGTCTATATTAGAGTGACTGTTGTCTTGGGTTATTTGAGTTGAGTGCTTCATATGCATTTCTAATGTATAAGGCAGTTAAAGAAAATTATATTTAAAAGACCTTCATGTTGGGTGTAAAACTATATTATTATGTCCGTCAAAGTGTGTCAGCTTAGCCACTTCAAAACATCTACTAAAATTACCACAGTATTTGTAGCAACTGTCCAATACACCCATGTATTTTTGACTCGACGACTACCCCACCTTCTTTGGTTAATTAATACCGCATTGAGTTATTTAACTAATCAAGTTAATTAATTAGTTGAACTGGTGGTGTAATTTAGTGAAAACATGCAATGACTGAGGTGCCACTGAGTAGAATTTGGGAACTGAAACGGTGTCCATCAAGTCAATATCAATAACCATTATATATAAAAATATATAAATAAACTGTTGAATTACCTTTGAAAGTATTAAAATAAAGATAAATTTGGGGGAAATATCTCTCAAGGGCCATTTTAAGTGTATTTTTTTTTTGGTTGCATGTCACCTGATGTGATCCCCAGACTGATGCTCAGAAGTCAGGGTATCAGTAGCAGCAAGACAGGAGGGTGGGGGCAACAAAGGCCACATTGCCTAAGAAGCACCCCCCCTCCAGTTTCCTGCATTGCCGTCTGT
Source organism: Cyphomyrus plagiostoma (assembly GCA_019775915.2). Taxonomy (NCBI): domain Eukaryota; kingdom Metazoa; phylum Chordata; class Actinopteri; order Osteoglossiformes; family Mormyridae; genus Cyphomyrus; species Cyphomyrus plagiostoma. Next base: position 16,941,021 of record JABFEA020000029.1, on the reverse strand, counting down.
AGTGCTGATCTGAGGACGCCCTCGCCCCCACCCCACCCCCCGGAGAGCCCGAATGCCGTGGAGGTCATTCCTCAGGGGTGGAAGTCGGGCAAAGTATCCACATCACGACGCCTGTCACTTTGAGGGCATGTCCGAGGGGGCGGCCATCCCCGGGGGGGGCGGCACGGTCACACCCGGCCTCAGATCTTCCTGCGGAGACGGGCAGTTGGCGGGGGGCAGTGGGGGGCGGGACACGCCACGCGGTGATCCGGTTACTTCCGGGCCGTCAGCTTTACAGAGAGCGGGGGGACGCCCACCAGGAAGGGCGCCCTCCGGTGGCACATGGCTCACGACTACTGCTCGTTACTTTGCCGCCGGCCCCCATCACGCCAGCCCCCAGCCTGATGTTACCTTTGAGAAGGTCAATAAATGTCTATCTGCATCAGGAGCATGGACCTTGATCTCGGGGGGGAGGGGGGGCATTTTCACGCCCCCCTCCCCCAATACCCATATGGACCTCAACACTTTACCACGTGCATGCAGTTAAACAGCAGTTAAATAACTATGATTCACATGCTAATCTGTCCAGCAAATGTCACCCCTGTCAAGCTTGGAGATCTTATTATTTTTTTTCCAATTTATATGTGGAGACGAATCCAGACACATAAATGCATGGGGCAGAATGCGTAGTTGTAGCCATGTCGGGTTTTTTTTTTTGTATGTATTGTTTTTAGTTTTTTCTGGATGCAAAATTTGCATCGTTGAATTCTGGGATATATTCACCAGACCTTCGTGTTACCAGCAGAACTACTGAGGTCCAAATCCAATGTACCTACCAGTGTGGCTAGACTGCGGATAGAGTAAACCCCCCATGCCTGAGCTGGAGGTGGAGCTCCCTGTGGCTCCCCACCGCGATAGCCCCCACCTCGGGCCTGCACCCCCCCCCACTCCTGTCAGTGTGTTCCCCACAGCAATTACACTCTTTTCAAATGTCACTGGCCTCCAGCTTGACTGACAGGGTGATGTCAAGCAGTCAGCAATTAAGGCGCTGTTAGTGATGGGAGGCCAGGCCATTGTGTGGCGGGGGGGGGGTGGTAAAGGAGGACCAACCCCCCCCATCCCACTCTGGTTGAATGCTTTTTGAAAACTGAGGGCAGGTGGAGAAACGAGGTGTGATTTCTCTCCCCCCATCCTCTCCTTTCTCTTCACAAATGCAGATTGACAGCAGGTGCTGTATATTCCCTCCCTTTCATTTTGTTTACAATGACGGGCCTTCCAACCCCCCCCCCCCCCCATTTAAGGCTTCGCCAAGGGCACTGGCTTTCACATGCAATGATGCTGATTTGACCTCTCTTTAGTCCTCGGAGCGGTTAGGAGACGGGACCTTGAGGGGGCTGGTAAACGAGAAGTAGCAGTGTTCCCCATCACGCACGTTAATGCCTTTTATTGCCTCTTCACGCGAAACGATGGTCCTTTTTTAAAGCCCATATAGGAATTGCATCTAGAAACAGCTGCCGCTATACATCATAAAATGGAAACTGCACACGACGAACGCAGAAAACTCTGACATTCCTGCGACGTATCAACCATTGCATCACACGTTAATCAGCTAAGCACACGCTTAATGGCTGCTTTTGTTGCCGTTCTACAACGAAGTATGCTTAACAGATCCTTCCAAGGTGACTATGACTACCTAGAATATTCTCGCCCTGATAAAAGCCACCTTGTCTTAGAAAGGCACACTGGTCAAAGCACACCCGGCACCCTAGGCCAGCTTCCCAGCGGCGCCCCCCTGTGGTTTGCCCCCTGCCTAACATGATCTTTTTAGGACCCAAAGCTAAGAATTCCTCAACGAGGCTGCCAAGATTCAGTAGGGAGTGCCCAATCCTTTGGATGCATCCCATTTTACATACAAAGGAGCGGCAATCCCTACTGCCACACACACACACACACTTCGTAGCTTCTACAGTTTCCCAGCTTCCGGAATCTACAGTATCTTTCTTAAACCTCCAAATGTTAACCATGGATTCACTTGGCTGTGGTGATGTTGAGGCTGTAATTAATGATTTCCCCTCTTTAATAAGGTTCTGTCTTTGTGTGGTCTCCAAGGTGCAGGGCTTAATGTCAGAATGTCACATCAAATAATCCCCGAAGTGTTGCGGCTTGACAGATGATATACCTGCGTCAGAAACATCGCAGAGATGGTACGGACAGCTCAAAGGGGCAAGTCAAGGGTCAGGAAACCTGTCAGTGGAGACCGACCATCGGTCTTAGTCAGTCAATTTCAAATTTGATTTGGCTCTTTAGTTATGCAAGGGCAGTCAGATGACATCATATCCTGGGACCAAAGCACCCTGTTGAAACTAAGAAGCTTATTTTAGGATTTAAAAAAAATTATTTGTTGCCTTTATTTCAGTCCTAACAAACTACATTTTAGTGAGTTGTCATAGTAACACTCTACTAATTTGTTTGTGGTGATTTAGCTCCAAAGTGACATTCATAAGAAAAGCACATATGAAAAATGATGATTACAACTACGGATGAATTATATACGACAATTGTCTTGAGTTCAGCTGATTTCTTTCAGGGAAATATTCATTTGTTTTATACATGTTGTTAAGAAATGGACTGTGAAGGGCTGGGATTCTGGCTTGTCCAGTATTTCCCGGGACTGAGTGCTGCCGGGGTGGCTTGGAAGATGGCTGACTAGATGGATGGATGGATGGATGGATGGATGGATTGGTGGGTGGACAAACACTGCTGTGATTTTGTCCATCTTTCCTCCTCTACCTTTCATTTTATTCCATGAATTCCCTCTCCGTTCAGCTTCACGAATCCCATCTATACACCATATGTTGTATATCTATTACATGTGGAAGAATAGGGGTTCTGACCTTTTGCTGTCCATGGACCAGTTTATGCCACGCAAAAATTTCACGGACTGGTAAAATGACTGGGCGGAGGGGTGTTGTGGGTCAGTCCGCCATTTCAGAACTTTGACCGTTTCCATTTTCTCAGATGCAACATCATGAAGAATCATAAAAACGGAAAGAATATAATTTGATTTTGTAAATTAACCAGCCATCACCAGCGCTCTGCGGCTTGGGTGAATACTGGACCTAGATATCAATTTCACCCCAAAATCAAACAAAACATTTCATAAACAGCCACAATCATGCCGAATGTTCTACAGTTATTTGTTTTTATAGAAATCAGGACAGCCAGCTTCCTTAATATCATAACGAATCCAATATCCTGCATTCAGTAGTTCTGTGCTGCTCTAAAAAATTCCAGAACATGAAACTGCCCCCCCCCCCCCCATTTTATAAACCAAGTGCCTGAAATCCCAGATTTTAACAAACAGAACAGAACAGATGCCACTGCAATTCAAAGTGGCCAGGAAGGCGTTTCGCTTAGGAGAGATTCTTAGAAGTCGCTTGGCATGAGGTGGCAACGGAGGATCGTTTGACGACTTTGGCCCTGGGTCACCGTCACTTACTGCTTCCTAATTCAACATTTTCCCAGAAAAAAAAAAACATTTAAGCAATAAATAAGTCTCTGCTTTTATTCATGGTGCCCAGTGAAATGTATTGCTGAGCAGGGCAATGTCCTTACAGCACAGCTAACTTAACCCTGTAAAGCTAAGAAGAACTACCGGGGGTAAAATCTGGGTCAGGTTTCTGCTCCACACTGGAACGTCTCTGAATACCAAATCACAACATTGTCAAGTATTAATGAAAGAAGGTCCCTGCAGAAATAACATTTATCAAATGGAATCGCAGACATCCAGCAGCAAAAAAGAAGGAAAAATTATTAATCTTCTTAGTTAACAACAATCCCGCGGAGCTCACCTATTGAGAATAACAGATGTGAACATTCCCTTCCCCAATGAACAAGCAATCCAATTTTATATGAATGACAAGTAAAAGTTTAAACATGGAATTCAAATGTTTGGAACTTGATATTTATAAAATCGTTTTTTTTTTTTCTTTTCCTTGGGATATTAGTGGGGAAGCGTGGTTTTAACGGTTTGTCGATGTCAGAATTTGGAAGTGGAGACTGATGCGGTGAGAGAGTTACAGCAGCGTGGTAAATGGTGTGAACTCGCCCTCCTCTATTCTGATTCATAAAGACAATGTTCAGGCCCTTAGTACACCAGAGAACAATAAACGCCTAGAAGAAGAAGCAACAGCCCCAGTCTTTAGGAAAGAAAAATAATCTCATGGTTCCATTACACTAAGAAAAAAAACAGGCCCAGTATTCCCCTTTCCCACTCATTTATGTTTTCTGAGCCTTCAGAAGCTCATGTTCTAAACGTTGAAAGGAATCGAGCCTCAGTCAATTAAATGTCATCGGTACATGTACAGGCTACAGCGGAATACCAGTGTCTTTGAAAATCCTTTATTCTTGCTGAGAATTCGGTCTACCCTGAGAAAACGTCGTAGATTGATATGCCCTCCAGCCCTGCATCTCTCTTCGGTTCGACCATCTCTCAAATGCGAGCGCTGCAGCAAAGCCCCCATTCATAAGTTACACGTCTTACAGATTAGTAATAGCCTGGGACGCACTGCTGGTTGTGGGTCTCCTGGATGGGTGGGGTCCAGGATCCTGTCCAGCAAAACCACCGCTTTGGATGAAACCTGGCAGCCTCTGCCAGGGATTGTGGGTAGTGTGAGCGAGGTTAGAGCGACTTTCGTCTGATAGATATTTCCCAGTTTTCTAGATTTGCATTCCCTTATGGATACCAGTCATATATTCTTAAAATTCTACAATATTCCTAGATCCTCCATTACTGAAAGATGCTGTGCAACCAACAGAATTATTTTACCACATTGCACAATAATATTTTATGTTTTGGACAAATCCACTTTTCAGCATTGCAAATAAATATAAACTTGCCCTTGACACAAAGACGTTATGATCTTTATGTACAATTTCCCTGCCAAAATTTTTGTAAATATTAAAATGTCACAGTATTCATTCTCTTATTTTTTATGGGCACAAGGCCATTATTTAATTTCATTTTTATATTCTAGTGCTGTTTATGTGCCTGTTTTTTCGCTGTAGATATGTGTAGAGAGGTCATACTTATTTGCGGTCAAATTTGAGGTCACTTTCAATACCTTTTTAGTAGAAAGAGAAATAACAAACATGGTGTGGCTCTGCCTGGCTGGCGCTGATTCTGCTCGGTGAGAATCATCATGGATCATGCTTACCGGGTCAAAGCCACCCAGGTGAGGTGACTTCCCTCCCATTATTGGTCCCTATGGCATCACATGGAGCTCTCTCTTCTCTCTCTCTCTTGCTCTCTCTGTCTCTCTCTCTCTGTCTGTCTCGGTCTGTGTCTCTCTCTCTGTCAGTCTCTCTGTCTCTCTCTCTCTGCCTTTATCTCTGTCTGTGTCTCGCTCACGCCCTCTCTCTGCCCCTCTTGCCATGCGTGCCACCCTGCCTGGCCATTGGCTTGCACGTGTCCTGTGCCGTGGAGGTCCTCGAGGTGAAAGGCCCACCGCGGAGGTAACAGATGTCAGCCGCCTCACCGGGCGCGGGCGAGCCACAGCACGTGCAGTGTGACAGGTAGGGTGGTCTCGGCGGGAAAGACAAGCCTGTAGCCCTCCCTGTAGACAGGATAAAAGGGGGGGGAGAGATACTGCCAGTAATATTGAGAATCCCCACCGGGGCTGTGGCCTCTGACATCACACGTGATGGATAACCTTGTGAAGCAGGATGTCACAGGAGTGTTTTTCGGCGTGGGGGGCGGCTCTGACGTGGCCCAATTGCATATGTGTGTAAATACGCAGCATGATAGTAAAAAAATACATTACAACACTATTACCGGAATGATTCTTTTTTATTACATGATTTAATAGCCTGCCCATATTAATTTAAATCTTAATACGCTGAGTTATTAAAAGTATTTTACCTTGTCAATTAATGTCAATCAATGTTAGCCATTTGTAAATTAATATATTTTTATGAACCTAAATGTTCTCTAAGCAGATTAGTGTTAGCATTTGCAATATATTGTACTAGTATCTTGTAGTGAAGACCCACTCAGTTATGGGTAATGTAGTCTGTTTAGGGGTAAATGGTCATGTCGCAACATCTAATGAATAATTGTACTGGATCACATGTGCTACCATATATTTAACAAGTAGCAAACAATCTATGTAGCTATAATTGCTTTCAGAAATCCTATTGACACATATTGACATATAAACATGTCTCACCGGGGGGACGACTCAAAGGAGAAGCTGTTAAAATTTGCTACCCGTCACTCGCTTCTCCCTTCGAGGGCTGTTATGCATGGCAACCTCCTTCTCTGTCACCTCCTTGGGGACCATCATGGTGGACTTGAGGCACCTGATCTTCCTGCACCGAAGCTTGGTTTAGAGTTACCAGCTGACACAAACCAGTAAACAACAATGAAGGACTGAGTTTTCAATTTTTACAAGATTTACAGTTGGAAAACAATCGCTTTATTGATAAGCATGAATGCGAGTCCCATGTTTGTTGCTGTTTGTCGTGACGATGGAGTGGGACCAACAATGCGGAATAACTAGTAAATTAGGAGACCTCAGCAGCATCAGAGTGCGATAAATTGCGCAATTAAACACAGCAATATATCGGATCCTAGGGGTTAGTATAAAAACAAATGAGACAAGCAATTTTGTCAATAATAGCCTAGCTAGTCAACATCAAACTCCAAAGAACTGTCAAAGACAGACCTGTAATTGATTTTATACTCAGCTACCAGGGTACCTAGCTAAACGCTAACACCAGCTATACGATAAAGTCAATATGTGTTAAAATGGACTCCAGAGCAATAGCTGTTACTGAGGGACTTCCGACTTTCAGGCAGTCCACTGCTCGGTAAACCATCTCCTGCACACTGTACACATAAAAAGACAAAAACAGGCAGATCCCATCCCAGCAGGCCACTTTTAGTGCAGTGTGCACTCGTGAATATTAATGACTGAACAGACGCTGCTCAAAACAATTCATGGAGGTCGGGACCCCGAAGCAGGTGCCAAACTTACCACCTTAGCAGCATGAGAACATGGGAGATGAGAATGCGACAAGTTTCTGAAGCGCAGTTTAAGTGGGTCCCACTGGCAGCACAGACTTTCTCTACATAGATAATAAATTTGGGGAAACACGTCAAGTGATGCATCAGCCTTCATATATAGGGCTTTTAATAAGTGTAAATCATATATGCTGCTATTAGTGACCTGCCATATCTTGAAGGCAATATGAAACATCAAAATCAGTTGACTATAATTTAACCTAGTCTTTACCACATGTTTTAGTACGTATATATGTAATCCATCCGTCCATCCATTCGTCCCTAAATCCATCCATCCGTCCATTTCCCATAACTTTACATGCAATACAGAGTCCCAGTAAGTCTGGAGCCTATTCCAAGAACCACAAAGCAGGGAGATGGACTGGACAGGATGCCAGTCAGTCATGGTTCAATTTCCCAAACACAAGTGCAAGAAAATTATGCACACTTCTTTACCATTCGAACCATGTGCATGATCAACATTCTGTTGCTTGTCTGAACCTAACCAGCTAACTAACTAGTTCTACTCAGTAACTGCAAATTAACCCTGAAAAGAGCGATACTAGGGAGCTTGTTTATTAGTGGCGGCTAAATTCAAAGACAAATCGATGAGCGGCGAATTGATGAGCGAAGATTGTTGAGGGAAGGCTGACATGATCATCGGGCCAAAATGCTGAACCATGACATGAATATCAAAAAACCTGCATAAAAACATGCATGTCGGTCAATGGAGGCTGCTGTTGACCAACATTTCCTGGGTCAGTAGCTGTCAGCCCAACCGTAAATCAATAGTCGTGTATCATTAAAACTGGAACTTCAGCTACGGTATCGGAATTCTGCCCTCTGACCTTTCTGGGTGGCACCTGACCACCCAGAACGCGGGTGTCTTCACACGAAGAATGACAGCGATATGTACTGAGCCGTTGAATTTGGTGATTAAAAGGGGGTTTTCTCAAAGAAACCGCACAGACATTCGGCCGAGATAAGGCCTTTCAGTCTTTTGTTAGCATTTATCTGTGGAGCAAAGTGATATTTTATCGTCTGGGTTTATTGCTGTGGCTTGATAGCATGTATGTGTATTACTAAACAGGGTGATTCCATTTTTGTAGGGGGGGAGGCGGGGGGCATAAACAATTCTGCTTCCAGTATTAAAGTGGCTTCCGGAAGTTCTTTCCCTCCACAGAGGCCTACAAAGCCAGTTCCAGGCTGACCATCGCTCAGCAACATCACCGTAGCTTCTGCTCACAGAAATTGACTAAGTACCCTTCTGCACACCCACCCCGCCTGCTGCTTTTTCCTCCTCTCGCTTTCCATTCCCGGTGCCATGGAGACGGTGAAGGAGAAAGGCCCTCGAGGCTATTCTCGTTATGGCGGGAGGTGGAATGCGACGGTGTCCTTATTACATGTGTGAGGGCTCCATTACGGATAACCCCGCGAGCATCTGGAAAGTGCCAGACGCATGTGGGAAATGGCACCTCGCACTCACTCGGCCGAGACGTCTATGTCAGTTTTCTCAGCTATTACAGATACTCGCTCCCCATATTGATCTCCTACCCCATGTGTATGGATGCCCGGATTCAGGGTCGCGAACAACAGTCAAACTAGTGAGCAGAACTGGAATTGCAAATGTAGTTCTGCTAGACGCATACATATCTATACCTGCGTTTCTTAGGTACGACTTTCTCCTCAACAGGGCATTCTTCCAATAGTTAATAGTAATTAATTTCAGTAAACATAATGCAATTGTGTGTTGAATTCTGCAGTTTTCACAGTGAAAAGCTTCTCTTTTCATGAGGACATGAAGTGGAGAAGGTCAATCAATGGTGCATCTCCAAGTTCAGTATTAACCAAGAAGATTGGGGCATTGGGGGAAAAGAATGAAAATGATTTTTTTTTAAATAGTCAAGGCTTTGACTTCAGGAAAACATGAGTTCTGTAAGTCCTGCTCGCTCAGATCGGATCCTCAAGGCCAGTGCTACGACCACCGCAGCATTTACCCAACGATGCGATGTGCTTTGGAATCTAAGACGATCGAGCTTCGGAGTCGTACTGATCTCTAGCTCTATCAAGTGATCCAACAGGGATGACATCATTTGTGGAAGATGCGTTACAAGGCAGGAGCAGGTTGTGGTTAGCGCATGCCGCACGTTATCATGCTCTTACTCAGCCAATAAACAAGCAGGCACCATGGATCTAAATATATCTGTCATTTAATTGGCTTTGCCTGAGTATGCAGATATGCGCTCACTTCTAAAATGCCCACCTTCCATCTTTCATAAAATGTTTAGCCGTACATATCAGAGGAGTTTGTATGTCTTCCCTGTGCTGTGTGGGTATCCGGCTGCTCCGGGACATGAAAAATGAATGTATGAAATCCTGTCATGCTGGAATGGGCCCCGTGTCCTGAAAGATGTGCGGGGGTCCACCAGCTATTCGATATTGGATGGGTGAGAATCAAATTCCAGAAGGGCATCAGCGTAACCAACGGACCAGATGGGAAGCATCAGGCACGGACCGAGTGCTAGATCATCTGAAAAAAGCAACAGGGGTTCAAGATAGCACTGTCCCAATTACAGATTACGCTATAGTGTTTTATCAGTATGCCAGTTAAAGAAGGTATACACAGTGTAGCTAACAATTAAATCAGCAGTGTGAATTGCATCTATATATCCATTCATTAATGGTGTAAGGAGGAGAGGGCCACGGTTTGCCTGGAGCCTCTACTAGGAAACACGGGGCTTGAGGCTGGGGACACCTGCATGCCTCAAGGAAGATTTCAGTCTAGCAGTAGCTAAACTGGTTATCAATCCATCTCCCAACTGCCTACCCAGTACAGGCTTGGGGGATTTCTGGAGCCAGACAGCATGGGACATAGAAACACCTGGATGGGATTCCTCTCCGTCACAGGATAGCTAATTTATCATATCTGTTAAATACAGTATGTGGTTTCCAGAAGTGATGACAACTGTGATCATATATGTGTTTAACAGCTGATACTTTGTATTCTTGTATCTGGTTTTAACACTTTGATGGTATTGAGAGGGACCTTCCTCCGCTCCTGAGGCAAGAGATTCAACACATGTGATCCCTTCGGACCAGGACTGGGCGCCCCAGGGATGTGTACAGGGGTGGGGCCACAGGGACACTGACCCCAGCTAAAAGCTGATTGGCCCCTTCCTCTATCACTCATTGACTCAAAACGTACCATTGGCTAATGGTATGCTTGGCCCTGTATGAATTATGGCTCCTCTTGTGCCCCCCTACTTTAAATAGATGTCAGCACGACCCCTGCCGGGCGCTTCCCGTACACACGATATTCTGATGTAACCCACGAACCAAAAGCATCAGCTCATGAAAACCTAAGACTCTGGGAGTCCACCCCCCCCGGCCAAGCATGACAGAAGGGGGGGGGGGGGGGGGGGCCGCAAAAACCAAACAAATTACTGTGGAGGAGATTTATTTGTTTGGTGTACTAAGGAGGTTAAAATAGCAAATCCTCTGTGGGGCCAAGCAGGGCGTGCGCCCTG
>JABFEA020000029.1:16907401-16928716 GCA_019775915.2 Cyphomyrus plagiostoma | reverse complement strand
TTGGGATAAGATCTTTATCGTTTTGGAAGCCATTAAGAAAAAAATGCTCTTGTTTTATCCTGTTCATTTTGTGTTTTAAAAAAAAATCTTTCTGCATAAGCTCTGCTGAAGTGCTCAACAATTAGGAATGTTCCAAATCAAATTATTCTCAGGTTACAGTCATCCGTCACAGCTTACACAAGCCTTAGCAACTTGATTTAAGGATAAAACAACATATTCTGGTTTTTGGCAAAGCATGGAAATGAAGCTGAAAGTATTTTAATTCTTGGTTTATGCTAATTTAGATTTTGGGGGAAAATGCCCTATATCTGATCAAAAATCAAAGCTGTCGGATATACCGAACACTTCATTGCTTTAAAATCAATATATCTGGCATGAAAACATTATATAGTACCGATGGTAAATTTCAGATTTCACCAGTTCCAATATCAAGCTATATCCTGAATTTGAGGGCAGTTAAAATACACATAAACTGGCGCTGCTGTATAAGGGCACTTTTTTCCCACTAATGGAGGACATTTCTTCAATTAGCCGCTGATTTGGCAACATGTGTTTGCATATCTGATTAAATACCATCTGTAAGTGATCACATCTTGCAATTCGTGTCACATAAATGTGTACTTTCTGTGCAGGAAAAGTGCTTTAAAGTTTAAATTCTGAAACCCAGTTTTAAAAGGAATACTGTCCATCAGTATCAGGGAATAATCACGACCGGTGCTGGCAAAGGCACCATCGCGGCTGCAAAACTAACTTCCTGATGGAATGCCGTGCAGAGTCTTGTGGGTACAGAATAAATATGGTTCCAGTAAAGCATGCTAGGTAGGAAAGAAAATTTGCTCTGTGGCAGGACTGGGGCCTTTTGCACTGGGCAGAACGCAAACGTTTGACTGTGACCCGTAAGCGAACCTCGGCACTTGGGTTCTTCAGCCGGGACCGGAGGATGCCTGTGAGGAGGCAGGCGAGAGGGACCGTCCGCTGGGGGCAGGTGTGCCGGCGTCCATCGAGCCCAGCTGCCCTCGCGCTGATTCACAACGACACGCTGGCCGCGGATTATTGGTGGAATCTTGATATCGTTCCAATAGAAGGAAGAAGAAAAAAACAAGTAATACCATCCAGATGACACGTCTGTGGTTATATGGGAAGGCCCGGGGTAATATAGGGTGTATCTGTTGTTAAATTTTGATTACATGTTACTGTGACTCACTCTCTCCAATCAAGCCAATTTGGGCGGTAGCCAATCGAAGTGCCCTGTCTGTTTGGGCAGACGCTGCCTCTTGCTGCAGCATTAATGAGCGTCTGAGTGACAGCCGTGTTCTTTGAGCACAGTGGGAGTCCCCCCCCCCCCTACACAAGCACGACATCTCTGGGAGTCGGAGCGGTTATGTGTGTTATGGCGCGGGGAGGGATGGGGGGGGGGCGACCTCCACATGGCACCCTACTATCTCTGGGCTGGCCAAGACTCAGGTTCAGCAAAGGGTGGTTCTGGCTGCCCCCCTCCCTCTTTATCCCCATGGCACTGGTGCTCTGAACGGCACCCCCCACCCCCACTTAGCCCACCCGACTGCGACTCAGAAATGATGAGCGGGCAGCCAGTGATCCCCCCCACCTCCTCCGCTTTGCATCTGCGACCCTCTGCGGGCTTGTTAAAAAATTGAATTAAAAGAACAGCCCCCCCTCCCAAAATGTCAGTGCTCATTTTTGAAGCCCTCCCTTCCCAAGCATGTTCACTCTCATTTAATTATGTACAATTCTTCTGTCAACACAGTAGGTCACACAGTGGTCTGTCGTCAGACCTGCGGGTGAAACATACCACTTCCTGTCATCATATAGAACAATATACCTTTAGCTGGTGCGTAGTATTTACAATGATTAACTGCTTAATTTATGGAGAAACACTGTCAGGTGGTGACATACTCACTCAGCATACCTGTTCCTTATTCCTGTTACTGTATGAATTAGTTTCACTTTCAGTTTCACTCCCACCAAATAGGTCCAAAATTGACCCCACCCACGGACGGGGGCGTGGCTGCAGGTGCCCAATAAAATGGATCGCCTTGCCACCCTACAGAGACACATCAAAAATAATCATTCATTAGTAATTTAATAGGATAGTCCCAGGACCTCCAAATAAGAGCACCACCCTCCACCCTTCCCTAGCCACTACCCCCCCAGGTGGACAACTTTTACCCACCAGAAGACCCCCCAAAGACCTCTGCCATAATTCAAGCCCCCCAGGATCCCAGTAATGTCGCTGCTCCCTGGCATTGCCCGTCTGTGAGCTGATGCCCCATGTCGCTGCCTTGTGTTTCTCCATTCCTCCATTGCCACATCCCTTAATCCCACCTCCTCTTCTCAGATGCCCAAATAATGTTCCTATCCCTTCCAACAGCTGTGCCACAAGGCCCTGTTTGCCATCCCGCCCCGGAGCAAAGCCACATCGACAAATAAAAGCAGGATGAGCTGCTGCACCGCAGATCACCGTAATCCCTGCTCAGAGATACCGGGTGTAACAGTAAACAGACATAACATATTTGCCGCGTTGGATTCCTGAAATCCCTCTTTATCAGCAAACTACATATGGTACCTTCTGTCCAGATCTCTCCCGATTTCACCTGCCGTCCTTTAAATCTACCAGCCGCTATTTCTACAAACCTACTCTGCCCATTCAGGGTGAAAAATTATAAAAATCAAAAACGAGCAGGTAATTAAGTATATAATTATGCAAGGAAAAATGAGGCCGCCGTTGACTGCATATGTGCGTAGACCCTTTTCTGGAGCAAACATAAATACCTTGTAACAACCTTTGGCGAGTCGTGCGTTTAATTGAGAGGCACCTGCTTCTTTGGGGTGATGGGTTTCAGAGCTGTGCTTCAAGGGCCCTGCAGAGGAAACCCACTTTTCACAAACACGAAAAAAAAAAAAACTGCACCAGACTGCACCACAGAAACAATAATGTAAATTGCAAATAGCAGGATCTCGATTAGACTGTGAAGGGGTGGAAAGACTGGGAGATACGTAGAAGCTCTAAGAACTTCAGAAGCTTTAGTGGAACCTTACAAGAAGAATGAACACAAACACAGGTGCTGAGGTACTGGGGCCATGCCCCCCTCCCACGAAAGCCTTGGGACTGGAATTAGTTTTGAAGTTTCCCGTATCAAACAGCAGGGTCAGGAATGATTATGAAAGCAATAAATAAGAGATGCTGTTTCTGCCTTTCTTTTACTTACAGTGAGTACTGAAGGTGTGAATACAGTATTTTTACAAGCATTTATATGCATCATTTTGCGTGTTTTTTCTTGATTGCTGTGTGCGTCTTTCCCCCAATGCCCTAGAAAATCTCAGAAATATTGAACATGGACATCTATCTATCTATCTATCTATCTATCTATCTATCTATCTATCTATCTATCTATCTATCTACAGTATAGTTCTTTTTACAATATCTATTTGAATCAGAGATGCACTAACAAACTATTACCTAGGGACAGGAGAGACAGAGGTCAAATTCAGTTATTAAATATAACTAGATGCAAAATCATCCCTGTAGGACGTATCATGCTTGAGATTGAAATATATCAGATTAAAGGTCCTATGGTGTAATGATAATATGTGAGTGTGAAGATACCGGCAACGATATGATACCAGACACTTTTGACACCAAGTGGCCATCAGTAAGACTTTTATTTTGAACTGACTTTGTATTCATGAAAGTCAGGCTTATGATGTGCGGAAGAGACAGACGCATTTGAGATTGGTGCTTAAATAAAAGTGTGCGAATGGCTGGCATTGATTTCCTGCTTTCCTGAAGGCAAACAATCAGGAGAATATCCCTAACAAAAGAAAAAACACCATAATGTCACACATATAGATTTTAAAACAAATTTATTAATTCCCTCCCAAAACCTGGAAGTGCAAACGGAGCCAAATCAATGGCAAATAATTTATCGCGGCCTGGCTAATCTTTTACTGATGCCGACTATCAATTGTCTGCCTTCAGCTCGTACAGCATGTGCCATGGCAATTAGAGAGCAATAACCTCCAGCGCGGACTGTAAGCGCTTTAGCATTGAGTCCTAGGTTAATACATTGATTATTCTGCCTGATTGGATACATTCTGCATCGTTAGTCTTGTTTATTTATTTCTTTTCTTTTTAAAAAAAAAAAAATCTAATTGATGCTCAATCCTTTTGTAGGTGGTTTGGATGCATTCAACAAAATTCTGAAAACTACACAGGCCATTTAAAACGGAATCTGTTTATGAATAACCATCAACATATCAACCTGTAAGTCAGTAATAAGACTCATTTATAGAAAATTACTTAGAATGAGTTAGAATGCGACGATTGCTAATGCCAGATCCATGTGCCACAAAAATAGCTAATTTGTGCAAATTATGCTATAAAGGTCATTATGTGCACATTTGCAAATTGGGTGACAATTCAATGTTTGCTCGCGAATGCATTGAAGCGTTACTCAACAGATTTTTTTTCTAGTTACAATTTGTTTGTAGCATAGAGTAACATTCCTTAACATGGATAAATGTGTTTCTACATTAATAAACACGTTATTCATGATTTATAAGTGATTATAGGGTCCATTTAAACATTTCTATAAATCATTTACGCATCATTCGGCAACCTTTTTAAGATGTTTGTTAAGTAAAAAACATTTATAAACATTTTTTTACGAGGTTTAGCGACTGCGTTTTGGGCTGATTTGCGGCAAATTAGGGCCCATGACGTAAACGGGCGTAACATTAGCTATCGGGTGTCACGCACTTTTAAAGGCGCCCCAGGAAGACTGCCAGAAGGCGAAGGATAACTGAGATTAACCAACCCACTAACGAGATTAAACCCGAACAACGTAACAAATATTTAAAAGCGTTTTCAGAAGCTAATTAAAAAAAAAAATACAAGAAAAGTGAGAGAAATTTTTAAAAAGATTTTTTTGTTTATATGGCATTGGTGTGTGTTGCATACGCTAATTCTTGCAAAGCTTGTAGGAGTCTTAGCTATTGCCGGTGTTGAGTCCAGCTTCACCTATCAAAGCGACAGGCGTCCTCAGAGTCCCGTGTCTTTGATATCGTTATCAATGGCAACCAAAGGACAGTTTCTTGGCTGGAGAAGGTTCTTATTTCATCATTTTTCTTTTAACTTCTCTTACTGTGCATTTCCCAGGGATTAATGGCTGGGCGGCAGGGGGCTGGCGGGGGTACACCATGTGCGGGTGAAGGTGATGGGGGCTCTAAAGCAGAGGCCGCATACTCAGAATTGGGATGCCTTTTACTGTGAAAAGGATTAGTATAGAATACTCATTTTCTGATGCCTTTGATACTGTTTTTTTGCTTTTTTTAGAATCCGTGTGCCTTTTACTGTAAAATGATGAATAATGAGTACTCATTTTCAAAAGGTATTAGTGATGAATACTCATTTTTTAACATGTTTGATATGCTTTTTTTGTTAGAATTCCTTTTACTGTAAAATGATGAATAATGAGTACTCATTTTCAAGGTATTAGTGATGAATACTCATTTTTTAACATGTTGGATATGCTTTTTTTGTTAGAATTCCTTTTACTGTAAAATGTATGGGTGATGAGTACTTTCAGTTTGTGCTGGAATGTAGGCCTCTTACCCTGGAATTCCCATATAACTGCGTTATATCTATAAATAAATTCGGAGAAAATGGCTAACCATTGCACATACACGAAGGCATTAACTCAGAGCTGTACTTCAATATTAGTTTAGTCCATTAGCACTAGGGCACTTTAAAGGACACCCCCAAGCTTACAGCTGTGGCGAAACGGATGGTTTTCCAAACAGCGGCATGCCAGAGATACTCCTTATCTGCAATTATGTTTTCTCAGTATCTATGCTGGAAAGCTGCCAAGGTCCTACAGAAAAACCTCATCAAGGTAACACAAGGTTTATACTCGCATGAGAAAAGCTTAAAACCATGGTTTGTTCGTCATTGCAGGAGTGCAAGGCAAATAAACTGTAGTACAAACAGTGTAAGGGGAGAAAAAATAAAAACATTGTTTGGTCCTGATTTAATCAGATGTGGCAATTGTGTAGCTTCAGTTCTGGAAAAGCTGCTTCGGTTAAACTATAAACAAATCATACAAGTGTTATTCTGCTCCTTGCTGTCTGTGTTTTTTTTTCTTTCCCTGCAAATCCTAAACAGCGGTTTCAAAAGAACAGGCGAGTCATGTGCATTTGAGGTTGCAAGGATTGACCATAAGCTTTCCATTTCTTTCAGAAGTCCAGACACGGTCATACGATACTGGTCCTGGCTCTGCTCTAGCCCTCTAGCCTTCTATTCTTTGTGTGTAGCACACATGAGGCTCAGAGGATGAAAGACTTCTGCTGTAAAAGCAACCGCTAATGGCAAGAAATTACATGCACAGAGGGTACTTTTGTCAGGCTGCTGTTTTCCAGGCCGTACAACTCGTTCTCGTCGGAGCGCAGACTGACGTTTTCTAGATTTCAGGATCCTAAACAAGTACCAGGATTTCATTTTCCGGCCTCGCTCTCAAGCACGTGAAAAAATGTCAACAAAGCACGTCGGCTAAGAAAGGTGGCAATGGACGGAGGTCTGACCATTTGCAGTTTACGGT
The DNA here is from genome assembly GCA_019775915.2 of Cyphomyrus plagiostoma. Classification (NCBI taxonomy): domain Eukaryota; kingdom Metazoa; phylum Chordata; class Actinopteri; order Osteoglossiformes; family Mormyridae; genus Cyphomyrus; species Cyphomyrus plagiostoma. The sequence goes on along the minus strand of JABFEA020000029.1, from coordinate 16,922,102 downwards.
CGTTCCTTTGGTCCTTTGTCGTCTTTGAAGAATGTTCACGTGAATGAACGTTAGGACCGAGTCGCGGCGCATGCGTGTAGCTCCTGTCATCACGGCTACTGCAGCGGCAGTTCTCAGCATCGTATGGTGGTCTTTCAGGGCCATTAAAAGGAAAAGGAACATTTGCTCAAAAGCAAGCTGGCTTGCAAAGAAATGACTTTCAGCCCAGTATTTCTGACTGAAGTGAAGTTTCTTCTGATAAATGGCTCTCCCTGCGGACCCATGTAAGTAAAGAAAACCATGAAGCCTGTAAACAAAGCAGGAGTTTAATACAAATTATGTACTGTTACTAAATAAACACAGCATCTGTAAATCAGAAAAACATTCAGTGTGCGTACTCCTTATTTCATTAAATATTAAATACTTTTTTAATTCTACACTGAAAAATGAGATGATGTGCTTATGTGACTCAGTGATGAATTGGTTTTATAAGGAGCTGTCATATCCACTACGATAAAACATACCTTTAATTTCAGGCCTGAACCAGGGTTAACACCTGCTTTTTCAAAACTTAAGAAAAAAGTGTCAGCCTTGATGAATCACGTCAGGTCGGTGATTTTCCATAATCAGCATAACCTCAATATTTGCTGCCAGGCGTTGGACCTGTTCCAGGTACCTTAAAGCTTTTTTTGTAGGCTTTGACTCATCAGTTCCGATTTCTTTGAAAAGCCACTTTAAATATTTTTTTTTTTGTTACAGGAGCAGTTGATCTTACCAAGCTGTAGGGATATGGTGAATAATGTACACACTAGAGTAAATCTTTTACACTGTTCCTTTAAAAACACATAAACCTGTCAGCTGACAGGACCAAAAATGACTTGTGTTTAGGTTTAAAAACATATGCTAATAAAATCCATCCATCCATCCATCCATCCATTTATTTCTCCCGATGAAGGTTTCAGTTACTGGTAATATGGAGACCTCACACACCCTGCACTCGTTTGCATGCACCCTGTGTCAGGAGGCCGTTCCCCTCTTTCAGGCCTTCCCCTCGAAATTCTCCAGCCTCTGGGCCCTGCTCGTGTGGGTCCCGGTATTGTAGGACATTTCATAAGCTGACACTAGGTGGTGCTATTGGGCACTGGAGGGCCCAACTGCAGTTCTGAGGCATCATCGTCATACATCGCCGGTCTGCCAGGCCAGAATGTGCCTGTCATCCAGAGCCTCCGTGTACCGCTCTGCGAACAAAACACCCACGCCATGAAGGACATAAACAGCAAACAAGTAGCTGATGCTGAACGTCCTTTTCGCTAAGTTACCGCTAAGAGCTGAGCCTTCTGGGTCCTGCAGTTCATCACACTGTAACGATTTTTGTAAATTTTTAGCGAAACACAATTTCCTCCATGGCAACCAAACGACATATCCTGGGGATACCATATCTCTTTTCATTCCCGGGCTTAATAAAATTACCCCAAGACGTCAAACCACACAGAAATATGATCATACAAACCCTAACTAAATAATCCACACCTAACAGGGGCTATTGTGGCGGCAGCCTGTATGAATTCCACAATATCTCTAGCACAAGGGCAAGTTCAGGGTGCTGTTAGGTTGTAACTAGATGTCCTGTATCGTAGCAGCCTTTTAATGCAACCACATGGCTGCTCTTCTAGTTGGTACAGTGTAGGATATATCTATACATACGGGATACTGAATAAGGGGAAAATCTGTAAAGCTTAGCTAAGTTCATATATTTATGTTTATGTATTCATTAGTATATTTGGAGTCTGTTTTCTTAATCCCTAAATGTGTGTGATTTTATAGTGAAGTATTGGTGGAATGATGCACTGTTATACACAATTAGCTTTATTAGCCTTAAACATTTGCCTCAAGGCATTTCTGGTAACCTCCTGTTTTTCACCTTCCCCGTTCTTTTGTGTGTGAGCAGCTGAAACGCACGCGCCCTTAGTAACCATCGCTGGTGGCAGTCGCTTCCATTTCCGCAATGAGCACAGAGTCCGACTCTGTCCACGCGGCAGTAGCAGGATCTGGAGTCAGCAGGGCCTGAGGAAAGATGCAGGGAAAGTTTTCAAAGATGAAAGTACGTCCGGCTAGTTTTCGAAAGGGTTCGGGGTCCTGTGACCTCGCCGATCACATCGAGGTTCCATGAACATGATCCGCAGGTTTCGGCTCGAACGACGTCATTCGCGCGTGAAATGGGACACCAGGCAAGGGCTACATACTTTTCTCACATTCTTATTTTGCCGGCGTCGCAACCTGAAAGCGATTCACATGTTCATCAAGAAACACTCTCCTTCCCTACACATTATGCTCACAAATTATTCCACTTTACATAGTTGCTTTATATAGTTACCGGTATTTAAATTTTAATTCATTTTCAATAATCCGGTGTCGACCAACTCGTAGTCAAAAAAGATACCAACTGCCATCTGGATTAAATCGCAGTTATTCCACCATGGGTGCCATTACCGAGCACTGCTATCAGGGCGAAATTATTCCCCTTAAAAGACCAGACCAGCTCATGTGTGATCATACAGACATTCGTTCGCAGCGAATCAGGCTGAGCCACTCGTTTTAAATTGGCTTCCATCTGCACAAGGCCGACTCTATCATCAAAACCAGAACCCATTACTGAAATAACACAAAGGACCATCCTGAGATTATTTTATCAGTCTGTTCTTCTGCTGGGCTTGGTCTGTGAACGCTCGCAAAGCGACGACGGGTAATTGAATATCTCGACGGTGCTGAGGATGAAATGAAAGGAATCATTTCCTATATCCTTCACCCAGAGAACGGAAGTATCATTCATCTCAAAACTACCTACTGGGATGTCAGCTCTTTAAAAACTCCCCCTGCAGTCATTCCTCACAATTCTGCTTTTCCCTGTATTCTATTTTCGTCAATACACAACTTGCCACTTCCTAATCTAGCTAAATTAATTGTGCAGGAAATAAAATCGTAATTTAAAGGTGGTTTGTGTACTGGTCGACGCCCGGGTGGCACGCTAAGCAAGCTTTACTGCCGGTGCCCCTCTTGAGGGGCCAAGCAAAATTGGCTTGCTAACTCAGTGCCCCTTCAGAAGGGGGCGCCCTAGACAGCCGCCTGTGTCACCTAATGGTTCGACCGGCACTGAATGTGTTCAGAAATCATGGTTTCAGGGGGGTGCTGGGAAATAAGAAAATATTAAAAGGGAGTAAATTCCGTGTAAGAAAAGACGCAGGTCGTGAACAGAGCTGATGACTCTGGTGATGCCTTCCAGAAGTAATTCCTTTTGGGATTTTACACGGTGTTTTACACACAAAGGGCTGTAATGCTGATACGTCCCTTACTTTAGACACTCTCACTTGCCATAATGTGTTTGGGGGTGGGGATCTTACACTTCTGTGCATGTGATCAGTAGGGTACCGGTCTGAATCCCATGCTCGCGTGCATAGTTATATGCCCCCCCCCCTCCCAAAAGCTCTTAACTGGCTGACCCTGTACCTGGACTCCAGGATCTGCTCTCTTATATATGCATGTCTGTCTGTCTGTCTGTCTGTGGTAGCGGGTGGGGGGGGGGGTCAGACATACATTACACAATGTGATAAAAACCTGTTATTTTGACATTGCAGGGACCATTTTGTCGGTCAATGTTTTAAAAATCTGTGACTAAAATCAAAAAACCAAAAATGTCAAAAGTCTTTTGTTTGGTTACTAATGGTTAAGGTTATGGCTGGGTGGGGGTTAAGGTCGTCATAGTTACTTATGGTTAAGGTTATGGCTGGGTGGGGGTTAGGGTCATCATAGTTACTTATGGTTAAGGTTATAGCTGGGTGGGGGTTAGGGTCGTCATAGTTACTTATGGTTAAGGTTATGGCTGGGTGGGGGTTAGGGTCGTCATAGTTACTTATGGTTAAGGTTATGGCTGGGTGGGGGTTAGGGTCGGCATGTTGGGATTAGGGTTTTACCATAGAAATGAATGAACAGAGTACACGTTTGTGTTTGTGTATGTGTATCATATTTATATTACACTGTGGGGACCAAATGTCCCCCACAATGTAATAAAAGTCTATTTTGATGTTGTGGGGACCATTTGTCAGGTCCCCCCCAAGATCTATGTCCGCAATCAAAAAAGTAAAAATGCCAAAAGTCTTGTATTTTGTTTGGTTTACTTACTGTATGGTTAATCTTAGGGCTGAGCAGAAATTAAGGTTGTCATTTTTGGGATTAGAGTTTTTCCCAGAGAAATGAATGGAGAGTCCCCACAAAGATATAATTACAAACCTGTGTGTGTGTGTGTGTGTGTGTGTGTGCACATGTCTCAAAAGAGGGCAGGATAGGATATGTGCCAATGAACCTGCACTTGCGCAAATAAAACATTGTTTTATTTCAATTTATTCATTTAATCATTTCACGAGTCCAGAGAGAAAGAGGGTAAAAAAGCGACCCTTCCCTCACAGTAAGTAAGGTCACTTCACTGGCAGGGTGACCCTAAGGTGGCCCTGAACTTCACCACAATGTTCCAGGCAGAAGCTGCTTCACAAAAACAGAAAGGAGACACATGGATACTGAGGGGGGGGGGGGCGGCGGGTACACGGAGAGCCCGAGGCTGCGCCAGCCGCCCCAGCAGCTGCGGAGAGAAAAGCCAATCTGATCCCCTCGGTGGTGGCTTCTCTGCCGGCAGCTGGGACGAGCGCTCGCATTCAATGCAGATGACATCACCTAACAAGTGCTGCGCCGAGCCGTTTCGCCATCCTCTATGTCCCCCCCTGTCGGTGGACGGCGGCGGTGGCTAAATGATGTCAGCGTGTCGTGGTCTACCTTTACTCAACATGTGCGGTGAAAATGTCTGGGGTGGGGGGGGGTCGGAGAAATAAAGGGTTGTAAATCCTTATTTCTAACCCACCCCCCTAAACTATGTGACCGTCTATGATCTCAACCTCCTGTAGCACATTTATTGTCTGCGTGACGGTATGATGTGCGGTCACAGGGATGGGAACCACGTGACCTTAGCAAACGTACCGCTGTGCTCTGCTTTCAGCTCACCATGCAGCCAGATCCATGCTTGGAGAGAAAACGTAATGACTGTACTGTCTATTATTCTCTGAAGGGAATGATGTTGGTGTACATGAATGAGCTCTATTACAGAACTTATTAATCTAAGAATGAATCCGTTTCCTAATACATATTTAATTAGAGCAGGGAACTAAGTAAAATGGTTAATATGGCTTTAACGGTCTCCAATCCACCTTGCTCACGTGCCTTTTGTCATCCTTATGGTCTTATGGTGGCCTTTATCCCCAAAGTATTCCATCCATTATTGTCAGTCTCCCTTCTTCATTTCTCATCCGGGTTCTCTTGATAGCTGCCATTTAGCTTGTTGCGTGCGATAAGGAAGAATGAATAATTTATCTCTCTGGAAGTTCCCACGAAATCCACAACACCACCTTAAGCGTGCTGGTTCCTTGCCGACTCTGCCAGCGTGTTAATCGTCAACCTTCTAAGTCAGGTAGACGTGTCGCATTGCATCATGGGCCATTTTCAGGGGGGATTCAACTGTGCTCTGACCGAATGCATATTACACCATTATAATAATTTTTTCAAACTATACAACAAATCCAGTTAATCGATCACCGGTTTCATGGTTTATCACATTCATCCTCAAGCAAATGTGTAAAAGTTGCCACATCATCATTTGTCTATCTCCCATTGGATTTAGTGTTTTATTTCCTAAGAACAGATGTGTGTCCTTTTTGAATAAAGGATCCCAGTTTTAAAAATATCATCCAGATATTAAGCTATAGTATTAAAACATGTCTAGGCATGTCTTTGCTAAAAATCGATATTTGTCACTTAAGCTTATATAAAGAAAATCTATCCAAGGACAAGTACAAATTTTTGATAAATTATTCAATAAATAAAAGCAAACCCATTTTATGGACTCTTTCATCATCAAGAAATGGAATGCTTTAAGTGTCATAATGGAAGCCTTGAATGCCTTTCCGCAGATGGGGGATTCATCAAGTCTTCCTCTAAGCGTTCACCTCCTGCTTTATAAAAGCTGAGTCGTTGGGCCCTGTTTACATGCGCCTGTTTAACGAGATTTCAGAGTCCTTTGGGGGGCCCATCCATCATAGGTCAAAGGCAGATGACTTGTTGTGGGACACGGATGAATCGGCGTACGGCTTCTCCCGCTCCACGATCTCCACCGCCCAGTGACGTCCCCATGGTTCAGTGACACAAACCGCACAGAAGCGGAGTCACTTCCTGCGGCTGCCCTAATTATTTTTTACAGGCACCATGAGGAGACAAAAGATTGACCACCGCTGTCGTAGACTCAAATCACCAGGCCCTCTGCGGGAGGCGCCGTTGGTCCCGAAAGGAGGTTGTTTGCTAAGGGCCTGTATCTCAGTCATCATAAAAGTGTCACCGCCTATCAGCTGTGGTGGCAACTCAGCCATTTCCTGCATATAAGGTTTCATTCCATTCACACGGGTTCTTTCTTGTACTGATGACGTAGCAGTCTACACATCTGCGCTTGTGCTAAATCATAGAGTCTGGTTTCGTCGTAAAAGTATCTTGTAAAGACAGTGGAACGTGCCCACTGGGTATCTCAGGATCTCTAGACCAGTGTTTCCCAATCTGGTCCTTGGTGACCTGCAGACATTTTTGCTCCCTCCCAATTCCCAGTTGAGAAGGAGCAAAAACATGGTCTGTCTGTGGGTTCCTGAAGACTGGACTGGAAAACACTGCTCTAGACCACTGGGTAGAGTAAGAAGTATCACAGTTCCATCAGTCCAAGTCTTCTGCTGCCTCTGAAAAAATTTATGTTAAGCTGTGGTATGTGTTGCTAGTTTAGCTAAACGGACTGATTTAAGCAACATAAATAACTCTCCACACTAATACACTTCTCTGCAGTACAATCCTGGTGCTATATACTTGTTTTTGATTGTATTTCCTCCGTTATAGCATGTGTCATATGTTACTAGCAAAACACTGCTACCTTAACGTTCAACTGGCGCTTAATTGAAAATATCAAGTAACTGAAATGTGGCTATTAGATTCCACAGAAAGGATTTGGAACAAAGACTGAGATACTTATATTGACATCTTTTTAGTTTTCAACTGTTCATTTAAACTGTTAAAACTGTTACTTTTAAAGTTGAAGAAATCATGTTGCCAACAAATAACTATCATACTGTCTGTAACACAAATGCACCCATAACATATTAGCATTTCCGCGTTCTGCCGTATAGACCATCATCTCATTCAAACCACCCTTTCTATTACAGAACACTTAATAATGAGCTCATGTGGCCTGGCTACCATATATGTTTATTCTCAGACAAGCAAATTCTGCAGGCAATAAATCTGTAGATTTCGGTGTCCTTGTCCGACCACAATTAATGCTATTATTGGAGTTTGAAAATCAGGTTAGGGAACATCAGCCTAAAATGATTTAGACGTTGCTTAATAAACCCATAACCTCAGACATGAAACCATTATATTCAGACAAGTGTCTTGAAAACTCAACCCAAAGCCTACAACATGCCTTCTCTAAAAGTAAACATTTTGAGTCACTCAGCCAGCAAGCACTTCCGCCACTAGCATACACCGCTAACAGCATGCTAGACTGACACAAAAATTAGGTACCACTGCAGCCTCATTCAAAATGGCAGGCTCCACCACTGAATGTTCAATCGTTTCTACAGCTTGGATAGTTTTGCTCACTCCAAGGGAATTCTTTGGTACATTTGTCCCCATGGTAATAACTTCTGGAAACCATTTCGGGCACAAAGAGGGGCAAGACAATCAGATTTTAAAAGTTCATGAGCAGGGATCTCCTTGGTTTAACTATTCTCTTTGACCTGTCAGCTCAACAGCCTCACTTCCGCGTTGGCCGAAGATGTACTGTATGCACTACATTCCCCCAACACCCTTAGCAAGCAGAAGAGAGCGAGTCGGAAATCTCATAGATTCCTGACTCGATCATCCTTCAAATGTCCCCAAAACTTAACTGTGAAACAGATGTATCTCAATTACAGATAAAAGGAAGGAATTTAAATCCTTGCGCATAAATTATAAGAATGTCAAAGATATGAGGTCAGGCCATCAATTTCTCTTTTTTTTTTTAATAGCATGCATATTAAGCAGCCGTACTTGCCGACGCTAGCTGTGAAATATGACCGTCTGATACTTACGCTTTCGCGGCTTTGTTTGTTAGCGGCTGAATTCCCACCTAAAACGCTGTCAGGTGGCACGGACCCATAAATGTTAATGTTTTTAAACACTGAGCATTCATCAGCAGATGAAATTACATAGCGCTAGCAGCCGGCGCAATGAAAGAAATATTATAGCCCATAATTAAATGTGAAATTAAGTGATATTTCACCTAGCCTCATTAATTTAAAAAGGTCTATGAAAAATAATTCATTCTGGGAAATATGAGAAGACAGTTATAATCACCACTTCGGCGGTGGGGCTAAAAAGGTATACAGGTCCTTTTAATCTCAGGTAATGGAAAAAAAAACACACCTGAATGAGCCTTGCTGTGGCGTACGGTTGCATTTCTACGTAACGTAAGTCTTACGTAACGCGCTCTGCAGAGCACACACTCCCCTGTCTCTCAAGCGGGGCGTCATCAGTCTGACTTCTGTGTAACATGACCCGGGGTGTGGAGGGTTAGCGGGCACATTAGCGCAGGGGCAAGTATAAAGATCTGAAATCACCTCAGATCGGTAGTTTTGTAATAACAGGATTCCACCTTTATTTCATTAAACGGTCATTTTGCACTTTGGGGGCCCCTCGCTTCGCGGGAAGATCGATGATTTAATCGCGTTATCAGTGAACCAATAGTCTTGAAAGTCGCCTGCAATATCCCTTTTCTGTTTAATTAGTTTCGCCGAAAATCAAATGGATGTACAATGGAACGGACTAGGGAACATCTTCTAAGGGATTAAGAGTGGCGTTGTGTTCGAGACCTAACGGACGGCGAGTTGAGGATTTAGGCTTCTGCCTACTCCTCAGGCCCTGCACCACCCATGGGGCTTTTAAGGGCAGTTTCATTCTGCTCTTCCTCATCTTCATGGCAACTAAAGAGGATGCGGGGCAGGAACATCGACTCTGGGAGATTTTGCTGGGCTACTCCTCCAAAGTCTCGACAGTAAACATTCTGCTGTTTTCCTATATAGCGGAAAAAGTCTGAAAATACTTTTTAAAGACTCTAGCCTGAGGAGCCTGGAATAAGGTGATATTTATATGGTTAATGCGTTGCCACTTCTGATTTATGAAAAAAGACTACATGATCTGGTTGCTTTTTAAAGGAGAATGAGTGGAACAAACACAGAGATTTAGAGGTTTAAAACACCAATCAATCATTCAGTGACAAAAGAGCAGATATTGTGCATGAATGATACCATGCAAGGCTGAGAAGTGTTCTTGTGTTTTAAAATGAAAAGTGTTCCTTTGTTAATACTGGGTTTCTTTAGTCTGGTCCTGGAAACTCACTGTCATGCTGTTTTTTTTCATAGTTTAAATTAATTGGTCTTAATTGAGCTTCAAATTGCATTTAACTGAACACTTTTCATTTGTGCGTTTATCGTTCTTGAACGATCGCATTGCGGTTTGATTAATTAAAATTAAGTTCAATACTAAATTACTGTTGTTTCACAAATGATCAAGTAAAGGAAACACAATTTAAAGTATCTGAAACACTTTTCTTTTTGCTGGTTAAGTAATCAGCAATTAATTTCAATTAATGAAAATAATGAGCATTGCCAGCTGTTATTCATATTAGGGGGCACAGAAAGGATGCATCACCTTCAATTTATGGAATCACCTTTACTCACAGAATTACAAAATTCCTTGACTGAAAAGGTACAGGAAGTCCTCAACTGTGCATTCGTTTAAAGAAGATGTGGATGGTGTTTCTTACAATAGCTCATCACGTGGGCTAAACAAAGGAGGTTGAGTTAGGTAATTCTGGAATTAGGTAAAATTCAGAAATTCTAGATCAGAATTTGAGCAATGAGAGCTGGGCCTAGATTAATTCATTTCTATCTAGCATGGGAGAATCTATGAGTTTTTTTCAGATGAGGGGGAGGGGATAAGCAGGGCCAAATTACTTAGAGGGACCAACCTTATCATTAGCCAATGATATGTTTTGATTTAGTGAATGACAAGGGGGGGGGGGCTCTAGGGGCCAATCAGCTTTCAGCTGGTGCCAGTTCCCCTGTGGCCCCGCCCCTGTATACACTCTTGCTATCTAGAGGTGTTGAGGAGGTTTAAGGATGCATACATTTTGTGTGCCACTTCTGAAACTGTGGAATAGACCACTGCTATTCCATCCAGGGTGTCAGCTGCCCTGTACTGCCTGGGACCGGCTCCAGGCTAACCCTGACCTTCGACAGGATGGGGGATCGATGGACTGTAGCGTGTGGCTATGGAGGATGGAGATAAGTCACTTGTTTTTGGTTTGATAAATAGTTGGGAAAAGAAATTTGGGTGACTGAAGTCAGAGTCTAGAATGACTAAATGTATACCAAGCTAAACTTAAAAAAATATGAATTATAACCTTTTGCTAAATACATTTAAGAAGTAACATTAAATCAGTGCTTAGAGATTGCTAAGAGTACCTAATACCTGTCTGACATAAAGCAGTGCGATTGGAAAGCACTAGGAATTTCTTCTAGACCTATTTCTTCATAGACATATAGGAATTTATTTGCTCTTAAATACTTTTTTTTTATTAATTTGCAGACACTTCTGTCCAAAGCAACATATGTGACGCCAGAGCACATCATAAGCATACGTCCGCTATACCAACGAACGTATGTCTGCAACTTTCACACTTGAGGCCTAATCACATGCTGCTTTTATACGTTAGTGTAATCTCATTAGTGGGCTAGGAACTGTGGCTTTGCAAAGCCTATAATGCAGCATTGTTAGAATGAGCAAAGCTTACGGGAACTGCAGTACGTCACAGTTATACTGCGGCGAATAGGGCAGCAGGTGCCTTACGCATTCAGCCAGCAAGGGCTACATCATGCAGCCATGACATCATCAGGGACACGACAGGTCGATTATGAGCTTGAAATATGTCTGCACGCTAGTGAGTGCTTAAAGTCTACCTCCTCTCTGTCATGGTGATATTATCACCGCTTTGATTATTTCTTTTTTTTTTTTTTTTTTGCGGAGTGAAAAACTAATTTACTGCAGCATAATTTACCGTGAATACCAATAACAGCCATCAAAATGCCTGTGGGACACAGTAGGGCCTGGCTAATATACGTAGAAAATAGCACAAAACTATGTAAACACGCTTATACTTTCCATCCATGTGATTATTTCTGATACAAAATAGTGTCAACTGAAGAGTAGTTTCCCAGTAATCAGTTATTATTCAGACAAAATCGACCCCAGCCTCCTTCAGCACCATATACAGCTCTGCTGTTCTTCGCAATATGTAGCCTGCTAGTGAATTTTACTGCAGTTCCCTGAGGGGGAAGCATTTTTACTTCTACACCTGTCCAAGCCACCGATTCCGTCATCGCACACCAGCTGACTCACATTAATTTGGACAAATGGACTAATGGGCAGCTGGTCTTCCCAGGGCTGCATCACCACGCAGTTGGCCTGATGCGATGACATCGCCCCTCAGGCAAACAGGAAATGGATGGCAGTGTGTGGTTTTAGGGCATTCTGGGATACGACTGTGATTGAGTCAGAGGAGAAATTTCAAGGAGAAGACAGTGCGTGATCTGATGCTGACAAACCATCTCCTATTATCGGCTGGGAGGAGATATGAGTCATTTCCTGTACTGTGTAGTTTCTTTTTTTTGAATGGGAAGGCGGACAACATCAGCCTAGACAACTAAGGGGTTTTCCAATTAATCACCTGACACCCCGAGGCAATATAGATACAGACTTTCACGACGTTTAAAGTTCAAGCTGTGGTCACACTGCTGTAAAATACTGTGTGAGCTCTTTAAAAATTCCTCTGCCTCTCCAGCATTAGCTGGTAAAACTTTTTCACGGTTTCCTCGCCGATTCTGCGTGGTAACTTGATACGGGGTTTCTAGTTTCACCCGGTTAAAATGCATAACATGACATTGTAAATGACACAGACGAGCAAAAATGCTGGCAAACGTGCACCTTGACAGGAATATGGATTTCCATTCTGCCATCGCATCCCAGGACTCTTTGAAAAAAACTTTCAGTTCTTTTTCAGCCCCCGAACATCTGTTAACATTCATCACGACACCAGAATATTTTAAATGTGTGTGCCCCCCCTTTTTATATTCAATAAAAATTAAATGATCTAAAACACCAGAGCAAGCTGCTGCATTCATGGTTGGAACAAAAATCTGTGCCACCACATGCTCAAAACATTATAAACAAATTATTATTATTTCCCAATCTTTGTACAAACCGTACCAAAAGTGAAGGAAGGTCCTGTGGACGCTTTGAAGATGTGTCTAAGCTCCTCGGATGGCATACACACATTCAGCAAATGGCACATTCAGTGTTGTTTAATTACTTAGCTTGCTAATTGTAATTGCATATAAAGCAATTCTTAGGAAAGCAGCCAAGCATCGCTAATTTAATCTGATTCATTCATTCCCTGCATGGCTTGGTTTGAAAATAAAGTATTGATAACCATTATTAAATTACTTAAACGGTGCGGCAGCAAAGCACAGCTGCTAGCCATCTTTGCAACCTGAATATCTTATTGATTTTGATTGGTATTAGTTACTGCTACCAAACAGTGAAAGGATGATCATATTTTAAAACTGGGTGATGGTTGCCCATTTTGGGTGATATGTGGTGAAAGCTACAGGTCTAAGAAAAGTAAACATGTCGTAAAAGGAATTGGTGGATCGACGAGGAAAAATAAACTAGCTTGTCTGATTTGGGTGGCTTTTATCAGGATATATGAGTAGCATGAGGGATTCTGGGAAAATACTTCAGAAGTACCCGCTCTCTGTCAAAAGGGTAAGGGGAGACAAGAAGGTCAGTTGCCATGGCTTAAAAATGAGAGATGTTTTGGAAAATAAAGCTTACTAAGACCCCTGTCACGTTGACAGTAATCATTCTACATTTGACTCATCCCCTGAAAGTGGAATCACTATTGATCCCCGTAAATTGGACAGAAATGGCAGAATCATAAACAGAAAAAGCCTGAACATGTGACAGACAACGGTTACCAATATAGTTAAAGTGACGTATCAAGTCATCCTAAAGTATAATATAATATTGGCATCCCAGAAACGATGGACCATTTGATATGGTATTAGTGAGAATACTGGCACATTAACCAAAAGCTGAATGTCTTTAGCTTTGTCTCACCTCATTGTTTAGCCGTGAGATGCCAGGACTGTGTCAACTTAATGAAGACAGCAGGGTATTTCATTAAGACAAGTAGCAGGTGGCAGAGTGCTTTCAATTTGCATTCCAAAATGGAAACTTCACAGACTAAAACACTGGAGGTGCTTGAGGTTTCTTAACGACTACCTGATGTATGTTGGGTGATTTTTTTTTTCCTATGACTCACAGGGCTGAATGCAACAGGAAGGTCTACTCCTAAGCAACAGGAAGGTCTACACCTGAAAAACAGGATGGCCTACTTTTAAGTATCGAGAAGGCCTGCACCTGAACAGCAGGATGGCCTACTCTTAAGCAGCGGGAAGGTCTGCACCTGAGCATCAGGAAGACCTGTACTTGATCAACAGGAAGGCATATGCCGGAGCTGCAGGAAGGCATACACTTAATCAAAAGGAAGGCCTGCTTCTAAGCAACAGGAAGGCCTACCCCTAAGGATGGGGAAGGCCTACTCCAGGAGTAGGCAACCCTGATCCTGGAGTACTAGAATCCAGCATATCCAGCAGGTTTTCTATCCTTCTATTATACCCTGGGCCTACTCCTAAGCAACAGGAAGGCCTACAACACAGCTAATACTTTAGATCCACTTACATTCACATTTATGTTATGGCATGTAATTATTGCACAGAAGCAGCAGTCATGTGCAATACCGCACATTAACCTTGTCGGTAAAAAACCTGATAATTCTTTACGAGGTCACAGTGCAGTGCTTACTTACTGTCTGGTTTACAATTTTCTGGTATCATCTCTTGAATTTTCATATTCATTAAATGTCTCTGTTATTGAAGGCTGTACTAGTCAAATACACCTTCTAGCCCTTGTCTCAGTCAGGGTTTCAGAGGAGCCTGGTGCCTGTCCCAGGCTGCACACAGCACACAGCCAGGGTACACCCTGGATGGAACACCAGTCCATACAGACACACACACTCACACACTACGGGCAATTTAGAAATACCAGTCAGGCTAACTGGACCATAGGGATGAGGGAACTGAAAACTGTGCAAGACGGGGAGAATGTGCAAGAACAACACAAGTAGAACATACAAGAACAACATGGGGAGAATGTAGAAGAACATCACAAGTAGAACATGCAAGAACGACACGGGGAGAATGTGCAAGAATAACACAAGTAGAACATACAAGAACAACATGGGGAGAATGTACAAGAACAACACAAGTAGAACATGCAAGAACGACACGGGGAGAATGTGCAAGAATAACACAAGTAGAACATACAAGAACGACACGGGGAGAATGTGCAAGAACAACACAAGTAGAACATACAAGAACGACACGGGGAGAATGTGCAAGAATAACACAAGTAGAACATACAAGAACGACAC
>JABFEA020000029.1:16877431-16892368 GCA_019775915.2 Cyphomyrus plagiostoma | reverse complement strand
AAATGCATTGAAGCAACTGCCATGTGATTGGTTGATTAGATAATTGCATTAATGAGAAATTGAATAGGTGTTCCTAAGAATCCTTTAGGTGAGTGTATATGTGTGTCTCAAAGGGGAGTGAGATGGGACATGCAACAAGAAACATCCCAGTGTACTTACGTATGACAAATAAAACCAAAAATTGTGTTTATCCCCAGAGGGATGGGGCTACACCCCTCAGCAGGGGAACACCCCCAGGTAGGATGCCAGTCCATCGCACACAATAAGGGAAACTTAGGTACACGAATCACTCAAAACGCACGCTGTCTTTGGACCGGCAGGAGGAAAACACAGGGAGAGAGAATGTGCAAACTCCACACACGCAGGACCACTGGCGGCTATCAAACCGGCACCCCTGAAGGTACTCGGAGATGTGTTGGAGGTGCCCTGAAGGTGCCCTGGAGGTGCCTTGGAGTTGCGAGGCTCTAGCAAATGCCCATAATGGCCACAGCGTCTGTATGGACGCCAGACAGCGATTTATAAAGGGAAATGCTGCCTCACACAGAGCGGGCACCGTATCGGATGAACGTCCTCCTGATATTTACGATGGGCTCTCTTCATATTTTCTCTGGGAGGAGGCCGTGTCAGCATTAATCTAGAGTTCCCGCGACCCCCCACCCCCCCATGAATATGGATTTATCCGGTGAGTTGACAATGGCGTCTGGGAGTGACGCGACGCTGTTTGCATGGCACAAACCCCCTGTGTCACAATGGAGGCCACCCCTCTGGGGGTGAGGAGGGGGATTTATCAGGCCCCAGTGATGTGACGTTTTTGGGCAGATCTCTCGGCCAGCCCTTGCTTTATCGATCCCCACCCCGCCCCCCCCCCGCCCGCTGAGATCACGGCTTCCTCATTCTCACCGCTTTTGTTTGACAAGAGGGGAGATTTAACACGGGGGGGGGGGTAAGGTCAGGAACCCGTTGATAGAGAGGAGGAGAGAAAGAGGAGGAGAGAGTGAGAGAGATCTCTCTTTCACTCTCTCTTCTAGGCCTGACCTTTCAGGGGACACTGAAAGCGAACACTCAATTGTCCAACTGGGGTGAGATTGATACCCAGGACATGACAAGGTCCAGCTGTCTCACTTACAACCTACTGGGAATTCAGTGGTATGGGCACAGTGATATTTTGAAAGGTGCAAAATGCTGTGATGGATGGAGTTAAGCTGACATGTACAGAAAATTATTCAGTACATCCATCCATCCACCCGTTTTTTATCATCATCCATCCATCCATCCACCTTTCTATCCATCCATCCATCCATCTTCCATCATTCATTGCCATTCTACTATTAATAGTTTTTGAAGCACCTTAATTTGTATCTGTGTTTGTCTTTAGCGACAGCAGTCTGGACTTATACTACAAAATGAAAAAATTACCCTGTAACTGACTGTTTACTCTGCATAGGACAATAAACTCCTGGATCCTGAATGGCTGCTTATGCAGTATAAGGTCACAGTAAACCTGCAAGCAGAGGACACATTGTGTCAAGTCAAGTACAGCTTTATTGTCATCTCAGCCATGTGCATACACAGTGAAACGAAATAATGTTCCTCGTGGACCTATGGTAAAGATAGAGACTTGGAATAATTTACGTAGTGTGAAAAAGTCCTCTGCAATTATGCGCAATAATCCCCGGGGACCCCAAGTCAGTCCACATTTTTGCTCCCTCTCAGCTCCCTGCCAGACACTTCACATTTTTGCTCCCTCTCAGCTCCCTGCCAGACACTTCACATTTTTGCTCCCTCTCAGCTCCCTGCCAGACACTCTACATTTTTGTTCCGACCCGAAGTTGGGAGGGAACAAAAATGTGGACTGGCTTGAGGTCCCCGTGGACCGGGTTGGGAAACACTGACAAAAGAAACATTGCAAACAATGTTCTGGGATGCTAGCTCATCGCTGGGCACACGTTAATACATTACGCGCAATTAGCTGCGTGTTTGTAGACTTTTGGCGGAAATCCTCTCAGACTCAGGGAGAACATGCAAAGCTCCACACACAGGTGGATGCAGGACCGAACCACAGCTCTGGAGTTGTGGGTTTATTGGATGATTCACTCTAACGAAGAAGGCTGAACTAATACTGAATATTTAAAACTTGTTAAAAATGCCCATCTATTCAATTTTGCACCCCTCACGAAGTCAGGGAAGAGCAGCCAGCCGCCCAAATTAACACCTGCATCTGCTTGCGAACAACCGCTTTGCATATAATCCTCATCCCCGCCACCCGCCACCTCACAAGGTCCTGCACAGATGACACAAGAGAAGCTACGAGGCGATAATGTTCGCAGATGTGCACCGTGCTTGAACCCAAAAGCACGTGCGCGTGGATGATTTCCACACCTGTTAAATATATCTTCAAAGTACGAGCGCAAGCTGTTTTAGCAGCCTTGCGGAAAAAGATACGCCCCCCGTCTACATATATATCCTCATTACATTGCTTGTTAACGATGGGCAAATTGAAGAAGTTCTCATTGCGGACTCGATCTACCATCACCAATTAAAGGCAGAATGATGCTCTTGTGCGATTCAGGCCAGAAGTTCTAACTCTAATTTTGCCACAATGGGAGGAGACAGAATGAAAATAAACTATGACAAATACAGTAAATGGAATTATGGGTGTTGTTTTTCCAATTCAGGGCGGCATGGTGGTGCAGTGGTTAGCACTGTTGCCTCACGCCTCTGGGACCCGGGTTCCGGTCTTCGCCTGGGTTGCATGTGTGTGTCGAGTTTGCATGTTCTCCCCGTGTCGTCGTAGGGTTTCCTCCGGGTACTCCAGATTCCCCCCACAGTCCAGAAACATGCTGAGACTAATTGGAGTTGCCAAATTGCCCGTAGGTGTGCATGTGCGAGTGACTGGTGTGTGAGTGTGCCCTGCGATGGGTTTGCCCCCCATCCAGGGTTGTTCCCTGCCTCGTGCCCGTTGCTTCCGGGATAGGCTCTGGACCCCCCGCGATCCAGGAGGCTAAGCGGTTTGGAAAATGGATGGATGTTTTTCCAATTCCTTTCTGAATTGAGCTCCATGACGCTATCTCTTAGTCACTACATGCCAACTCCAAATACACATGGAGTAAGGTCGGGTGACCAAATAATCCATGTCAGGGAGGACACTTTGAGGTGGACAGGACAGGATTTGCAAACTACCATTTCAATTAAAAAGACCTGGATTTCACTTAGGTGCTGAGTTCTTGCTGTGTGCTGATTGGCCAGTGTCCTATAATCATGCACGTGTCACTAATGTTAATGTGAAACAGCTGGCTGAGTCTTTCAATCAAGGAAACAAACCAGTAGAATCACAAGAAGAACCAAACTGTTTAACCAAGCACAGGGGCCTTTCAGTTTTAAAGTAATTTGTAAAACCTGAAGTAGCTCAAAGTGTCCTCCTGACATGGATTTTCTGGCCACCTCATGGAAGGACAGGATTTAGACCTTTAGCCAATGAGCAAAGATAGTCTGTTTGGCCCAGACTACCTTAAATCCGACACGTCATCTAGCTAAGCAAGGAATCCTGCTTCGTGAAGCAGGTCCCAGGACTGTTACCCTGGGCCTCAAATCATTTTCTTTTCTTGGTTGTTATAGCTGCATTTTATGATGTAGATAGGGCCCCAGCACCTCCCTGAATTTGCCCCTGATCCCCCTGATTATCATCAGGTGTCAAATCTAATATTACAATTATTATAATAATTTGGCATTTCTCCAGAAAGTTCTGTCTGTCTTTTCAGGTCCCGAAAGGCATGTTGTAATCACTAGGTCCATTCATTTTCCTGCTGGTTGCCCTTTGCCTCTTTTACCTTCCACGTTTCCCAGCATTGCGGTCTTCTCTGATGCCCTGGGTCGTCTCATAATGCTCTCAAAATAAGAGAATCATATTTAGGACAGTATTTAAATATAAATTTGAGACAAACGCAGAAAAATAAGTCGCCATCAGAACTAGGCACGTTAGCAAAATGACTCAATCCCACTACATCCATGTATGAGGCCCAAAAGGCCATATGTGACTGTGACAGAGAAGCTCACCAGGGTGTGACCTTTTCTGAACAGTAAAGTGACATTCTCACAAGCAGTCAGGTCCATTTGAAATGATTCTAACGATCGTTGTGTTGGTATTACTTCTTCATAAGTTTTAGAGGTATCTATATAATCGTGCTGTTTTCACATCTCCCAGAATCCTCTGGGCATCTCCTGACACTGTACACTATGACAATGATGCACCTCCACTAGGCAGCACAGAAGCACTAGTAACGTGGATCATGATCCTGTGTTCATGGTTTTCAGGTGAATGGACCTTTTGGGATCTTTAAAATTCAGAATCATTTTGCTAATTAGTGTTGCAGAACGACTGGAATAATGTGCTAGAATATGCATAGCGTTTAAACAGTAATAGGTTTGTTTGCAGTATTCTTTACGTAATTACAAATCCATGCATTTCAGTTCTAGTTCTGGTCTACGGATCGTGTTGATGTCATGACACCACATAGCACTGAAGCTGTCATCTGCTTCAGTCCAAGGTGTGGACCTTTATCTGAGACACCTGAATCCAGTACGTCGGCAACCTGCTGAGACCCAGACTTCCTGAAGAGACGTAGTTGGCGTCTTCCAGCCGCGAGCGGTAGGTCGACATTGTGTCATGGCCACCGGTGGTCGTCCTCAGTATCCTTCTTAAGAGGTAACCTCCAAGTAACATTGGCTTCGATGAAAATGAGACCTGTGTGATGTTGAGCTCCTCTTTAGTTAAGTTATAGTGCTCCAAAGGCAGCCTCGTCTGTATATCACCTGCCGGTAGTAATACTGTTAAACCTGACCATTCCAAGATGTATCTTTCTAATAATTTATGTTCACAGGGGCCACGGCCCCCACATTTTGTAGACTTATGTCTACACTAGTTCGACTAACAATATAAAAATGATTTAAGAGTGCGGCAGGTTCTTTTTTTAGCCTGCACTGCAAACCTCGATGAGGTTCAAGACCTATTCTGGCATTGGACTCTTTCTATTGAAGAGATTATTAAGTCCTGTTTCCTGTAGCGTTGCAGAGCACGGAGACGCTGTGTAAATCTTCAGATTATAGCCACGGGTCACATCTCCTGTCTGCTTCGCTTAAATTAAATTAGCATTGTAAGTAAACATTCTCAGTAGCTGTCAGGGCCTTGGAGCGCCGGTGTTTTCTGCTTGCTGAACGTGGGGCCGTAAACCTTGTTCCCGCCCTGTGTTCAGTACCCCCCATACTTCAGTGCTGTGTGTGGCTTGGGTTAACATGCCGTGCTAGCGATCGGAAGGTTTCTGGTTTGAATCCCATCGATTAAAAAAACTTGAATATATATATAAAATATGAACAGATAAGTCTGTTGATGCGCATTAAAATTGTTTCTTTGGGTTTCCGATGTTCTTCTACAGAAAGGTACGCAGATCCCACAGAAGTAGGAATCTTTTTTAATCAGTCCTTCCCCCCTTGTCTTTTCGGCCATTGATGTGCTGTGGCTTCCGCTCTTGTCGTCACTAAATGGATATATTATCTTATTTATTCCAGTTGCTGGGGGGGATGTGCCAGGACAGGTCAGTTGACATCCCATTCATTCTCTACATCCATGTTTTATTATCATGTATATAAGACCGGATTCCGGTTTGTGGGTGATGATTGTGACTCTGCGAAGGGCAACCTTATCTCCACACCTGAGGAGATCACTCACGGGCATGATGGTTTTGCAGCCCATGTGAGTTAGCGGAAAATGAACTGTTGTGCCGCGCTTTATTTAATTTAGTTATAGTCTGACAATTTCACAACACTTTATACTTTGGTACAGTCAACAAGCTTTGATCTGGACCCTCGCTAATAATATCTGACTCTCATTTGTCAAGAGATTGTAAGAGGGACCATTTACAAGGACCTGAGAACATCAAGTCTCCACGTTGTAATGCATTTTAAAATGACGGAGTATTAAAAACACTTTTTTTTTTCCACTACATGTGTTGTTTATTTCCCAATGAGGTGATGACAGTAATGAATCGCTCCAACCAACAACACTCATTCTGATCCGGCGGTTGTCTGCTTTTGAAGCAGTGCAGGATGAGAGAGTCGGAAAGATCTATATAGTCATGGATAGGGAAAAAAAAAGCCACTGGCCCTCCCCCCACGGATATCTGGGAGCCCCCCCCAGTGAACACAGCCCAGCTTGCACGCCTCCTTTAATAATCGTCTTGGCCTTTCCTTTTGGGTGCACTGAACTGCATTAGTGGCTATGCTAAACCCACTAGTCCCTAAAGGACTGAAAAGAGTGTGGGGGTGGGGGGGGGCACCACAAGGACTGTACATCTGCTAACAAAACATCACATGCAATCAAGCTGCCCAGTGGGACCTCTAGGGGCACTGCACAGGGTCTATATGGCTAGTGAGCATTATTTTCCGAACTGAACTGGGATATGTCTCCCTGCACCCCCCCTTAATTTGGACCTCTGCCAGGGAACAAGTGTAATGGGGAAGTACTTATTCTCTCAACCGGCTGTCTGACCGGTTTCCTGGAAGGTCAAGCAAACTTATGGCAGTTTTGCGAATGAGCCCGGAAGTGGTAGGAATGAGACAAGAAGTGCTCTTCCCTCACATCAGATCAACCACTTCTCTCTTTCTTGTCTTCACCCTCCTGTATAACGTCCACCTTATCTTTTTATCAGCTTCTCCAGTTCCCGTTCTCCCTTCTCACTCATTTTATTCATCCCCCATTTCCTTTCTCCATCCCTCCTCCACTCAGTCCATCCTATTCCGCTGACGCACTCCTTCCATTTCGCGTCGGTGTTCATTGTCCATGTTCCCGTTAAGTGGTCACCATTGATTGTTCCCTGTTCCGGTGTTCAGGTCCAACTGGAAATCCACAAGGCGGAAGTTTGTGACAGCTGTAGACACCTGCACAAAAAGGAATCCTGTTCAGATGTAGGGCAGTGAAAATTGAAGTAGATTTGTTCCCCTGCATCAATAGCACCAAGGGCTTTACTGCACTAGGAATCACATCCCTTTCAAAGAAGCAGACAGGCATATTATTTGAGGGGACATGCAGGTAAACACCATCCAAAAGTGATATTCCTCCTGGAAAGTCGTAGCAGTGTGGGCTGCTCTGTACTTCCTACACGCCTAGGTTACCTGTGGTATAAAAGATAGATTCATAAGATAAGTTTTTAACATAATATATACATTTTTTAAAGATGTAACATGTTCACCCATGTAAATGGCATGTTCTTATCCATGTAAATGGTGTGGTGTGTACTTATACACGCAAACTGTGTGTCATGTAAACAGTAAATTCTAATCCATGTAAATGATATGTGTTTAGCTGTGTAAATGGCGTGTTCTTGCCCAAGTCAATGGTGCATCATTGTCCATGTAAATGATGTCTTCTTTCCCATGGACATGACACATTCTTACCGCAGTAAACGACACGCTCTTCCTCATGCAACTTCCTACTCATGTATGTTCTTACTCACTTAAACAGCATGGTCTTGCCCAGTAAACATCACTCTCTCGCGCATGTAAATGGCATGCTCTCGTCCATGTAAACAGCACGTCGTCACGCATGTCAATGATGTGCTCCCACATGGTTTCAACAATGCACCGAGTGGCTGAGAACACAGTCCCACCATGGATCCCGGCCCCATGATAGCAGGCGAGGACTCCTCGTGTGAGGGCTCCAGCAGTGCCTCACAGCCCTCGTTAAAACTGCTCCCGTCAATTCCTACAGGACACCATTATGGCCGACTCCTCATAGGCCCTTTAGCCCCTCTGCATACTCCCCCATGTGTGTAGAATTAATGCATCCGCAGCTCTGCAGGACACCAGGAGATTTCAATCCACCACCAGCTTCCCCAAAAATAAGATGAATGTGCTTTATTAGGCACTATGCACAGGGTAAAATCAGGTCTTGCAGGTACCGGGAAGGTGCACGCTGCATTCACTGTCAGAAACAACACATTAATGTTCGGGATGCAACGTTAAAAAAAGCACCATTCCAATTAAGAAGCCCCCATCGCACTATCCGCTGGGGGCTGCCGCCAGGTGGGCTTTGCTAACAGCTGTGCTTTGTAGCCGTGCATTTACACCGTTACTGATCAGCGTCCACAAATGTAAATACGCCAGACTGTTCCAGGAGCTTCACTAAAACAGCAGGACCAGACGAGCGAGAGTGGGGCCTAAAATTCTCTCTGATGGTCCCCTTGGACATGCGGAAAAAAATGCGAGGGGGCTTGACGCGGCGTGGTTGACGACGACGTCTCGTAACTGTGAAGGCAGAGCTGTAAAAACAAGTTTAATTAGACATATCAGCTTCGTTTATTTGAGAATTGGAAATTATTTTGGAAACCTTTTCTTAAACAGCACGTTTCACGTGTTTTGGAAATTTGGAACATATGAGCAAAACACCCCTTTGATGTTTTATTCATTCCTGAAGAACTATTGGGCGGCAGCATATTCTATAACCTCTTTGCCCAAAGGTAAATAAAAACTGAAATAAAAAAATAAGGTAAAACATCCAGTAATTGGCCAGCCAGGAACCAGCTTTAATTCTGCAACCTGAAGCAGAATAGGGTAAAGTTAAAGTGTAATGTCCAAGCGTGAGTGACTGAAGCATTTTCTCCTTGAAAGCCACGCTGTGCGGGCAGTGGAAAGACCCCCCTCTGGACTGTGTCCACGGTCAGTCACGCAGGATCGCTGCCATCGCCTCCGATAGGGATGGTGAGCGTGGTGCAGTGGATGACGTCTGATGGATCTCTCTCCTGAACATCTCGATTAGAGCCGAGAGGTCCTGACTCCCAGAATCCTCGGCTACGGCCCGCCCCCAGGCCCGAGCCCGGATTCGTTGGTGCGGCACATGCTCCCTGAAAAGGTGCCCTCAGATCTTGGCGGGAATGTGCACAAAAAAGTACACAAGCAGACACAATAATAATATATGCAACCATGTACCCTGCAAGTCCTTTACAGGGTCTAAATTAGGGCAAGCAAATTGGAGCCTTCAGTGAAGTCTAATCCCACATGTAATAAGCGCATAATTAAACCCCTCTGACAATTACATCATGCATTATCGGGCTCTGCCAGATCCATTACTCACAATCAATGCCACGGACAAAACAGGGCTTCTCCACCAGGACTGCCAGCTAAGCAGATGCTCCCTCAGAGCTGGAGCCTGAGTAAGTGCTGTTTGTGTAATTGGATATTCAGTATGTTAAAGGAAGAGAGTGCTTTGGAAGGGAAAAAAAAAAACAAAAATGGAAAGAAATTGTAGCACCCGTGAAACAAGTAAAATGGTTGAGGAAAATTCCCCGGTGTCACAGCAAGGCAACGCTGGGGATTAAGGCTTTTAAACTCGTATAATCAACAACTCTGTCTGAAGCGTGGGGATAGTGGCTAAGCCGCGTCACCTTTACATACCCATTTCATTCCCCCTTTCCTGCCACAGCGAATGTGTCCGCGTGCGAGGGCCCACCATACCGTTTTGCCCAAAACATCCCTCAGCTGCTCGCATGCGGCATTTAACTAAAAGCAGGTGGCCCTGACGTCGTTAAAACAAAAAAAGTGTTTTGCCCAGAAAAGGAGTCAAGGGAAGTGGCTTAGCAGATGAGGAGGCTTTAAAGTGGTCACTCTGGAGCAGAGGGTCACAGGCGACCTTGGTGATGTCATGGCAGCTGTGGTGCATTATGGGTAAGCCCAACATAACTTGGTGCAAGAAAAGCAAGGCCGGATGAAACGGACAAACTCGGCGAAACTCTGACTTATTTCCGCCCTCACAGATTTTATTATGTAAATAGCAGAAGCTAGAGGATGAGTGCAGCTTTTTCATCACTTTTATTTTAATAATATCAGTGAAAGATTATATTAAGGAGAGGAGAGGTTTCATTCTCCTCTGTGTTTTGCAGCGGTTTGGTTTGGTTTATTGCAAAACAGAATTAAGGTCAAAATCCTGAAAAAAAGGATCAAAAGTGTGAGATGATAAGATGCCGAGTTAGAGCCTTGCGAGTATTACGCAATGAATATGAATTAAACGTCTGATGTGGACGTCTCCTCATTGGAGACTGGCTGATTAGATCTTCAGATACTATTACTGAGGCGCCCGGCCTTGGCGACCAGGACGCAGACAGAGGAAATGCGCGTCCACTTTCGTTAGGGAAAACCGCGACGCGTTAAAAACGCAGCACAAAACGTAGATGCACTGAGTTTGCTGGTTAGATTGTTGCGCGCGGTGCGGGATTAGGGAGGTGGCTGTGGCATCATTGGGGCGTAAGGGACAGCCAGACCCATGCTGCCCGGCCATTGTGGAACAACTAGGGTATGAAAATCTAATTTTGATTAATCTTCCAATGCCTGTCTCTCTCCCTGTCAGACACGACTCAGGGAAAAGAGGGACCAGGAACACAGGATGGAGATTAAATCGCCCCCGCAGCCCCAACCTTCTCCTCACTCTGCCTTTCAACCAAAATTATTATATTACCCTTCCAAGGAACATCCATTACTTCAAAACATGTTTTTTGAAGCCCTGCAATAGCAACCTAATTTAAAATTATATAGCTGTTAGGTCTCATTTGAACCTCACACTGGGACATCAAAAGCAGTTAATAATGAGTGAGGGAGAGGCTCCTAAATGGCGGTGATAGGATTTCAACACTGGAAATGTCTTCATTGACATGCATGGTACTGGCATTCAATATAAAACATGGATATGGCTTTGTTTAAATATGATAATGGACTACGATGGACATATGGAAGAAGACCACTGAGAATTACGTGACTGTACCTGAAGGAATTTCTGACATGCAATAAATTTGAGAAGAAGGATAGAAGACAAACACATTTCCCACTTTCCTCGTGCAGGCAAAGTTCACTGTTTATTGTAGGTTGATGGTGTTTTCAGAACCAGAAATTAAATGGGCGACATGCTTTCAGCATGATCAGCAGAGGTAAAAGGAAATTTCACCAAATGATGTTCTTCGTGTTCATCCTTGCCAGAATTGGCATGGAATAGTACTTCAGCTATTTCATTCCAGTCGTCTATAGGCTTTTCCCCATGTAAAGTATTGCAGATCAAATTTAGCCTTTTCGTAAACGACCAGTGAGAATTTGTGCTGTCATGTAGACTGTGGGTTTGGGTTTCAGAAGGATCAGGGCTTATAAGTAACCGACAGGCAGAAACTGTACGGAAACTGAGATATGAGGCTGCAATCCGGCTTGAAGAATTTATTCAGTGGAATTGACTGGGGTGGCTGTCACCACCAAGAAGTCCCCCGACCTGGGGAGGGCGCCATTCCCCTTGAAAGAAAAAGTGATCTCCTGCTTAGGTGGTAATTAAAGAAGAAAAAATCCAGCTGCAACATACTGTGCATCAAGTGGTGACGACAAAATGAACATTATATCATATTCTGCTGTAATTTTAGATTGCACAGAAAAAAAGGTACATTCTCCCAACAGGTGCTAAAGAGCCACATAGTGAATAATCGTCCGGAAACGTCTTACTTATGTACCAGATGCCAGAAATTATGGTGTATCCTCGCAGTTTGACTCCATTCCAGCGTATGCGTTTGCGTTTTGCGATGCTGACTGTGTCACTTAACCGACACTCTTGCACGAAGCCAGTTACAACTTTTACCCATTTATAGAGCTGGGGGATTTTGCTGCAGATATTTAAGCCAAGTACCTCACTGTAAGACTCTAGAGGAGGTTCCTTGTAGATCTTTAAGTAGATTAAGCAGGTTACAAGCCCCTGTCTTTTAATTGCTTCATTCACCCTACCTGTGTGACACGTTTCCTGAGCTACGTGTTAGAGGGCAGTGGGAGGCATCTTGAAGGGTGCCTAGAATCACTGTGATTGACCCGCACAGGTTGAACCCAAAGATTCATATCTAGCTTTACTTGTCTGGTGAGGAAGGATTTGATTTTCCTCTTGGAATGCATCCCAGCACAGGCTAAAGACATTTTACTTACAAGGCGAGTTGGGAGGATGTTTAATGGTATATCAATACCTCCCTCCCAAGATACAGGCCCCCGTTCTGAGTGTGCCCTACAGTTTTACGAGTATGTGGAGATTTGCACAAGGTCACTCGCCAATGGTCGCCAGCTAATGCGCAAGGCGTAGGTGTGAATCGCTGGGCAGTGGCTGGGTCAGTCATAACCTGGGGAAGGAATTCTGAATGTTTGCCTCCTGTGGAAGATTTTTATTTTTTATTTCTCGGCAATAATTTAATCACAAAAACTGACACCTACATAGGATTACTTGCTGAAAAAAGTTTATTATGAAATCCTGGATTATCCTGGAACGCAACCAATTTTTTTTGTGGCTACAGACATTAAAGTAGCATAATAATAATAATAATAATAATAATAATAATATTTTATCTATTGCAGCCCAACTAACTGACAGCTCTTAGCTAAGCATGCAATGCGCCCGGTTCTTTCAGTCTTTAAATGCGACAGGTGGCAGGTTTTGGAGCATACCGCCTCAAACTGCATGGCGTGTGCGCCGTCTGTTTGCACACTCATTAATGCACTCCTCTAACGACCCCTTAGCTTAAAAAGCTGTGTTTAGCCGCACATGTAAACTGAGCCAGTGGCTGGTTCCAAAGCCTTTTGGCAGAGCCCGCCGCGTTAAGGGGTCTGAAGGCAGATACGCTGAGCTCACAGAAGCCAGGTTTCACTTTATTTATTTAATAGTTAGTTTAATTGAGACATTTGTTTACATTTTATGCAGCAAACTTTGAAAGTTGGGGTATTTCCCCTTCAAAACATTTGCTTGCGCAAACAGAAACAGCTGAAGCTTTGGCATTCAAATTATTCTACACCTAAGCAAGGCTCAGCAAATGACCTGAGAGCTCGACCGTCCCAGTCTCCTCCATGCCACAGATCTTTGCACAAGACAGGAATCTGCCACTGAAATGACGGGGGGGAAGGGGGCCTCTTATTAACCAGCTGCGCTAATTAGGTGCCCTTCCCCCTCACGGTGTGGCAGAATCACGAAAAAAAAAAATTAAGCTAACTGAGGCAGGAGACATTGATGATCGCCTTGAATAAACAACACAGCAATATATCCATGGCATGACCACAAAATGCATAAAAATTTAAGACTTTGGAAGTTGGTTTATTATTATTATTATTATTATATTTTATTTATTTTTTTAGGTGCTGTCAGGTTGATGTAAACTCCTGGCATCTATAGTTGATATTTCTCCACAGCTTCTCATCTTCATTGCTGTGATGGTGGAGGTCACCTGTCCCTTTTGCTAGCCACCCTTTTTTAAGATCAAGTTTCTCAAGAATCACGGTCTTACAATCTAGCCGAAATAATGGTCAATTATGCTCAAAAGTTCACGCTTGATGTGACGAACAATCCGCTTCTCCCTGCCATCCCTAAAAATCTGCAACCATCCATCACACATCACAAATTCATCGGGTGCCGGATCTGATCCCTTTTTAAAATTTCTGAATTTCTCTCATCAAAAAAAAAAAGAAATCTTCTTGCCCTGAGATGGGATGTTAAATCGCAGGTCATTCACTACTGCAAAACTCTCCACGCTAGTACCAGCAACTACTTTAATGTTTTTAAACCCCCCCCCACCCACGTAGCATTAACCAGCTTAGCTATCCAGGTAGCTGATGTCCCTGCCTGGATTATACTAGGAGATCATTTTGGTCAGTTTCATTATTTGACATTTCACAAATCACCTGACTAACAGCACTACTTATTACAATACTACCTGGTGGTCTCCATTGACAACTGAGGGATTTTACAGCCAATTGCCAAAAAAATTAACGGATCCATCATTCATAACGATGAAGTATTACTCGCCTTAACTCTCTTTTTTTTGTTATCGAGAAAAAATCTAAATGAAACATATTTAATTGCACAGCTAAAATGAGACAGTTCTGTAGTTTTTAGCTGCCGCATGAAGGCGGTCGCGCAAAAGGCACTAATTATGCACGTCGCCTCTAAAGACAGGAAAATTGGACGCACTGTCCCTTTAAATCCATCACTGCACAAAATGGAATAATTCATGTCTATTAGGGAGCTGTAAATTATTCATTTGCTGGGTTAATGAAAATATGCTAATTAGAGACGTGGTATTAAAAAAGAATACGTAACACTCCTTGCTCAACATAATTAGAATAAGTAATTATTTAACCATTATTTTTTGAAGTTGAATTATTAGACCTGCTGGAATTCTTATAAAAGAAAACCAGCAAACAGAATCTAATTGATGAAAATCTGTCTTCATCACAACAAAGGTAGTGATCATCTTAGCTATACTATGTTAAATATAACGACAAAATACATATGTGAACAAATGAAATTATATCTTTAAAATTTAATATTCAGAGTCAAATGCAAAATAGATGTCTTTTTTATTTGCATATTACTTGTGAGATGTTTATAAATAAAATCACACCCAATGAGACACAACTGACATGCGTGGTTGCATAAGCCAGTTAATCGATAATGAAGCTGGTGGCTTGCTTGCACATATGAAGGGGCACTACATTGAGTTTTGCACAAAGTTGAGTTTTTTTTTTTTAACTCCTAAACTCACACTGCATTTTAATACATTTCCATTTGATGCCGGCCTTTAATTTCCAAGAAGTGGTTAATTGAGGCCGCGGTGAGAAGCTACTGCCCCTGCTGGACACTATTTGCTGGTTGAGGCCCCCCCACATGGCGCAGATAAGCTTGCCCCCCCCCCCTCCAGAGTTCATTCAGCTGCTCCTGATGGCCCAGAGGAGAGTCGATTCACTGCTTCCTTTTTCTTAGCGGCTGGCCTCAACAGAGGAGTATTCTGAAAATGAATCAACAGCTCCTAGTCAACCTTCTTTCGTCTTTGTGTGCCCCCTGCTGCCGGGGGGCGGGGGGGGGGGGGGGGGGGGGGGGGGGGGGGGGGGGGGGGGGGG
>JABFEA020000029.1:16840790-16877331 GCA_019775915.2 Cyphomyrus plagiostoma | reverse complement strand
GAAAGAAGAGCAGTGTCACATGAGGGATAAAATAGCAGAATTCATCCTGCGCCTTCCCCAAGACGGCAACTCCGGCTTAGATTACAAGCGGAGAATTCATCGCTTGCTTTCTCCTTGTCACCTCGCTGTCAATAGTCGCATTAAGCAATTTCCTCCTGAATAATGGCGCCTATCGGAGTGAGGATAGCTTTTAAATACAAGCTCTCTTTGCTAACAGAGAGAAACGTGACATTTATGTTCTTTTTATTCTAGGGTCCATAAATTATCCGCTTTGCTTGTGTGGCTAAAATGGACATTGACTTTAGTGCTCCCAGCACACCCCACACCCACCACCCACCATCCTCTGAATGGATTCAGCAAATTTTTATTCATGTTTGGTAAACAGGCTCCAACTAAGGGCCGGCTTGCATTGTTCCTGGTGGGTTGCTGAATTACCTTCCCAGTCCCAGGCCCTCTGACAGAATCTGTCCAGGCATTTTTGTCCACAAATCACATAAGAAACCAGCTGAAGTGGTTGCTGTCTCCAGAGCACGCAGGGTGGCCAGATGACATAGGAGTGTGTGCAGAGTAACCTTCTCTGTCAATGTTTTTAGAACCTACATATTGTATATGCTTCCCTAATTATGTATGACTCAATGCAGAAAAACCAAGAAAAAAGCAGTAAAATCCAGAAACGACTGTAAACAACAAGAATGATGTATATATATATGTACAAATTTTTTGTTTCCTCAGATAAATTAAGATGCGCATATTTTGTTCGGGGGCTGTTCTTCACAGAAAGGAAGCTCCAGTCGCCTTTTCCTGTGCTGTCCCTTCCCCATGAGCACTATTATTATTATTATTATTATTGTTATTATTTTTATTAATAAATGTTTATTTTTAGTAAATGTTCCCGGCTCAGGCACTTGGTCTGCACATTTTCCCCAGCACATCTCCTTCTGTAGCAGCCAAAAGGCCAATGTTAAGCTGGACTGTAGGAGGACGGCACTGAGACCACGACCAGCCCCAGCCAATCTGCAGTCAGGCACAGGAGGACGACACTGAGACCACGACCAGTCCCAGCCAATCTGCAGTCAGGCACAGGAGGACGGCACTGAGACCACGACCAGCCCCAGCCAATCTGCAGTCAGGCACAGGAGGACGACACTGAGACCACGACCAGTCCCAGCCAATCTGCAGTCAGGCACAGGAGGACGGCACTGAGACCACGACCAGTCCCAGCCAATCTGCAGTCAGGCACAGGAGGATGACACTGAGACCACAACCAGTCCCAGCCAATCTGCAGTCAGGCACAGGAGGACGGCATTGAGACCACGACCAGTCCCAGCCAATTTGCAGTCAGGCACAGGAGGATGGCACTGAGACCACGACCAGTCCCAGCCAATCAGCAGTCAGGCACAGGAGGATGGCACTGAGACCACGACCAGTCCCAGCCAATCTGCAGTCAGGCACATTTTATGCACATCTTAAAACTCCAAGGTCCACAGTAAAGACATCAAGTAAAGAATGTCTGAATAAATGAATAATTTCTGGATAAGAAATGAAAAGTATCAATTAAAAATTTAACAGTTATCAAACTTAACCAAATAATGTACTATGATTGTTACTAATTCCTAATTATAAATTAAAAAGTAAAACAATTGCTCACCACAATGGTAGTCACTACTTTACCTGAATCCTTAAAAAATATCTTTTTTTATTGTCTATAAGATTCCCATTTTATTTTATATTGTTGCAATGCTGAATAAAAAACAGGACAACAACAGTAATAATAACTATTAATAATAATAACAACAGAAGTATCTGCATCACTATTTATTTTATATTATTATTATTATTATTATAAGGGTAAAGCATTGTGAATATATAGTGAAAGATAACCAGCTATGCCCAGCAACTGAAACCCGTAAAATAAAATCAATTTCACTACTTTAGTAACTATTCTAGAAAAATCTAATGATCTAACGATGTATGTAGGAGCAGGATGTCGGTCAGTAATTAAGGCTGCAGCGCACTGGCATTTGACTTTATAATGATGACATTAGGCTTGCTTGGAATGGTGCCGTTTAATAATGTGCGCGGTGTCACATCCTGCCTCTGTTAGTGGCGCTGACCCTTCATAACCCCGCCGTAACCCAGCATCCTCCTGTGCTTCTGTTACTGCCCACGGGCGCTCCCCCCCCATTGACCAGTGGAGACGATCCCTGGGATACCGCCTCTGGTATAATCCGTCACTGTGGGGGCTGCAGGTGGAAAATGATCCCCCCCCCCCCCACAAAAAAAAAAAAAAAAAGCTACCAGCCACCGTTATACATCGGAGCCGATCAGCCGGATCTAGAGTAAATAACCAGGAAAATACAGGCATGAAGTTCAACTTGCCAGTGTGACTCTGGGTTGCCCAATCAATTAATGGATTATGCATTTAAGATGATTGTCACGGCGAGGCAGAGGAGCAGAGTGTTAGAAGGCTGACATCATTAAAGAAACACCTCAGCTGGCTCCGCATTTTCATTCGTTAAGTATGTGGCGTCAGTGATCAGCTGACGCATCCTTTTGTCCCTCCAGACAGCTGTTCATATTTGCATGTGGTTTGCGAAAGCTACTTCATGTTTTTAAACCGTCTTAAGGGAGTTAGGGTTCTGGCCGTGGCTTTTTATTTTTAATACTTTGCACTGGTGTGTAGCAATGGCTGTTGTCACGGCGATCTGCCATAGTGTTCCTGCAAAAAATTTTGAGAGCATGTCAGGGCTTTATGCTTTGTAGAAATCAACAAAGAAAGTGAATTTAGGAATAAACACAGGAAAACATAAAGAAAAGATAAGCGATTAAACCACTTGCTGTGGCAAATTCAGCTGTACAAAATTACCTTAATTAGCAATGGCCAAGGTAACCTCTGTGTGGTAATATTTTTTTGTTATTTCAGAATAAAAGCGTCTGCTATCTTCGTGAGGTCCTGCCTTTTAAGCAAAGACTCTGTTAACCATGCAGGCCAACAAGTCAGGATGATGTTAATGAAAAAAAGAATTTAAAAATCCTAAAGTACTATGGTGCTTACCGTGTATCTGCCTGCAACCCTAAAACCTGCACGGAATTCGCAAAAAAGCTTCAGATGTGCAGGAGCTGTGATCAGACGGGACCGGATTGGATCTTTCAGGTCTAAATGTCAAGCTTTACATCTTGGCCAGGCCCAATATGTCACATGACCTGGGCAGAATTCCAACAGTCGAGCAACGTCGTGATAGCATCCTATTATCGGGATTTGTCTCCTTGACAGGGACAGAAAAGCAATGGCTTTGAGAAAAGAAAAAGACAACAGAAAAATTTGCAGGAAAAAAAAATGATAATGACTTGTTTCAGTCTGCTGAAGACATCAAAAATTCACCTTTACTAGTTCATTGATCCAAAGCACAATGCTAATGCTACACTGGAATAAGTTTTCTTGAATGTTCCAGTCAAGGTCTTGGCTTAAATCCTATCAAGATCTTACTAGCTCTCTGTGGGCGATTTCCCAAGCAGCTGGAATACCTTCCCAAATATAGCAAATGCAATTGACTAAAATTTGCCCTAAGCTAGTGTGTAGTGGATGAGACTGACCCCAAAGTATCCCAAAGGGTTGTACTTACTGCTTTCAATCAATAGTAAGCACAGGTCGAAGTGCCCTGAATGTTATTTTCTTTAGTGTTGTCTTTTAAAACCAAACTGAAATTTGTGAGTATTTAAAATCCACTTGAAAGAGCTCTTTTCCAAAATGGCATAAATCCATTTTGATAATTTTCAGTAAAATTACATTTTTTACCTAGACCCACACATTTTGTTAATATTTAATTTAGCCTGTTAAAATGGTTTGTTGGCTCAGTCTGAACATGTTGAACAATGATTGTTAAATCAAACAGTATTGTTGATTATAAATTCAAAGTTTATTATTTTTTTTCAAAACGCTATAAATCCATCCATTTATTTCCAAAAAGTTGTTATATGTGTGTTATATGTGAACATGCAACATATGACACCAAGGACTCATACAATAAATGAATATAAATCAAAATATGTGCAAATGCATTAAATAAAAAAATACATAAATACATAAAAATAGTAACATAAACTAAATAGTGCAATAAAATAAATATTGGCAATTTCACGTTTCAATATCGTCCACCACATAAAATAAAATATCCGGTAACAGCGTAACAACTGACAGGTGCAACACGTCAACCGGCGATTAAGCCCTTTAAAGGAAGCGGACTCCCATTCAGTCTTTGCGAAGTATTGCGCTGATGATTACAAGCCATACCGAGCACTCTCTTTGTCTCTCGTTCACCTGCCTGCCCTCGCCTTCCCCGTCAGCCCTGTGTGCCATCCTTATCTTTTTCTCCTTCCTCAGTCCAGTTCCCGTCCTTAACCCGCCTGTCCCGCTGAACTCTGCTCCTCCCGTTCGTCCCGTCCCGTGTGTTCCTATCCTGTGCCTGGTCGTCGGACAGATCTTCCTGGCTTTGACCCTCGCTATCGGACCTCGACTATGAACACCGCCTGATGTCTCTTTACCCATCGACTCGCTACACCTCGCTTTGGTCTTCCTCCTGCCCCTCGCTCGTAATACGAGCGCTGGAGCTGAAGAGCCGCATCTTTCCGCTCCCCTTGTGTCACTGGTTGCTGGATCTGCCTGTCCATTAAAACTCCGTCACCCCCACATCTCTGGATCGTTGTCTTTCTGCCCCGTCTCCCCTGACAAACAGCTTCTCTGTTTGACAGAAGCCGGTGGCAGCAGCCTTGTGTTGACATCCCACAGTAGGTATTAACGCACCGCCTGAGTGACGAACCTTCTTTTTTTTTTGTTTTTTCTGGTTTTCTTTGTCCAGTCGGCGTTTTCTACCTCCAGCTTTAGGTCTTACTGGCTCATCGATACCATCCAAAGGGTTTAAAGCACTCATTTCGAAGAGGATACTAAACAACATCGCAACAAAACCATGGCCTCAGAGCGCCGCTAAGTTCGATGAAGTCGCCCGCTCACCGAATTCTGATTGGTCAAGAGGATATATCACATTTTGACCAAAAATAGGTACGGCGCTTATTGCACTTTGGAAAAAAAAACGGCATCTTGCAGTACATCTTAAACAAGGAAATATAGCGACTTGGCATAAAATGTTGATAAAGCTGTGAATAGGGTCAGTGCACGGCAAAATGGCATGACAAACTCATTTGTAAAAATTTGCCGTTTATCGCGTTTTGGAAAAGAACTCTTCACTTGATTTTTCAGCTAAGTATAGTTACTCGAATTATTTCAATTTAACGATAAATCCAAAGGAAGAATTAATGGGACCATAATAACACCCCCACCACCCTAACCCTCCCACAGGTGACATCACAGCAGATGTGCCAACACCATGTGTCGATTGCTGGCCCAACACAGCCCCCAACAAGGCGTCATCCCCTACCTTCATCCACCACCCCTCCCTTGGTACTCCTACCCAACGGCATCATGAACCCCCCCCCCCCACACACACACCAACACCACCAAGAAAGAATCCGATTACCGGCCAGCCGGTATGAAACGGGAGTGCTTCCATCATGCCGAACTGTCACTGTCTTGCTGAGTACGCCCTAAGGCCGCCAGGCCAGCTCCATCCCAGCCCTGTTCTCCTGGTCCTTATTCAGTCCGCTTCAGTTCACTTTGCTATTTTTTCTTGTTTTTTGCTGTAAGCTTGAGCTAGGAATTCCAGCTGGAATGTTGGGGCGGGGGGGTCATGCGTATATATCTAGCTTTTGCCTTCCCCATTGTGCGTTTTCAGTGAAAGTCAGCAAAACACCCAAAGACAAAAACAACAGGCCCCACCTGCAACAGACACCACTGATTCACACCTAGTCCTTGGTGCTGATCATTCTGCCCACTTGCTAAAGCCGACTGCATTATTCCCCTGCTTTAACCTTAAACTTTGCCTGTGACAGTCGCAGCTCTCAAGTAGCTACAGCTAGGAGCATCTTTAAAGCTTTATTGAGCACTGACAACAGCAGCACAGCATATAAAGCTGGAAAATGGGCATCTCCAGTAAAGCTCGCCCTTAACATTCAAGGCAGGCATGCCGTAAGTATTCAGGGTGGTGCTAAAAGAAGTTGTTAAAACTGAATTACTGGAGTTGAAATAATGTAGCTTTGCGACGTTAGAAACTAAAATAAAGTAATACATGAAACACTTAAAAGTTTAGGCAGTACTTTTTTCTGGATTGCGAAGAGATGTCTTTCATCAGACAACACGAAGACATGAGTGAAAAAGACACCCATTTCAGTGCTTTTAGAGGTCCGTATAGCAAAGAAATCTAATTTCTTTTCACCTTCTCTATGAAATGATCCGTGCACAGCTCTTTTTACTGATATCAAATCATCACTAAGCCTGTCATATTGATTTCTTGGGAAAATAGTTCCAAAGTGGTAGAGTCCCTTTGTCAATCTAGGGCTTGTTACTAGGCAACATGATGACCTAACTCTATCTTGATTTTTTTCTTCGTCTAACAAAGTACTCTGGAGTGTAACCGGAGAATAAGTTATTTCTACAACCTGAGTGAAATTTAATGATGAAGTGGACTGATGTTCTTTTTTATTAAAGAAACACCAAACAATTTTTTATAGCATGTCTTCTTTATCATTGATTTGCATGTAGGTCTTTGAAGCATCAACTTAATTGCCGCAAACAACTTAAAAAACCAAATCAAAATTAAAGCACCAAATTTAATGTTTAATTAACTGAATGGAGAGTTTTCATTTAGTAGTCTTTGAATCCATAATTCTTTGTGGCTGTTATTTTAATATTAATTGTACATTAAAAAACGGGGCTGTGAAGACTGATTTATGAGAAACATTCCATCTAAACCCAACTGTCATTGCTAGATTTTGATAAATTATTCAGAGATAATTCTGGATTTTAATCAATGGTGGACAATGGTCCTTTTTAATTTCCTAACCTAATTCTCATAATCAAGCATTCCAGTTACTTATTAATGGATGACCGCAGGAAAAAAGGTTTACAGTTACACTGCAGTACATGTCTATAAACCAAAATAATTTTAAAAAAATGTTGTTCGGACAGTTCATTGGACAGCCCCGCACAATTATTTTGCTCACTTGTAGATCTGATGATCCTGGCATGAGTGTGTCAACCAACAAACATGAGATCCTTCATTGGATCTTGAACCAACACATGTCGTGCTTTAAAAATATCAAAATAGAAACCTCTGTAAGACACTGAGAAATATTGCTATGCCACGACTGTAAAAGTGGTTGGTAATATCCTATTATCAAAGGTGCTGATAATTCTGGAAAGAAGTGCTTACTTAGTGAAATAGTGAAACACAATATTTTGATTGCTTCAGGCTCTAGGATGAGACCTTGAATCCCTGTGTAGTATCCCGTATAAAGGGATACATTTCCTCGTTGCACCAAGAGGTAGCTGCTCCATATAGAAGCTGCCCTACTGTATTTTCGTTCAAAGTGTAAAGTGTTTCGCTCATTTTTAAATTGAAAGGTAACATTTAAGACGTTTTGCACCAGTACATTTCCTATAAAAAAGGCCATCAGTTCCTCCTTGTTTTATCAGGAGATTAGAGCCTAATGGAAAGCCTTAGAAATTCCATCTGGAAAACGATCTCTCAATCTTTACCTTCAGCCCTGGGAATTAGCCTTACGTGTAGGAAGAACGGGGCAGGAAAATGCTCATTCCTCATGTACCATGCTGTACTGGACTCGGAGGCTGGAGAGTGCCACACTGACAGGCTTTTCATTATTGGGTCCCCCCCTTGGGGGGAGGGGGACGGGCAATGTAGGGAAACTTTGGTGGTGAAAGGAGGGTCGAGGCGCTGGGATGGGTGACTTGCGCATGTGAGGAATCACGTTTATTTGGTGTGTGTGCATTTCTCATTGGTATGGCTCACACTTTGCGCATCATGGGTGTGGTGTTGAGTGGGTGTAGGGTCACTGGAGGGGGGGGCTGCATTTTCCACAGGTGGAAAAGTGAGTGAGTAACCTTTGAGGAAGTCAAGCAAATCCCAATGTAAAGCGGGAGTCTCAAGTTGCGACAAGCCAGGACCTGCGTTTTTAATTACTCCTATTATTAGTATTATTGTTGATTGTTTGTGTTTATTTGTTGCTATATATATCCATCCTCAAAACATCCTGTGGAGGGTCCTTATTACAAATTATATTTCAGCAAATAATTTTAAGAATTATATGATATCACAAAGTTCTCCAGTTTTCTTTGGTTCTGTGGTTAAAGATGTAATAGTCAATAATCTGTTTCAATAATTTGTAGACAATCAAATATAACTTTCATATCTGTCTGCATGGAGCCTTCAAATTGTTTGACTACGGTACCATTTTCTTAAAGCCATTTAAAAATATCTGAAATATTTATATTGCACTGGAGCATTACCTGAACAAAGAAAAATGTGTCAGTTTTGATCCAGAACTCTGCAAGCAGAACTATCCTGGGTTCTTCCACAGAACCCTAAATACAGTTAGAGACACGGCAAATCTAATGGCAACTGCAGGAACGAAGTCTAACTGCCCTGCTTGAAAACTTCTTAAGTTACATTGAACCTTTTATTCTGAATCCTCAGTATTTATATCTTTATTCTTTCATGTTGACACTTTTCAATTTGCCAGATCTGGAGCTGATTAAATTAAGCTATTAATATGGACAGAGTCTCACCAGCAAGTCTGCTTTCCCACACTGTGGGTCTAAACATAGATTTAATAAGAGTCTCTACGGAAAGAGTAGAACTGTTTATTCATCAGTGGTCTTAAGTGCTTAGTGTGCAAACCAGAAAGTCTCGCTTATAAACATCAAAAATACATCTCTGAAAAGGAGGTTTTGGTCTCTTAATGAGAGCTTAAGATGAACATATACCATTTGCTCTTCTTGCTACATTAAACAAGGGGGGAAAAACATCCATGGTGAATTTTATTACTCTTATATTAAAAGACAGTTTAAGCAGAGTCACGTTGGTCCAATAGATGAAAGAGAAGTTTGGAAATAGTCTCCAACCAGCACTCAGGACAAACCCCATGAAGATCTTGTTTTTGAAAACCAGAGAGCTGAAAATTATGAAAGGATAATGTTAGATAGGTGGTAGAGAAAGCATTGTGTCAACATTCAAATCAAAATTCAAAGTAAGCTGTCTGGGCTATTAGGGGTTAAAGGATCTGAAGGCTGGACACTATCTGAACGTCAATAGTAACTTTAACCCAACCACAAATATTATTATTATGATTATTAAAATATTCATTTAGATACACTTATCCAATTATATATCATTACATATTCCCATGATGAAGCAAAAATGCATCCATCCATCTTCCCTGACCACTTATTGAGAATGGGGTCATGTGACAGGAAGCACATGGCACAAGGCAAGGGACACCTAGGATGGAAAGCCAGTCCATCACAGGGCACACTCACACATACAGTTACACACATAGATGCCCACTCACCTAACTGTGCGTGTTCAGACTGCTGGAGGATCTAGAGGAAGCCGACAGAAGCCATTGCAAGTCAAACAGTGATCAGAAGGATATGGTATGTTAGCTGCGTTTAATGAAATTAATGGCATACTTCCTTGTACCAGCAGCAAAATATGAAGAATTCATTCTAGAAAATCCAAAATAGAGAACAACATTCTGAACAGTTATGCTCCTCTATGCCATATACGAAATCTATGTTTCTCTGGTACGCAAAACACACTCCTTCTGAGAGTTGGAAGCTTGTATCCAAGCTCTCTAATGAGCTCACCTTTTCATTGGGCTGCCGGTGCAGTGAAAGATTACATTGGCCTAGAGTTCAAGCATGGAGAAAACTCCAGGCAATTAATTAATGGAGGAATGCGGGTAGTCGCGTGGCCAATAAGAAGTTAATTTGCTGAGACCTTGGCCTCACCGGAAAGCAACACTGTTCCACAGCATTCCTGTTCGCCTTCCACAGCATATGTAATAAAGACATCTTAAGATAAAAGGAATTCCTTTACTTTGGATTTTAGTAATAATACATATTTATGCTGCACCTGCAATGAAAAAAAACACATTGACTCAGACTTTGTACATCCAGACCCACAAAATACTACAATGAGTTCACGTCTAACTGAATATGTGGATTTGCATTTAGAACTTTGTTTGGGTATTGAATGTCAGAGTCTACAAGCCTCTTAACTCACAAAAATGTGTACCAGATTTTGCTATATAATACTGCTTAATTAATCTGGTGTTTTGTCTCTGGTGTAGATATAGTATTGTTGGTCTTACCACGCTGGAGTTTTACCAAAAGGACCTGCTTTTTAGCAATCTGCGAAGGTTCTTCCACATGTAAACATGTCGGTGACTTGCAGATCTTATGACTGTGCGTGTCTCATGAAATCCAGCTGCGGCCAAAGAATTTCACTGGCACATAGTCAGCCGGTTGAGCATTCTTACTGCCTCTAAGTTCGCGTGGAATAACCTGCACGCAAAGCACACTTTGCAGTTTCGCGCCTCAGCGTCCCACTGATTCATGCATACATTGATGCCTGTGTCGGGTTGCTTTTCCAGGACGTGGAAATGGACCAATCAGGGATGCGCATCCTTTGGCGCAGAAACCTTTCGCCAAAACCTCGATAGGGTGCTTCAGCATTCAGAACTTGATTTTTCGTTCTGCGGTGGATACTGAATGGGATAACTGGTTCTTAATCTGACTTTAGTCCAGCGGAGGATTATCCATCTGTGGTGACTGAGGTTTCTGTACTTGGAGTGGTCACCAGTACCTCTTGCATTATATGAGCTCTCCCCTGTCAGCTGATATGCATTCTAGTAAAGAAACAACCTGCATATTTTCCCCTGACCTGCTTTTGGGATAAATGTATGCAAAGTCTCCTTCAGGGCCAGCTAGGAAATCCATTTGGTTCCCAGGAAACATTTCCTATTCAGCCAGGTCTCCTGCATTTGTGGCTCTGTGGTTCAAAGTACTGAAAACATACAGCTTAGAAAGCATTGATGTTTTGCAGGACCAAACCTCACAGAAAAGCAACTGTGTTTGCCGCAGAGGATATGGCTGCTCCTTTCGAACATGTCATCTTCCGAAGTGACGTCTTCACACAAAACTGATGTTTTAATAGCCAAAAACACACACACACACACACACTCAAGTAAAGTCTGATGCTATCTGAAGTCAGAAAGGCCATTAAAAATTAATCTTTACTTTCTAATATTTTAAATATATAGAACTGTGTAACATGCCCCAGGAAAATCACTGTGATGTATTATTTAGGAAAATGCAGCCCTAAAGAATAGTTTAGCCTTAGGGAAAACTTTAAAGGATTCGTACAGACAGGGATGTGGGATATTCTGATAACATTTCCTGCTTTTCAAATGAAACTTCTGCAAGCAGGGGGTAGGAGGTGGAGAGGATGAGTTCTTTTTGAAGGGTTAAGGCCAGGGATTCTTAGAACTGCAACCAGTTATGTGGGTGGACATGTGGGAATGTAATTCAGGTCAAATCGAAGTTTATAAACAAACAGATGCAACGTACATAACCCAGACCTAAAAGTTCACCTTCGTTAGCCTGATGCTGCACAGCTACTTCCTGCACACTATCTACTCTAAAGCAGCCACTCCGCCTTTTGGCCAGGAATTGGTCCATTTAATGAAGCACCGTTGATCTGAAATCAGAATTAAAACAAAGAGCAATCAAAGCAGTGCTAATGAAAACTAAACATTTGTGCGATTCGATATATCTGCAAAATAAACTGAATGGCACAGTTTTAGTTTCCTGCTCTTTAAAAAGGCTACATAGATTCTTATTTTGCATTCATCAAATGTACTTTTTACTCGACGCACTCTGACTCTGAGGCCTTTCAAACTCAGTACCTTTTCATTTTCAGGCATTTTTTCCACCAGCTACTCAGTGCAGAATAATCACAGACAATAAGGGGATGAATGAAACTCTCAAAATTCCTGAGTCCTGCATTCTAAACTTCGATTCCCACTGTTTTATGGATGAAGCATTTTCCATGGGATAAAAGCAAAGACGAGGGTCTGAGGAATACAGGGGCCATATACAGGGATGGGGACATAGGAGCGGTGGCCCTGGCTGAAAGCTGATTGGCCCCTGGGTTGCCCCTGCCCGGTCACTCACCAATTCAAACATATAATTGTCTAATGACAAGTTTGGCCCCTCTCTATGAATTATGGTCCCTCTTGTGCGCCCCACCTTAAAAGAATCCTAGAATCACCAGTGGCGACCCAACAGCACGGGAACAGGCACATTTCAGGACGCCCAATCCAGCAGGAGCCATGATTGGTTTGAAAGTCCCAGGCGAGAGACTGTGGATGGCTGCTGTGTGGCTGGCTGAAGGACCCGGCTCATTTTCCATGGAGGACAGCGAGGTGAAGAAAGGGAGGGGGGGGGTTACTTCGGGGGAAGCTGTCTCTGTTGGACGGGGGGGATTAAAAGGCCGATGCTCTGTCCGGGGTCAGTGGGCTGCTCATTATCATGATAACCAGGCCCCCCTGGATGAGAACGTCTCCACTTTTTGTCCCAAACACGTCCACTAGACCTTATTCCCCCTATCCTCCTCATCCCGCTCTCCAGAGCTAGGAATTAATGAAATAATAAAGAATAATTTGAGTGGCCTAACCACTCAGACAGCACTAGTGATTATAAGTACAATTACACAGCAAGTTTGATGCGCGGTGATGGACAAAACAGCAGGAGCTCATAAATATGGATGGTACGTCTTAGAAAATAAATTAGTAGGGGCCGGCCGCTCCACTGACCTGCTTAGGCTGTCAATTATCGGGCTGACAGCGGCACTCTGAGAGAGGCACGCTCCTATCACAGGTCTTTTGATTTACTAATTTAACAGTGCATTTAGGATTATTGTAGGAGTCACATAATTAATTATCCAATGGCCAAGCACTGGCATTAAGCAACAAGGAATGCATTATATCTTATTACCGCAGTATTGCCTCCCATCTAGAGAAGACAATACTATGTTGGAAATAATTCTGGATAATGAATGAAAGGAGATAACATTCAGGCCAGACGGCCTATTCTGAGAGCTGACTTTCATTTGTTTTCTCTATCGTGGTACCTTTCTTTAAAAAAAAAATGCATTTTTTTTTTTCATCTGCATT
Organism: Cyphomyrus plagiostoma; assembly: GCA_019775915.2. Lineage (NCBI taxonomy): Eukaryota > Metazoa > Chordata > Actinopteri > Osteoglossiformes > Mormyridae > Cyphomyrus > Cyphomyrus plagiostoma. The sequence continues at coordinate 16,864,185 of JABFEA020000029.1, read as the reverse complement.
TATTTATGGCCAAGGAGCTCTGCGACAGGTCTCTCCAAACACACTGTGAAAATATGTGTATTTACTTGTGAAAAGTATAAAAAAATAGAGAGAGAGAGGGAGAGAGAGAGAGAGAGAGAGAGAGAGGGAGAGAGAGAGAGAGAGTTGTGTCTGCAGAGCCTTGTTAATCTAAGGATGAACGTTTGTTCCTCCGAACAAACCGAAACACTGTAATCGTTTAAGATTAAGATGTTTATGTCTGGGAAAAATAGAATTTTGTCCATTTTAGTGCTTAAATAATGCTGAGCTGTACCACACTATCACAAAACATTCCTTTGAAGTATATTGTTTTATAATGTGCATTTTAACCTCACATCCATCTTGCAGCTGCTTATTCGGCTCAGGGCCATGGGATAATATTGAGCACTGCGAACTACAATTTGTTTTATTAAATAATAAGTATAATTATAGCAAAGATATTTGTTCTTAAGATTAATAAATTGTTGAATAATTGTCTCATTTGGAAGAGACTTCTCTGCTGTGTTATGATGTTGGAATGACTGCAGTGGCATGCAGGGACTCTGCAAATGAAAGCTAGACTTTATCAGTACTTTACTGCTTATAGGGGTGTTTACACATTCCGCACTGCATCACCAATTTATTACTTATTTATTATCCACTACTTCTTGTATTGCACTTAAGTCTTATTGTACAGCTGTCTGTCCTGTATCTCTCTGCCGTCTGTCCTGTATCTCACTGCCGTCTGTCCTGTATCTCACTGCCGTCTGTCCTGTATCTCACTGCTCTCTGTCCTGTATCTCACTGCTGTCTGTCCTGTAGAGCACTGCTGTCTGTCCTATATCTCACTGCTGTCTGTCCTGTATCTCGCTGCTGTCTGTCCTGTATAGCACTGCTGTCTGTCCTGTATCTCGCTGCTGTCTGTCCTGTATCTCGCTGCTGTCAATCCTGTATAGCACTGCTGTCTGTCCTGTATCTCGCTGCTGTCTGTCCTGTATCTCACTGCTGTCTGTCCTGTATCTCGCTGCTGCTTGTCCTGTATCTCACTGCTGTCTGTCCTGTATCCCGCTGCTGTCTGTCCCGTATCTCGTTGCTGTCTGTGTGACTGTGTTGTGACTCTTTTCACCTGCCATTTTAATACCAGTAGCAAAATACTTTATTAATAATAATAATAATAATAATAATAATAATAATAATAATAATAAAACAAAGAATCTGACCTTGTACTGGATCTGCATTTAGAGATGGATGGATGGATGGATGGATAGATGGATGGATAGATGGATGGATGGATGGATGGATGGATGGAAAGCAGTATTCTGAGTATCAAATAATCTGCGATTAATTTAAAGACCGTCGAAAGCCTGGAATTACCCCCCAGATATTTCATCCATGCTAAACTGATTCTTCAGTGGCTAGACACAGAAACGTTTCATCGCTGAGCAAATCTCAGATGGGAATTCTGGGAAACCGTGCCATCTCTATGTAAATGCATCGCACTTTGAGTGCGGAAGAGAGATAGAAGTTATAAAATGTACTTACAAGGTGATACGGGGAGAACTTTGTGTGAGAGTATTTAACATTGTTGGATCAGAGATATAAGGGGTATAGCCTTCCCTATAGCAGATTCAGATGGGGGGGGGGGGATCAAGCGCAGTAAAAGTCAATATCCATATGCTTTAAATTGCCCCTTAAACACTTGGTGACTGTCTTTCACAGGCAAATGGAGGGACGGCTGCCTGGGGCCCTGCTGCCTGGGGCCCTGCTGCCTGGGGCCCTGCTGCCTGGGGCCCTGCAGGAGGCCCCAGGGAACCTCTGTCCCCTGTTTATTGGCGGGTTTCTCATAGGCCGGCGTGTGCATGAGCTTGTGCATGTGTGTGACCATGCCAATTTGATACACTACGTAACACATGAGCAAGTGTGGATCCTCTCATGTCGGCACACATTTGCATCCAACACAAGAAAATTTATGACTTGTCGAATTTTTCATTTCTTTCCCAGATTTTAATTTGATTTTAGTTGTTTTCTGCCCTGATGACGTCATGATAAATTTTGTGCCGTGTGACGATGCTAAACTCCATTTCCTTTGGGGAAGAAGATCATCCACTCGGGATGTTTTTTCCTAATTAATTAATGGAACTGTAAAATGAAAGATGATTGCTTTGGATGACCAGTCCCCTACCCGGCTCACCACTGCCCCCGTTGATCTCCTCTGGAATTGCAGTGCATCACTCTGACTGCAATCAGGGCAATGCGTGACCATCCATCACAGGGATATTCGACATGGCTATCACAAAGCCCTACCACAGCACTGAGGCCCAAAGACGACAAGCCATATCATAAAGCTGCCATTATCTGCATTTACCATTCAGTCTCAAGTCAATTATCCATACATGTTTTCATGTTTGATTATACATTTTGATCATCCATCCATGACAACTGGGAGAATGTTTTGTGAACATCTAAAGAATGGTCAGACAGCTTGGCCCAGGAAAAAAACGTGAGGAATTATACCCACATAGTCCCATTTGAATGTTTAAATGTTCAAATTGATAGACTTGGATATTAGAAGCTTTAAGGACCGAGCGTGTGACAGTTTTTCCATGTGGGAAAACAATGCAAAGCCAAGACAACAGTGCCCTCTAGTAAAGACGGAACACATGCGATGCGTTTGCTGACTGATTAACAGAGGAGAGGAGAAACAGCAACCCTTAAGAAGTCTGTCTCTTCAAAGCTGGAAAAAAAACACACTGAAGATCAACCAGATCTTGGTCTGTGACCGCAAATTTTCAGAAGGTAGCTGCATTTGCGTTCACTGACAACCTGAATCGCTGAGCCGGCAGGGGGGATGAGAGACAGGGGATGTGGATGGGGTTCAGCTGCAGGCAGGTGGCACAGATTCGCAGTCCTGCCACCCACTGTGCTGGGGGTGGGGGGCTGCATTACGTCAGGCATGACAATGGATGTCATTTTTAAAGCTGACTGAATCGGGCCACGTTTCACGGGGCAGCAGCCTCTCTGATTGGCTGTTGCCTTTTGTGTACCTATGTGACTGGGGAAGCAGGTTCTGATGTGGCTCCATGAACGGCAGCCTCCCAAAAATGCTGCCTTATTGACACATAGGCATGTCCACATCTGTAAATGTCAACTACCTCTGACACTCAAGGCACCATATTTATCTACTGTAATTTGTACTCTCTTTTTCCATTTAAATTGATTTCATTTTATAGAATAACCTGGCACATATTTATTTCTGTATGTCCTTGTCTTTTGTTTCGTATTTGTCTGTTGTTTTTATACGTTGGCCGAAGGAATCTTGCAAAAATCCCAGTGTGCTTGTGCTCCTGTACCTGGGCAAATAAAGTTTCAGTTCAGTTCATTTACAATTCATATAAAGGGGCGGGGCCACAAGCACATGGTGCCCCAGCTGAATGCTGATTGGCCACCCAAGTGCACCCTCCCCTGTCACTCACCAATTCAAAACATATCATCGGCGAATGATAATGTTGACACTTCTGTATGAGTTATGGCCCATCTTATGCCCCCCATCCCCAACTTAAAAAAAAAAATCACCAGTCTCCAAGCGTCCATCTAGGGACCAGGGAGTTTATTCAGGCTTTCTGAGTATTAGCAGGAGGGGGTACTTTCAGGTGTGTAAAGCCAACGAGGGTGTAAATGACTTCACGGGGAACTCCAGGTGCAAGGCCCTCTAAGCAAACAGACCATCTCCTGTCACATCCTTTATCAGAGGAGCCAGTTTCTCATTTATGTATGTTAAATTGTCTTGCCCTGCTTTTCTGGTGTCAGCCAAGGTGGCCTAGTGGGTAAATCAGAAAGCTGCAGCCCCCCGCCGACAGAATCAGTAGGATACACTGTACTTATTTTTGGAGAATTCCCCGGAATCCGGCTCCTGTGAGAGGCGGCTTTCGCGCTGTAAGCGGCGACAGGATTAGTGGTTATCTTGTTGACTGCTCCCATTGTAATGGCTCTCTTCCTGGAAAACACACAAAGACAAAATCCTTACCAGTCTTATTAAGACTCGAGGAGGGGATGAAGGAAGCCAGGTAAAACAAAACACATTTCGAAGATCAGGCCGAAGAAGTATCTTATTAAGGTAGGAGTGTAAAAGAACTTGGAATAAGAGTTAATGCCACGATTGTTATTATGGGAGATTTTTCAAGAGCAGTTTTCTGACCAAGAAAGTATTAAACCTTCCATATTTTTTCTTCTGTGACTGAGAGTTTGCCAAAATGAAGTCAAGCCTGGACTACTTTATTTTAACTGTGTAGCAATGCTCATATAGGGAAAATGTCTCAGATAAAAGTACATATGGATGAAACCAAAAAAAGGTCATGGCACACAAAGGAAATTTCCCGATGTTTGTGAGAGAAATTAATAGTATACAGATGTCTTACACTGTAGAAATGTTTCTGTTAACAAGGAGTTTGGGCCTTTGGAATAGTTTTTATTTGAGTCCCTTTTGAAATATCTGAAATCTAAGAAAAAATATTCAGCTGTTTTTTTTTTCTTTGAGATTTAACAACAAAAAAATGATTAATCTAGTTTTTGATCACATTTGTGATCAAGTATTCATTTTTTATTTAGGCCAAAAAATGTGCTGAAATATCCATTTTGTATAATGAAGGGGAGGGCATGGGCTCCGGGGGGCATGTATGTCACACGCCACGCACCAATCAATATACCCCTTGTATGGGGGGGGGGGGGTTCGCTTGGAAACACTGTCCCGGGAACCTATCAGAACTTTGCAAGCCCCCACTTTGCCCGGCGACAGTGCTCTTAGCATTGTTAATAGCTATTGTTGTTGACGAGGACCTATGCTCCCTCCTCTTCATAAACGACCCCCCCCCCACAACAGCAGATGGATGGGTTGACCCCACTATCAGCTGTGCACAGACGCGGGGTCCAAGAGTGGCGTAACAAAGTATGGGTTGGGTGGGGGGGCAGTGTGGGGTAACGCTTGGGAATAAGCACAAGCCCCCACCCCCCTTTGACGAAAGCTGTTGTAAGGGGACTCAAATGGAGCGTGGAGCTGTTGGCAGCATCAGCCTAGATTCCCATCAGTGGCTTGGGGAAGCTGGAGAGAAAGTCCCCCCCCCCACAGACACACACACACACCCACCAGCCCCTGTCCCATAACGCCCCGCGCATGATGAATGGTGACAGTTGAGAGAAGCGAAGGCTCTCCACTGCACAGCAGTGCCTGAGTCCAGCCTGTCCCACAGACCCATGGGGGGGGCTTACCTCTAGCAGCACAGTGCCCCCCCTCCGAGCAGGAGGACGGTGAGGATTGCTGATGAGGGGGGAGAGAGAGAGAGAGAGAGAAAAAAATGCGACTTTCAGGCTTATGTCATCGCTCCAAAAAAAGCAGATGACATCATCGGGAAAAATCCACACCTCCTCACCGTTTTATTTTTCCCTGTCCGTCGCAGAGGTGTTTCAAAGGATTCCGAGGCTTCCTTGTAGGTGGAGGTAGAGACAACTTAGCGGTAAATAATTAACGGCGATGCTATTACACCCCGCGGTGTAATAAAACACACACAGGGTCTCTCTGAGTGCTCCGTCGTCTGCCGAGTCATCCCAGAGGCCTCACTCGCCGGCCTGTAGTGCTAATTCAGCACCATAGTCACCCGCACGTCCACCTCGTCAGCAATTCGAGCCATTACCCATAATCCCAATCCCCTTAAAATGGCATGGTGATTTCAGGCACTCCTGACGACATGGGGTGACTTGGATATGATTCGTAATAAAACCCCAGGTAATCCTGTGCCTACTGCTCATCAGTATGTTTTGCACGGGGGAAAAAAATAATTAACAAACAAACAAATTAATTGATTAAATATTAATAATCCGACATGTTCTTCTATTCTTTAAGTGCTTGTTTACACTTTTTATGGATTCTAGCATGTTCTTGGCCATAAATAGCATTAAGAGCACTACTGTTCCATCGGCCAATGCACTCCATGTCTGGTATATTTAAATCACTCTTCCTAGCCATTGAGTCTTTTTTTTCATTATAAAAAAGTTCCTCCAGCCCACCCACAGATGGGATCTAATTTCACAGCGCTTTGATTCCTACTGTTAACACGTTTCAGTCCGTGTCTCGCTCTCCTAAACTGAGCAGCGTGTCCTTAACTAGGGACGGCCGAAGTCGAGGAAACTCCTACCTGACTCTTGGGGGAGTTTAATGATCAGTGGGGTTTAAAAAAGCTTTTTTTCAGCAGTAATCTCTGTAAGGAATTCTGGGTCGGTCGAGGGCCCGGTGTTTGAGTCGGACTCCAGTGTGTTTTACTGCTTTTTTCTCCTTTCATTTCTTTTTTTTTTCTTGCTGTGACCGGCTGGCACGTTGGCGGCTATCGGGAGGGGAAGGGGCCTTAGGGGTTGGCCTCTCTCCAGCTCCTGGACCAGCACCATCTGTCCCAGCTGCTCCCTGCTTTAACTGCCACTCTAATTGACAATGAACCCAAAGCCTTGCCGATAATTCTGGCTGCTTGGTGACTTCAGCAGGTAAATGCCTCCTATTCAGGACTTATCAAGTTCCATCTGTTCTGGTCGGCGTCTGACAGGCTCCTCCTCCACCCTATTTTATTTTTTTTTTTCCGGGCCTCCTGGGCCCCCCGTCCGTCCAAGCAAATATTGGGCTTTTGTGACAGTGAGTCAGGGGTGTGGGGGTGTGTGGGATGTGGGGGGAGGGGCAGCACTGGAAAGCAGCTCTGTGTCCTGCGGGGGTAAACCACGCCCACGGGGGGTGGGGGTGGCTGGGTGAAGGCAAGGCCCGTTTGTTTGATCATTAACTAAAGATAAAAGACTCGTTGTGACTTCATATGCCCCCCCCCCCACCCCGAACTGGAAAGCAGCAATTAAATAACTGTCGTGTGTCAGAAACAATCACGACCATGCCACTGGCTTCCTGTTATAATCTTAACTTTACGCTGTACGACTTAAATCTTAAATCTCAATGAACTTCTGGTAGCGCTGCTCTCACACCCCTGTATACCTCTATATAAACCCCCAAATGCACATTCCGCTTCCGTTCAAAATTTCTGTACCGACTGGCACAATGTTCCCCACTGATCAGGTGACTGAATGCATCGCTGTGTCTGTCTTAGTCTCCCTCTCTCAACATGTCATGTCTATATGTTTATGTGCTTATAAATCACACAGTGTGTGTGTGTGTGTGTGTATATATATACACATAACATATAGACATGACAAATATATATATCCTTATGTGTCCTTATATATATATATATATATAACCTAAAATTTGCACTATGACATTATTCCTCAGTGTCCGACTCCACGCATCATGCATCTGAAGCGGACAATAAAAGATTCTTTGACAAATAGCTTTGAGTTTAAAATGGCGGTGTAGCTCATTTTAGGCATGTTTGTTTTCATGTTCATCTTCCACATTTATTTTTGGAAATCCTGGTGCTATGACGTCATTTCTATTTCTTCTAAGCCTGGGCCCTAGAGTTTCCTGCACTTTCAAATCACCTTTTCTTTGATTCACAGCTCTTCGTAAACAGTAACCTAAATGAGACACTAAGCATATTAATCAGTACGTCCTGCCAGCTCTGACTTTGTTTATGTGCATTACCTAACAGATGAGGTTGGACCCAAGATTTGGAACAAGAGGTTTAGCGGCGTTTTAGACCTGTTCCCCTAACAGGCCTGTAGGCCTGGCATCCATTCTGGGGTGAGATGATCCTTCACCCCATAGATTCTCATTCAGGCTCTACGGAGAGTCAAACGTGGATGTGCACTGATAAGACAGAAGCCGTCTGCTGCATGCTGCACTGCACAGAGACAGAGTCGTGTCAGATACTGGCAGATAACAGAAGAATACATCAGTTTTATTATCCAGAAATGGATAGATCTCAACCATGTGCAGGCTAATGGATGGTAGCATATTACCATCTGTTGCAAATAGATACAATTCGAGAAGCAGACATGTTATAGATTTGCTATTATTGTCAGTAAAGTAGTGTTGGTGCATGATACATTGTTTTATCTTGAAGACAAATGATTGGCGGTGGCATGATAAGAAAGGTATGAAATTGGCTGAGGGTCCCACTGAGATGTTTCTTCCCTTAAAATAGTCCGGACCATTCAGACGCCGAGGTGGGATCAGTCATCAGACATTTTTAGTTATGCTAATTCTGCAAATATCGTCATTCCCACAACGTCTTGTGAGCAACGGGAAACTTGGACATTAATCACTGAGCTCTTTGCCTGAACATCATGCCAAGGTCACCACAGGCTGTGGTCGTAGATCTCATATTAATAAAAACCTGTAAATGAATGTGGAGCAGGCCTTTGAATCATGCCTTGCCTCCATTTTGCTGATTTCTCTGCCTAAGTTGCCCAAACTGCATGATTGTTCAGGACACTGCTGCCAGGCTCATAACTGCCGCAAGGAAATGGGCCCAAATTTCCCATGTTGGCTACATTGCATTAGCTCGGTTCAGAACTGAGTTCAAAGTTTTATCATTTGTTTTTAATGCAATACATGGCGTCAGTCTCCGGTACACATTCAGTGTGCTACTTCAGCCTTACACTACTTTTTGGAGTTGTAGATCAGCCAGTCAACAATCACTCTTTATTTGTCAGGCACGCTTGAAGTCAAGAGGTGACAGGTTCCCCCCTTGCTGCACCAGGTTATGACATGCCCTACTATTGCCCTTGAGATTATCCCTAACAATACATACTTTAAAATACTTTTGCTCTCTGGCTTTTAGTTTGGTTTTATTTTAAACTTAAACTTAAACTTATCTAAACGTATTATTTTTTTCAGTGTGTAACCTTGTCTAATATCTTTAATTACGTATTTGATTTGAAATTTAATTATGTATTTAATGTTTTATTATTGTAGTATTTTGGTGTACATTTGTTGTTTTTAAATGTGCTTTATAAGTAAATTCACTTGGTTGTGTGTGTGTGTGTGTGTGTGTGTGTGTGTATGTGTGTATGTGTGTGTGCTGGACTGACATCCTATCCAGGGTATACCACAGCCTTGTGCCCTCCAGACTCCAGGCCCTTCTGCAGTGTTTCAGACTCAAGTCTGATTTCGTAGCTGACTTGCCCATAGCACATGTAGCATTAATACAGCATCTCATATCACCAGAACTAGGCCATTTGTTATAGCTATTTGCTATAAGAGGTCACTATTCAAAAAGGAACTGAGCCTGTATCATAACACAGACTCTCAATTGGTGTTGACCGCCTTCTCATATCTAAAACTAACACACGCCGCTAGTTAGGGGCATAGTGACTGCCAAGGAAATGGACCTTCAGTCCAATAGGCAGCTTCATTATTCAGGTAAACATGAGAGCAAGGAACAATAATACTGTACACCCTATAATTCCCGTTAGGATCATTCAAAGTCTGATTCTTCCAACCCTATATTGCAGAATGTACAGTGCAGTTTGGAGGATGAGCTGGTGTAGGGAACTCCTAAGATACCCTAAAACTCTCACCTCGAGGCTTGTGTTCCGCACGAGCTAAAGGTCGACACTTTGATGTCAAAACAAGGGAGACGGATCACTGAAGTGTCCAACTCCTGATGATGGAGAAGCAAACATGCCACGTGTCTCATGCATTAAAACATGCGAGGCATCCCGAAAACAAGCCTGATCGGTTCACCCCTGCCTGAACCTGCATGTCTGCCTGCTTGCCTGCCGCATTATCTATAAAAAAGCGACATAATTACACGTTATCATGATTTGTCACGATTCATTTGACACCTAAGACTCGACAGTTTGCTCGTCGTCTGAGTTTTTGTCGCCTCATGTTTTGCGTGCGGTTCAGGCCCGAAACTTAAGAAGCCGCTGGTTTCATCTGTTAAAGGTGTCGTCGGCGAGAGAATTTCATAACCTCTGTGCTCATATTTCACACCACATCAATTTGCGTCAAAAGGCGCCTCTCCTCAGGGTTAGACACAACTAGGGCAATCTGAGCCTCTTCACAGGCCACCAAGTCATCAGGTAGTCTCTTTAGTTAGCAGAAAAAAGGACTAGAAAAATATTCTCTCCTTCATTCTCTCAGGTGACTCTTGTCAACTGCAGATCATATTGCTAGACCCTTTTACTTTAGGAACCTTAGCGGTATGTAAGTTATCTGTACATAATTAGCATAATTCAAATACATAAAGATGTACAGTACAAATCAAAAGTTTGGAGGCACCTGCTCTTAATGCCCCTTTTCAACCATCTTCAAGATGTAGCCACCTGGAATGCTTCTCCAACAGTCCTGAAGGAGTTTCCATAAGTTCAGGACACAAGCTGGCTACTTTGCTCTTACTCATTGATCTAACTCATTCCAGACCAGCTCTATAGGGTTTAGGTCGGGTGACTGTGGGGGGGCAGGTCATCTGTCACAGCACTCCATCTCTCTGCTTGTTCACAAGATAGTACTGTACCTACATAACTTCAGTTTGTGTTTAGAGGTGTTACGTTGTTGAAGAACAAATGATTTTCATTATGTCCAGACTTTTGCCTGGTAAGGTATGTGTTAACACTTTCATATACGTTTGGAGAAAAAAATGCAGTATTTGAACATATATAACAATCTGGTTAAAAAGGCAGACTCCCCAACCGTAATTTAAGATTAGATCCATTGAGACAGGCATTCATTCTGTAGCTCCTCTTTATTACCTGGATGCTGACTGATTTTTGCTGAATACAAAGGGGTAAAAGTCAAAAGTACTGCTAAAAACAGACATTAAATCACCTCATTGTATATATTGCATTGTGTGTTCAGAGCTGAATTCTACCCATGATGAGATGGCAGAAACCTGTGATTGATGTCGTGGATATGCACGAGCTGATGCCTTTGGAAAGAAACCTGAGATAAAATAAACCTTTAAAAGTTACCATATTACAAAATTATGTGAAGTGTTATGTTCTTGGATACCAAAGGAAGATAGTTTTAAATAATTGACTGTGTAATATAACGGCAATAGAATTGTACTACAAATAAATTAAACCTTCAAAATAAATAAAAATAATAATAATAAACGTTTCACAACCGACAAACTTGTTTATTCCATGGCATGCATTTGTTAATCATTAGCCGTAATACGACATGGGAGTAACTGCAGTGGGTGTAGTTTGCTTTTGTGCATCCCCCATAACCATTGATAAACAGGGCGGGTCACCATTTTCCGGAACGTTCAGACCACGTGGCTGTATTCCTCTGGAAAATGAGCCTTTTATAGCCATTGTAAAACGCCTTTTTGATATGTCTTCGCAGAACCAGGCCAGGAAACTCCCTGCTATAGAGTATAAACTGTTAGGTTTCCACAGGCTTCAGTCTTAAGGTACCTGGTAGGATGGAAGGTATCCGACTGAAGGCCTCTCTCCTTCCCTCGCATGCGGGGGAGTGAGATTGCCACTGCAGAAGCCCCTTTGTATCTGTCAGGGCCAATGTCAACTGAATGGATGGGCTTGGATTAACAGAGTTAGAGGTAGATCCATCCTCGCATTCACCCAGCTAATGGGACAGGCTCTTGACAGGATCTGCCTTGGGAGAAGAGTCCAGTGTGCATGTTTGTGTACATGGGGTGTGCATGATGGGATGGGGGGGAGCACTTTCTCAAGTTGATTTAAAATGGATCTGGGGTGACTCACTTGTTCTGCACTACCAGGATGTCGGCCATCAATCTTGTCTATGTTGAAAAGAGTAATCGCCCCCCCCAAACGCCTGGCAGAAGAATCCCTGGCTGGATCTTGATGGAAATTCTTCATGGGACCTTCTTCAAGTCCCTCTGCCCTTAAAGGACGTCCATCAATTGTAGTGGATGGTGGAACTGCCAGGGAGGTCCATCTTATCGAGTCCGGAACCCATGTCCTCCTCTGTTGATACCAACCCTGGGGATTAAATCATAAGGTAATCGCTTTGCGTTGTGCTGCAAAGGCTGACGATGCCCTAATTGCCTCTGACCGCCTTAGGAGTCACTCATGTTCACAGATCTACTCGCAGATTTGTCATTTACCTTTTCCTAGGAGTCAAAAACTCCAGCTAAATCCCATTCATAGTTCTATTCAGTGTCCAATTAGATTAATACTGGGGTTAAACTGGGAATGGGGCAGAGCAGACAAAATCTTTATTTTAAAATAGCCTTGGACAGCATCACTGAAGACATCATCTCTCAAACTGGGACTAAATTCTTTAGCTGATAAAAGTTTATCAGTATCTGTCTATTGCTTGATGAACTTTCTTAGCGTTGAGGATTTAACAGTTTCTTAAAATTAATATTTCTCGACTTTTGCGAAATGAAGAAAGGTCAAAGTTTGTGTTCTGCATTGAATTAATTGCAGGAAATCAAATTCTGTCAGTAAGTCCCACTAAAAGAAATAACAGGACAAAGTGTACTTTTTAATGAAGGGTTTATGTGTTTTCTTAGCAAATATCAAACCAGGTTTTCCCATAAAGCCCTATGGCAAATGTCATTTAAGGGAAAGATGAGAAATAAGCAGAACAGTCAGTGATTGGCTTCAGAGCTGCTGGTGTCAGTCAAGCTATCAGCTGACTTTCCAGGAGATACACTGCTTCACAGGCTGCTGGCCGGCTAGATGTGATTGCTTTCAACACAAAGGACAGCAAGCTGTGCTGGGTACCAGTGTACGTCTCTGCCTCTGACTCGATCTCTGTCAGCTGGTCACACAGAAGGAACTGCAGTCACATTTCTGGAGATATATGTGTATTATCTATGCCATAATACTAATGCTGAAATGAATCCATTGCTCGTTTGAAGAACATGCACAGGAAAATGCATGATGTGAATTAATGGTGCACAGTGTGATTGTTACATTGTTACAGAAAATAATTAAAATTCTATGTTTAAGGTATTCAACGAATGACACAACTGACACATTCGCTTGCCATTTGCGCCTTTGTAATGTCTTTATGAGATGGCCTTCTGGGAGAGAAAAATGTATTTTACGAGACAATAAAGGTTTTCATATTTCAAAATATTGAATAATTATGTAGATAATCTTAGAGAACAGTTTCATCCTGGTACATGTACAGATGTCTAGTTTTTAAAAATTACCTTTTAATGCATTTTATTCGCAATTTTATCATTTTCATTAAATGACAATTCCTGTTAATGGAAAGATGTTACCAATGATGACATTGTGGAGCGGGTAAGATAGAAAGCTGCTATGTCATTGATATTCTTTGAATTGCCCAATTTTCCATTGACTCATTCTGTGGACATTGTCAAGTCAGATTTGACAGACTAGGGATGTTTACAAAGGATTCTGGGAAAATATAAAGATTAAACGGAAATGGATTCTTAGAATAGTTATTGCGTAAAAATGCCTTTTCGTATGTGAACATGAGAAGTCCCTGTAATAGAGACCTTGCAGATTCTGGGTTTCTGTCAAGTATCTTTTTAGAGAAAACACATTTTAACCGGGATTTTTTTCTTTACTTGTCCACAGAGTAGTCGTTGGTGGGGGAGTAAACAAGCCTCTTCTTTATGTTGCACCCTAACACTTGTGCCGTCAAGTACTTACATGTTCAGCGTTTCTTTTGCTCCTCTTCCCCATTCCGTTCCGTAGGCTTTATGTCGTTGCATTTCCTACTCAACTTCCGCCCCTAAAAATGGAATTCCCAATCAAAACTCCAGTCAGCTAGCTTTCATCTGTCTTACCCTACACCAGGACATCCCATAATAACTTTAACCCACGACAACAGTAACAACATGCCCGTGTTTCTTGGATAATAAAAGTGGAACAAATCAACAACCAGCAGTAATAGTCAGAACATTTAAAAGCCTTAAACGCAAGCAGTATCGCATAAAGTATCATTTCACACTCACTCTGAAGGTTTGACGGCTGCGCTGTTTGCTTGGTGTGCAAAGCGCTGTGCCATTGTTTGGCCAGACTTTGCCCAGGTCAAAGGTCAGGCGTCTGGGTCAAAAAGTCATAACTATGGCGAAGACATATGATGATGAGGAATCTATAATGGACACAATAGAGACTCTGCACAATGAAGCTGTTAGCTAATTTATCTATTCATTTCAGTAGTTAGATTTGGTTGTAAACGAACATTTAACACGCATCTATCATGTCCCAGTTACTGTTTATTTAAATTAATTTCCCCTGCACCTGTCACAGGAAAGTATTGTCAGATTGTTAGGACCAGAATTATGAGCAGGCTGATGATGGAATTTGGTGAATTTGTGCATATTTAAATACTGTAGTAATGCTTCCAATTCGTTCATAGGGCGTCTAAGAATGGGAAACCCCAGGCTGAATGATGTGCGCTGTTCGTGGTTCCGTAGCCAACTCTGCAGACTCGTGTTTCCATGAGCTCTCTGGACGTTGCCTAATTAAGCTGCGCCGTTCTCCTGAACTGGATTTCAGCTTCAACTTCATTATGTTTCACCTCTTGTTTTGTTTCATATGACAGCTAATCGCTGGCCAGTGGTCATTCTTTCCTGATAACAATTATCATTTACGGGCCTGGTAATGAGTTCATTGTGGGTTACGGTGCAAGGCAAGAACACCACTGTGGTGCAAATTAAGCAGGTAGAACGTGTCTGTATTTACATCTTAAAGCAGGGATTCCTCATTGTAGTCAAGTGCTATTTCACAGTCTGCTCCTGTTCTCTTGGATTAATTGTTGCAATGTTACCAGTTAATCACTGATACGATTTAAATGTAAAACTTCTCATTATACTGATCATACCAAGCAGACTTTGTTAGCCGTATGGCACAAATTGCTGAAATCATATCAATGTTTTTTTTTTCTTCTCCAAATCCACCGAAATATCCAATTGACTTTGCTAACTTGTGAATGTAGGAAGCCCTCAATAGCTGAGTGTGTGAGACCTCTACCTTTTAAACAATGAGCAATATATCATTGTTTGCCGTTGTACCACAGGTTGTAAAAAAGGGTTCTTTTTGGACCTAAACCTTTTTCGACTCATGAGCTCTAGGGTTGTGTATCACGCAAAGTGTTTCAATGCATTTCCATAATGCCAGGCCACTCCAGCTCAGCTCAGAGTGCGAGTTTGTGCGAGTTTGGAGCCCAAAATGTGTGTCGCTAATGTCTCTCAAAACGTACACACTCACCTTTCACTATGCAGCCTTTCATCATAAAAATTGTTCCAGACAGCCAAATTCATCACTTGCTCATCTGGGTATTTCACAGTGTTTAATTATATGACAGCTACTCTTTATACTGTGTCACTTTCAATTGCCTGGTCCTCAGTCGAAGGAGAGGAAAGGCCTTGTTGAATCAATAGGCACCGTCCTGATTTTTGCCAGCTACTTTGCGGTTTTATCATCAAATACCCGCTTTTGTCGCCTCAGAATCCTGGCTGTGTGTTTTTATAGACGGTCCCTAATATCTGGCAGGGCCGCATTTGAAAGTAAAACCACCTGGATCCTCCATCGCGTACATATGAAAGTACCTCAGCAACATGCAAAGCAATAAATTGCACTTTTACAGCGGCCGCGAATTGGAAAAGGGAATTTGAATCCGGAGAGCACTCAGAGCAAGCTCACTCTGCAGTGCACAATAGCCTGACTCAAATAACTTTGAGTTTCCAATCGAAAAGCTAGAGATGGCAAAAAGAGGCAGAGTAATGATGGTAAAATACTGAAAGTATACCGGGGTTCTGAATTTAGGATGCTGGGTAACTAAATAGAAAATATAAGACATGAACTATAAAGGCTGTTTATCCGAATTCAGTATGTATGTGCTGCCCTCAAAATATGCAATAATTAGTAAATTATGCTGAATGCAATTTTCTGTATGGTCTTTATTTCCAAGTGTAGTATATTAATAATCTAAACGACATGTTCAGTCTGCAGTTATGCAGCCCTGTTATCATGCTGTAACAATTGCAATGGGCCCACAATATTATGCAGTATTCTAAATAGCGCAGATTAAATATATTGTTTATCAGATTATGCCCTGGGAACCTTGTTAATCCAATTAGACTTTTGGTAGATGGGAACAGGTTTACAAACCCCTTTGTGTAAGAAAACCGGCACTTGGACTTCCCGAAATCCACAAAGACAATTTGGTTAATTCCAAGCATCAATTATATATTGCGCTGACCCCTGAATTGATATTGTACTTAACCATGCTCTGCTTCTATGAACTGTTCTGCACTGATAATCACCAACATGACATAAATGCAGGCATAATGTAAACGCATTCCAGAATTAATCGGATTAATTCCGCACTGCTGATGGGGAATGAGATCACAGTTGCGTGAATGCGACAATGCACATTTCTCAGTATTGGTAATGCATATTTCCTTTAATGATAAAGATGCTGTAAATGGTATCTTTGTAGGTCTCATTCCTTGATATTTAATTTTTTTTAAAATATAATATTCAGGTAATTAACATGCTGTCACACTTCCAGAGCTATGTGTTTCGAATCCTGCCACCCTGTTTGTGCATCAGGGGAGATTTTTAATGGTCAGGGGG
Source organism: Cyphomyrus plagiostoma (assembly GCA_019775915.2). NCBI lineage: Eukaryota > Metazoa > Chordata > Actinopteri > Osteoglossiformes > Mormyridae > Cyphomyrus > Cyphomyrus plagiostoma. The sequence goes on along the minus strand of JABFEA020000029.1, from coordinate 16,847,709 downwards.
AAGGGCATAAGAGAGGCCAGGATTTATACAGAAGGGCCAACCTTATCATTAGCCAATGATATGTTTTGAATCGGTGAGTGACAGGTAACAGGACACTCCTGGGGCCAATGAGATTTTACCTGGTGTGCATGGAAATTGCACTGTGTTGCACACTCTTCTGCCCGCAGTTTAAAGATTAACAGTCAAGTAAACCGGTGTCTCTAAAATGCCTGTAGTGGGTCAGTGTCATCTGCTTGTGCTTGTGCCTGGTGACGAACTGGCATCTAGCTGCTTTGTGTTATACTGTATGGTGCCTGGAATGCAACCTTCCCAAGATCATATACCGAAGTTAAAAGATGGTTGGATGGATGGATGGATTGATGGATGAAAAAAATAAATAATAGTACTGGGATAAATGGCACAATATTCCAGTTAAGACCATGAGGACAAGTACTGTCTAATCCGACCTTAATTCCTCCTAAGAGGTGCACCCCCCCACCCCCAATAAAGGTGGATAAAATCCATTACTTGGGGCTTTCGTTTATAACAACTGACATTGTAATTTACATAAATGATATGCTGGTTGGCCCTCCATTTGTCTTTGCTGACATTTAAACATGATAATTTATTTGTATATTACCATTTTAACACTGGATTAATTAAAAGGCTCTAGCATTAGCATACAGGGTGCCGTACGATTCGGCAGTGATTACCGCTGTCCCTGAGCTGCGGCGTCTCAGATCCTCTCTTAATCTTACATCCTGTCGACAAATTAGAGTTGGGCGTTGAAAGCTGGGTGGAGGGTTAGGGTGCCCCGCGTTGTTTAACCGCCTAAACGTTTCCCCACGCCGTCGAACGCACTCCACTGCAGTACGATTAGCAGTCACACACACGATCAAAAGTGTTCCGTCACTTCAAATCACACTTTCAGAAGTATGCTGTCCTTTGATTTCCCGTACATTCTAGTAGATTCTAGTAGAGCACAAGTACAGTAATTGTGTATTGTTTGTATTACTATTTCAGCAGTATAGTGCTTTTTTTTTTAATAAAACCGAAGAGCGCTATTTGCTTACTGATGAAAATGCAAGTTTGCCTGTTTATATATTTCTAATATAAGCCGTGTATTTTTGCCGTTTCTTGGTAGGCCATGATTATTATAAAATGATATAATGAAATATGCAATGCCTTTACCCATACTGGAGTACCAACAGAGGAAATATATTTGAATTATGCCTTTTGACTTATTTCTTCCTGCCATGCAAAAGCTGACGAGGCTCTCTGGCAAAAGCTGATCTTGTTCCTGCCTCAGACGGCGAGGCAGATGTGGATGGCATTCATACAAACTCCTTCCATATGCTACTTTGGCCTGTATCAGGTCTGTCAGTGGCGGCTTGATTAATAGATTAGTATCAGCAGGTACGTTTGTCCATGCGGCGATGTGATTGGCGCCAGCATTTCACTTAATTATGGGGTTTTGAGGGAGTGGTGGGCCTGGATTGAGCCAACAGCCCCTGACACTGAGCTGTAACTGCGCCCCAGACATGGCTAAATAACTTTCGAACCAGTTTCACAGAATCTCTTACAGGAATGAGGCCTGGAGCTGGTTGGACAGAAGGTGATACACCAGGAAAAAAAATGAGGTCCAAAGACCATACAAACTTGGATAATAAATCCAGGGGGCTTTGCTGTATATTTTAAAGCTGAGTGGAATCAAGATGGATGGTCAAATAGCAGAAACCATTTCACCAAGTCTGGGCCGTTACTTCAGCCGAGGTTTACTCCGTTTGGGGTGACCTTCTCACTCCTCACGGAATCTAACACCCGGGGGGGGGGGGTGTAAAATCAGACCCCATGCATCACCCTGACTATGCCAGTGATAATGCACAGATAAACAAACGCAGCTGCACGTGGGAAAAAGGAACAGAGGAAAAAAAAATCTTTTTATTCCACTCAGAACAGCCAAAAGGCCTCATCTTGACAAATTCCAATGCCTGAATTGTGCTTTTAAATAGCTTAATACTTTATAAAGCCCTGTACACTCCGTACTGGCTTCTAATGAACACACACGCGTTTTAACAGCTTATCCTGAAAAAATCAAGAAGGAAGACAAAAGGATGGAATGCCAAACAATATTCCATCTCGGTGAAGGTTCTAGAAGGTGCACTTCTCAATGACGCCCGATAACGGTTCGTGCAGAGAATAGGCATAATTGCTGTGAGTTTGGAATGATGTAGCCACGCTGAAAGGCATGCAAGGTGCTTCAGGAGTTTGCAGATGTGCAGCTGAACCTGGATAATTAATGAACCATTATTTAATGTTTTGTTTTTTTTTGTGGTGCGTGGAAGGCCTTATCCGCGTCTACACTTCAGTCTTTTCAATTTACGGATTTGATTAATTGTAATTAAAATGGCAAAAACAAGGACTTTGTGTCATTCACTGGAAAAGTCATTGTTCCCTGAGACCTAGATTCATGGTCCTCACTTAGCCTTGTAATGTGGAAGAATGAGTTTCCCGCCTCTGTGTACTCAATACACTCAATAGAAAGAATACAAAAGTGCATTACTGTAATTAGAAATAGCAAATATGCATTCAGCATAGACGCTGGGTCTTCACTGGCTAATCGCGTCACACGTACAGCACTAAATAGCTGCCCCTCGCATGTTGCTTATTTCATCCTTATTAATGCGCACATACAGAGGAATCATTCCAGACAATTGGCAGCGATGGAAACTGGAACGATTGGGTGTGTTTTGGTAAGAGTGTGATTTGGGTACCGATTTTCCAGGTTTCTGGTGGGAAGTCTTCATATCCCGAAACGACTGACAGTTTCTGAGTCAAACATGACCGCTTCAATGATCATCTTGGAAAGCACATCAAACCCTTGTCAGAAATATTTAGCTCTCATATGCTCGTAAATAGATAATTCCGTCGACTTTCACAACGTAATTTTTTTTACACCCATTTCTGATGGGTTTAAATATGTAAATGGAGCCTCTGAACAGGACCATTATAGCTGGGCATTAAAAGGTGTGATGATAGAAGCTCATTAAATGGCATTTAAAAGCATATCAGGATCCAGGAAACAACAGCTAGCAGTGAATCGTTTGACTGTTAAACAGTGCTTATAGATAAGGGTCTGGCTATAAGGAAGCCACACAAGCCCTTTATAGTACTCGATTAGGATTTTTTTTTAACAAAAACACTGTTTAATTTATACATGACTAGGGAAACTCTATGCAGTCTTCACACAGCAATCCACCCCTAACCAAAAATCAGCAATATCTTTGAAAAATCAGATATCAGCCGTGTGACATCTGGCACGTGTCTGTTTTAACTTTAAGTTTGTACTTATAGACTCGAAAGAGAATTTTTTTTTTTTTTATGAGTCAAACCTGATCAAAACACTTGGAAGAATAAACGTGTCATAGACACAAGTGTAGTAAATTAATAAATAATAAGAGTATTCTCTCTGAGTTATGTTTAACTGAAGTATTTCTTATTTTTTTTGATGTAATGTTTTTTCCATCAGCGTGGCTCCTTGTGAGGAACAGAATGTGAGGGACATACCGCTAATCTATGGGCGTGATTTGTTGCAATTATGTCATCTGTCAGAGAGCCTACCAAGTTTGGGTAGAGCGGGGGAGTGAGCACGACAGGGAGAGGCAGAGAGGGAGGGGCTCTTTATTTTTTTTTCTGTCCCACTGAAGCTGTCAGCCACCCAGCCCTCACTGGCGCACCCCAGGAAAAAGGGGGCTGTGAGGTGCAGGGTAAATTCCATCAACACTGTGAGAGCTTCCCCCTGCCCCAGGTCATGGGTCCACGTTCCTCTCCCCTGCTCGATGTTCCATGACAACAAGGTGAGGCGGGCGGCAGAGGTTATACCGAGCAGCTGCTTCCTGTGCTGGGGCTTTGCAGGCTTTGAGCACCATCTGTCTATACGTCCGCCGATGTATACGGGGGCCATCTATCAGGCGTGAGGCTCGCAGCTGCCGGCCCATCGGGCTGGCCGCCTTCTGCGGGCGCGGGACAATGGGAGCCGCTTCTTCACTTTGTGTCACAGAGAATGCCTGATTTGATTAAGTCCCCGGCCCTCATTATGTTAGGTAGGGGTGTAGAATTTCAATGATAATCCATAATGCATGACCGGTTCCGTCGCCATGGCAACATAAATTCAAGGTTACCAGTGCAGACGCGTAATTGGTTGTGCGTCGAGCGCCCAAGAGGTGCTGTTAAAAATCCCGCCCCCCACACACACACACACACACAGTGAAAGTGGGGCACCAGGCACGGCAGGCTCGTAAAGTACTTGAAATCAGATGAAATGCTGGGGGTGAACATTAAGCCCCCCCGCCCCACTGGGAGGAACGTGGATGGTGTGGGGCCGCCCGGTGCTGTTTGTGCTTGGGGTCGGCTGTGTACCCCCCAGGCATGAAAGCACCTCGTTCTCCCTCCGTTTGGGTCCTTATCTCGTTCCCGCAGGCAAGGCTGGCCTCAGTCTGCACTTCTCAGAGTGACGGGCATCGCCAATCGTGGGCAGAGTTCTTCACCTGCTGGGCAGCCGGTGGTCCCTCCAAATCCAACCTTCAGACCTCCCAGTAATATTATTGCCATTATTATTATTATTAGTAGTAGTAGTAGCTATTGATGTTGTCGTCCCTTTTCCATTGATGTAATCCATGATGTAATAATGGATTGCCACATGCTCATGTTAATTGCCTTGGGGCTACTCTGTTGTGAAAGGCGCTATATAAAAATAAATTGAATTGATTAGTAGTGCCCATAGCTTCTGGGACAGGGTCTGGACTCCCATGAACCTGCATAGGACAGGCATAGAAGGTGAATGGATGTATAGTAGTATTTTTTTGTTTGTTTGTTATTGGTATATGCTTAAGTGCGTGAATGCTATATGGGCAAAAATGTCAAATTTACCTCAAACGCCTGATTAATATCAACAGTCAAAATGGCCCTTCATTAGAAATTCAAAACACCTCCCTGTGTGCATCGTGCCCCCCTGGGGGCAGAGTCACCATGGCGTCTGGATGATAAATCGAGGGACCACCCAGCCTAATGTAAAGGCTGCACACCGTCTCAGAGCACGGCTGGGGGGTGGGTGGGCGCGGCACTCGTGCACACATGCACTCTAGACATCATAAGTACCGAATAACATCCCAGCGTATGTCACCAATGACGATTCACACCCTTTAATGGCAATTACGGGGGCCTGACATGTGACATGGGACCCCGATGCTTAAACACACAACATCCATTTCCTTACCTCCGGTCTCGGGAGACCCAGAGACAGTCTACATTTTTGCTCCCTGTAGGGAGCTGAGAGGGAGCAAAAACATGGACTGTCTGTGGGTCCCTGAGGACTAGATTGCGAAACACTGCCTTACAATATAACTCACCCCTGTGTTTATTTGCCTTTCTACCATTAACACACCAAGCATCTCCAAAAGTCAAAACCATCACATTTTGCAGTCAAATAGAGATGTATAGAGAATATTGGCTTTATTCCTTGTTTCTCGATGTTTAAAGAATAAACAGTGACCCAAAATCCATGGATGGAGCTTAGTTCTTGTTATTTTTTTGATTCTGCACTGAAGCATACATTAAAAATCATTTCCTTCATTTAAAAAAAGAAAATGTAAGAATAATATTATTTAAAATAGTTCAGATCCAAAGAAAAGAGGCAGATTGTAGCAGATCGGAGGAGCCGACGTAACATCCATGAGTCTTTAGCAAACATAACAAATCAGCATCTAAAAAATGTACATTTAATGATTTATTTGCCACATGAGACACACCCATCTTTTGACCACCCCCCAGCATTTATTTTGGATGGTTTCTGATGAATCACAGAGGGGATCTGCTGATGGATCCGAATGGGCCATAGCGAATGCCCAGTGAGAACAGCCAGCATCACACATCGGTGCGGATGTAGTTTAGGTGACACTGGTGAATCAGTACCACTGCTGATGTCTTTTCGAAGACCCCGTCATTTGCTGTTATGTTGGTGATACTTCCAAAATATTTTTTTGGGCCTGTGTGACCCACTCGCTTGATAGTTTATTGGCTTAATTTATATACAGTGTACATATATATATATAACACACATAAATATATATTCACACATTTTTCCTCTAAAGATGGTCTTATCTTCAAATGTGGAAATTTGATCACAAATGGTATTTTATATTTATGACATTTGACTATTCTTATATGACCAAATGGATAAGAATTGGATGGATGGATGGATGGATGGATGGTCAGACAGATGATGGATGGATGGGTGAAAATCTATTTTACTGTTTTTCAATAGAAGATGGAGTCATCTGCATCAGACCAAAACACTGGTGATGGTGTCCAGGAACCCTGGAAGGTACCACAGCTATTCCAAGCAAGGCCTTCATGACGGAGAGCCTTGGGTGACCAAGCGAATCGAAGACATGTCAGTCTCCCTGAAAGAACCCTGCTCCCTCTGACAGAAGAGGAATGTGTCCGTCTTTCAGCCGAGCTGGGCGACCTCATTCCAGCCCTCGCTCCATTGTACCGGAGACATTGTCTCAAGCCGTCCTTTGTCCCCGATATATGGGGTTTCCATTCAGGACAAACTGCTGAGCTTCTCCATGAGCCGGCAGTGCTGGTCCCTCACACAGCTGTTGGGGTTAACGCTAAATTTAGCTGAGCTCACTACTTATTCGTGTGAATCCGTCACTGACTGGTCTTTGGATATAAGGCTGCAGTTTGAAAAACAACCACAGGGATTCGATATTAAGCCAGTGCCACTGGCATATTTCTGAAATGTTTTCGAAACCCCTTCAGGCCTGCAGATTCAGAATGTATTTTTGGCAGAATCTTAGCCCCAAGGTGCTGCTCTATTCGCTTTCTGAGATAGATAGATAGATAGATAGATAGATAGATAGATAGATAGATAGAT
>JABFEA020000029.1:16812445-16827240 GCA_019775915.2 Cyphomyrus plagiostoma | reverse complement strand
GTCTGCGCTCACATTGTGTAACATTCCGGGCCCCAACACACTCTCCTCATCACAGTGTGACTTTTCCGTTGAAGAAAACGTTGGAAGGAAAGCGCTATCGCAGAGCACGATGGAGCTGATGATTATCGTCCTGATTTTGTGCCTTATTTGTTGTTTTGGTCACGGTGACACACATTGAGTTCTGAAGTATGCAAGGCAGTCGTACCGAGTTCAAAATCACTTCGATGTTTCGGCCGTTCTAAGGTTCATTCGGACAGTAGGTGAACTTCTTTGCCCTGCTTGCATGCCACATGTGCTTAGCTTGCTTTTGAAAGCAGTGATCGCTAATGCCTCAGGCCCTGAAACATGTGGGTGAACTTCCAGTGGATTTACACTCATGGGCAGCGTCCTGATTCAGTGTAGCCTGCATCCCCGTGTCTGCATGGGATTTCACAGCAGAGGTACATCGGTATCGGAGTAACGGTGATGAGGGTTAGGCTCCGCTGAAACGCCCTTCTTTAACACCAATAAAGACAGTGGTTTATGTTCTTATCTCATTTTCAAACTTCTTGGAAGATGTCCTAAGCTCCTTGACTGAGATGAAGACCTCTTAGTAATTGTTAATTTTTGCTATGTGAGATTTCTCTCATGCAAAATCAGTAGCATAACTGTTACAGCTGGTAGTATGATCTTGGTAACGTAGAAAGGGGTATCGATGCGATGGAATAGAATAGTAGTTATGTAGAAAGTAGCCACAAGAACTAAAGACGTCGCTGGAATTTTCTTGTAACCTGGGGAGTGAATAATGTCTCATGTAATAAATTAAATGTTATGGGTGAAATGAAAGGGGAAGCTTAGTGAATTATGTCATTAATGCGATAACAATGGTAAACCAATAAGCTAGATCATAAAGAAAGAAACAAAATAGATGTATTGCCTTATGAAACCACGATTACATAAAACCCAAAGGGGTCGTATTTCACCCGGGACTGCGGTGTGCTGGTTTGGACAGCAGGTTGTGGCTGGTGTTCTAAGGTCCCTGTCCTGCGTTTACATTTTCATCCTGCGTGTTTCCGTGTTTCCCTCTGTTCTGCTCGGCCGGCTTCTCCAGGGGGATGTTTAACACTGGGATGTTTAACGCGGGGATGTTACCCGCGGCGACCAACGTCCGTCTTCCGTCATGTGCGGCAGCACGGGGTCTGCGCGGAATCTTCCGGGCCCATCCTCCACCTTGCTGTGTTTGCGCGGCCAGACAGATGGGGCCCTGAGATTTATGTTTTCCTGACTGCGTTTACAGATCCCCAATCGCAGGCACCACAAAAGACGGCCCGACCCGGGGGCCTGACGGCGCGACTTGCCAGTGCGAAGGAGTCCACCTCCGATGATGCATTAGAGGGATTCTCCACGGTTCCAGACACGTGTTTTCCAGAGAAGGGGAGACAGAGAGTAGAGAGGTATATAAAATAAATAAAGATGATACTTCCAGAGACGCTCTGATCAGCCTTATGTGTTCAGACCCCTCCACATCCCCGGTGCCAAAATTAATGTTACATTAATTTCATAACCCAGCGTCCAGTGATTTATAATTCAGAATGGAGAACGACGTGTTGCATTCAGTCCTTTGTAACACGAAGGTTGACGAGGGGTCAGCAGAGCCTCCCTGAAAAGAGAAAGGTGGGTTGGGAAAAAAGAGAATAAGAGTGAAACAGACTAAGAAAACAGTGAGTGTAATGTGATGCAGTGTCTGGAATGGCGATGTGCAGAATTAATTCCTTTCACCAGGAAATTCAGACATGAGAGTCAATAGGCTTGTAAAGGAAGCCTGAAGTAAGAAGCATGCAGCTGTCCTGCTTGGCCTTGACTGGGAAGGGGTGGACCTATCGGCGGGGGGTCATCATCGCTACCTATCGGGGGGGGGTACTTTGGATATGGAGGATTTTTGACATCAGGACAGAACACGTCCCATGGAAGTTCTAACTGAGGATTGAGGACCTAGATGGACAAAATGGCGACCATTTGAGCTTGACTGGTGAACCTGATTTGTATGGGCTCCACTGGTATGCTGCTCGCTCGGGAAATCAATCGCCCCCGACGTTAGGAGGGAACAACGATCAATGCAGCCATTTTTTCCCCATGGCAGCGCTCTTCTAAGACATGTCTCACATACACGGGATGGAAAGGTTCACCTGGGGTCACAAAACCTCTGTATCATTCTGCATGGCAGACCTTCCTTGAGGGAATGACGAGAGTGTTTGAGGTTTGTTATAAACCTTCAAGACAAATGACCCTCTCAGACATGTGTGTTTTACATGTTGGTATAATGGAGATGCACGGAGATCTACCTCACAAGTGGGGTGTTACATATTAATGACTAAAAGCCAACACCACCCACAAACACTTTGAGAAGTTTGATCTTTTGGGTGAGCAACTGAAGCGGATTCAGGAAAGTATATCATGTGATGCGCAAATTGCGATTCCCTGAGGAGTTGCTCACAAGTTCCACCATCCTGCTGTAAAAGACACAAAAGGAAATAAGTGTATATATCGTACATTATGTAAAAGTGAACCTTACCACAGAGGATGAGACCGACCCCTCTTGCTAGGGGATAGCAATGGACACGCTGAGGGAATGAGCTGGACTTGGGCTTGTGAGGATCTATCCTCTGCATCATCCTCTGTAATGCCCAGCCTTGGCTATTGGCCATGAACATCTCCCTGAGCACCACTCTCTCCACCTTTATTTCCCATCAGGAGACCCAGGATGCCGTTCTTCATATCCCACCGCGCAGAAGATGACATAGGCCCCACTCTTTTGCACCCCCATGCATTTTTCCTCCTTACTTCATTTTGCCATGTGTGGCTTTGAGGTGAAGCCCGGCGGCGGTAATCGCCCCGAAAATGCATCACACGCTGCAGCCACGAGAACGCCAGCGTAATGGAAGTCAGCAGCGCCACGTTTTTGCGACAGACTTCTGGATTCGTACTGGATTCTTTTTTTGTAGTTCATTCCTTTTCCCTGCGACTACTGATGCATGCTGCACTGTTGTATATTTCATAAATAATCTTCAATTTGATCTGATTTCTGAATCCGAGTTTAAACTCGGCGTGTTTGAATGGATCATAAACACTGTGGAGTAGCTGGCTGCTCATGGAGGGTTTATTTGTGTAGGAAATAACTCAACGAGCTGAACTTTGTTTGCCGCTAAAAGGGAGCACATGACTTGATTTTCAACATATGTCTACTTTCTTTCTCCACTCTCCCCCCCTTCTTTTTTGCTTTCCCTCCCCCGGGGGCCTGTCCCTTAACCTTGATTATGTGAATCACTTTCGACTGATAATACAAACAGGTTACTCATACTCTGCAGCAGCGCTGTCTGCTCGCGGGAGTTTATTTTTAAACCCGGCCGTCTGTTTCTCACGCCGCTGGCCTCTGCCCGCCCGTGCTCGCTGACGGAGACGTGGGGTCGTGTTATCGGCCGAGATGCTTCGCCGATCCCAGAACTGCTGGAGTTTGTCAAATACGCGTCCGCAGGCGGCACCGTTTAAATTAACGCTTTGGATTCTCGAACTTGGGGCTTTTTTTCATCATATTAGATGGGGTGAAATTTAGCAGATGAAACAACAATAATAGCAATGTATCCCTCCTTCCTTTCCTGTAATTCTTTAATGTGCTACTTGTTCATGTATTTCAGCAATATACAGTAGTGTCGAACTACTGGCATTTTTCCCTCACCCACTTACATAAATCCTAATTAAATACTAACTGCTTCGTATCTCAACAAAAAACCCTAAATAATCTATTTTCCTTAGCAATACGGGTATTGCGTGTTTATATGTTTGGTACACAGGCCTCTGCAGTAAATTACAAGGCTTTGGATTCCCTCAGTGTAACGTTTGTTTACAGCGACGCTTGTCTCAGTTAAAAGGTACAAGGGCAAGTGTCCTATCCGGTACTCCACCCCCCCACCCCCGTCCGCAGTCCTAAGGGCCCCAGGTGTGTCTTTAAACCATTGTCTAACCGCAAAGTCTAAACACAACAGCAAGAGGAGCAGAATAATCAAACCTCCCAAATTGCATTTCATTCGTTTCCGTCTGTCGCTTGACTGAAACCTCTTTCTATGTATATGTTTGCTTTATATTTTTTGGTTCTAGAGTTTTTTGCTTCTTCGGTTGTCGATGTCGACGCAGAAAAGGTCCACATCTCGAACCTGTCTCCATAAACACGAGTTCTGCTGCATTAGCAGAAAGACTGAGAACAGACCTCCTGTCACTTGAGCAACAGCCCTGCCCCTCACTGCAATGCAATTCACTCCAGCTCCTCCCCCCACCCCTGACTACCCCCCCCCCACACCCCCCGGGATGGGCTGGCAGAGAGGAATTCGCAGTGCTTCGTCTGTGGCGGTGTGGGATGAGTTCATAAAGACTGTTCTGCCTCCCCAGCCTTTAATACTGCGCCAAGAGATTTTCTGTCGTCATTTAATCTTTAGTGTTTGGACGATTTTTCAAGCCTTGCACACAGTGCTTTTATGAGGCCAAATTCAAACAAAGAAATATGGACATTAACATTCCAGTGAACAAAAAAAACATAAAAATCCCCTTTCTGCAGGTCGTATTCGTCAAAGTTTGTTGCCGGTAAACTCAACCTGGAAGGTCACATTCTTAGCTGTGCAATTATATTATCATGTAATCAATTAACCAACACTCTTATCCCATTTATACAAATGGAGGCCTTACTGGAACGACTGAGGTTGCCCTTGGATGTCGTGCACATTCCAGTCTGAAAGGTTCCCATCCGCATCCCTCAAGTTCTTGGACCGCGTGATTCCCGCTGCACTTGACATGCTGTTATCCATATCGAATATACGGCAGATATCAGTGCCAGTCGACCCACTGGCCAGACAGGAGGACGCGTAGGGCGCCATCTTCTGAAGGGGCGCAGACTTAGCAAGCCAACTTCACTTTGCCTCCCGTGGGTGGTGCCAGTGGTGAAGGTTGTGTATGGTGGCACATGGGCGTCGAGCATCCCTAACTGGCACTGACTCCTGGTCTGTGCCCTGTGTGCTGCATCTGGTTGGATCTCATTCCTCGGACCTCCGTGATGCAAGAGCGCCCTGATCCACATCCCGCTCCCGTCCTTCTCCGCTGGTGATTTCTGGCCGCTCGTCGTGGTGGTGTTTTTGTTGGCCAGGCACCTTACCAAACACGCCCCGTCCTACCTACCCACCCCCCCCCCGAACAAAAAAACACCATGCCCGCGAACGCCGTCCACTTGGACGCGCTCCATAAAACACTGTCCAGCCTGGGATGAAGGGAAAAAAAAGACAGAGGGATGGTGGGTGTTGGGGAGGTGGTGTTGGGTGGAGGGGGGGCCGTATGGGGGAGAGAGGGTGACTCGAGGTTAGGAGGGAACAACTGGCAAGCATTCCGCCAAAGGAAGCGGGGACCGGCAGCTGGAAACACTCAAGGCCGAGAGAGAGGTACCGGTTTCTCCCAGGCCGAGCGGCAGCACAGATGGGGGGGGCCCCCGCAGTGAGGAGAGCTGCCCCGGCCTCCCTCCCCGCCAGTGCGCCCCCCCTCCAACTCAGGATGCCCCACTTGTTTTGACTTCACGCTATGTGCTAAGGATAATATGGACAGAACGCCATGGGTAAGGACACGCTACATTTCACCCTCTGCCCCCCCCCCGACCCAGCCCCCACTTCTGTCCAGCCTCCCAGTCTTCAAACGCTCACTCTGGAGTCACAGTGAAATGGTTTTGGCTTAACGATTAGAGATAAAAGAAGATCTGAATGTCTGTGGTAGGTGTCAAAAAGCCTTCTGTCGTCCATCCCTCATTGTCACACAACTCCGCCCCCCCCCGAGCACCTCCTGCAGGGTGTCAGACCAGGAAACACGCCGTGCTTTACCTGCTGGAAACACTTTGGGGTCAGAGGTGACCCGAAGTGGCTCAAGGTATTCCAGGTTTAATTGATGCTGCTATTGCAGCACCAGAGCAAAGCCGAACAGCTCGCCAGTGATCGCCTGCTTCCAGCACTTGAGTTTCCAGACGAAAACAACAGGTGCTTTGGGTTTTTTGTGCATGCGTATGTGTTTTTTTTTTCTTTTTGCAGGAGAAAATACACTTATAAATTCCCCTCCTATTCAGCAGAACTCCAGTGTTTAATCAGGGCCCGAGAAAATGTCAGCTGTGAGACCGCGGTGTGGTCGTTGCAGTGCCGTTCGTGAGGTGAGGGGAAAATTCTCCTGACAGCATCCTGCTCATTGCCCGGCATGGGGCCCCCATGAGGGGGCAGTCGGGGGCAACTCTCCAACCTCAGTGCCAGCGCATGTGCTCAGATCATCAGAGCCAGAGAGCGACTGGGGACTTTATAGCGAAGCTCCCTACTGATGCTAATTAAACTGCCTGGTTTGTGTACAGCAGCCCGGCTTCGAGGAGTCGGCTTTTCCTTTCCTTGCGTTTGCTTTATTGAGTTATTCTAAAAATACTTTTCATCCCGTTCATTTCAACGACATCAATTCAATGAGTTATCCGGGAAACAAAAGAAGACCAGTGTACATTATCGAAACAATACTTCACATTCGACCGGCTTCTAAATCTGTTCTTTTATTTAGTTTATTTAAATTGAAGAGATGTTGGACTTTTTTTCCTCAAGTGTTAATTCTGCAGGAGTATATTTTTTAGTCCTCTTTTATCTGAAAACCTATTTGCAAGACCTATAAGGACATAAAAAGGTCTTTTACAGCGAAAATGCAAGTGAATTCCTCCCTACGCGTCCACTGTCTCAAATTGGACATCTGGCCTAGGTTGAGATGTAACCCTCACGACAAATTGACTCCCCGTGATGAAACGGAGACGTTCCTGTGTTCCCATTATAGATCCATCTGGCATTGTCAAAATAATCAAAGGGACACATGAAAGGTGAGGAGCACCGGCAATGTCACCGCGCCTCAATGAGCCTCTCTTTTGATGGCTATATTTAAAACCAATCAAAAGATTTCAAATCCAAAGCCTTCTCCTAGTACAAGCAGTAAAAAGCAGATTTGGGGTTTTTCAAGGTAGCAGTGCATGATGGGAAACGTACAAGTACCTCATAGTGAATCTTCACTTTTTTTCTTTTACCCTTTTACACATTTCTGTCCATGTCAGTTTCAGGTTCTCCTAGGGCAGTGCAGAGATGTTGGCTGGTACAGTGTTTTAGGAATTCGACAATTCTAGTTTTTATATTTGGTGTTAAATATAGATGTTAAGAGTTAAATTCAGTAAAACATGATGTCATTTCGAGCTGGATTATGTCATTTTTTCATGTATTCTTTTTCTTTTGCTAAAGTTCCTTGGATGCACACTCACTGGACATGTGCAGCGCACATGGATTGACTGTGAACTCAGCAGCCAAAATAAAACACATATTTGTAATTGGGAGACTTATGCAAGTTGGCTTCCCAGGTCCTGGGGCTTATTAAGTGCAACGACATCTCCCTCTGAGCTGTTGAAAACTTGGAGAGTTTACTGCCTTGCTGGGGGTTGACTATTGGACCTTTTGCCAGGTGGAACGAAGGGCATTTTACCAAGGATGGTAGAGCCATCACAAACGATTCTACGTTAAGTGAATAGAGAGCAGTATGTCAACACCAAAGGACTTGCATAAAAGCTACGCTGTGCTTCGCCATAGTTGTAAAAGAGTCGCATGTCTGAGGGTTTGTAGAGGAAAATCAATAAAGAGTTCAGCCATACACCAATTCTACATAGCCTTATTTCCTACTTCCTGTCCTACTTCAAGAGTGACAGTGCTAAACTTGACCTTGTGGAAAGACAAATAAGGATTGGATTTTCCCAGTAAAAGGGGCGTTTCAATTCTGATTCTGATTGGCTAATTAATTTACTGGGCTGAAGCAGGAAAATGTTACAGAAAATATTAAAAAGGGATAATTGTCAAAATGAGTCCGAACAGTTTAACTGCTCCCAGGAATATTTTAATTACTTAACGAAAGAAAAATCTGTTCATTAAAACTTAAAAGGTCTATTTGTTGTAAAATGGATTTTTAAGAAGTTTTAATAGAGGGGTTTGATTTAAGTCTGCAATTTTATTGAATCTTGTTGTAGTCTTATCTCTAATGCTGGCTGGTACTGGAGAAGACCAAAGAAATTTGATATCTTCACAGTGATCCTTATGTTGAATGCAGCAGGAGTTTTTCATAATAAAAGTTTTTGTGTTCCTTTCCTACTATGTGTTTTGTGTTCCTTTCCTACTATGTGGATGGCAGTCTGCACAATTCCTGTGGTGTAATTTACCACCATCGAGGCTACTATTTACCTTTTTTTCCGCTCCAAGAATTCATTGGAGGTTGGAAACTGGAAACCTCAAAGAGTAAAAAGGATCCTGTCCTGTTCCAGCAGAAGGATGTTGTTGATGGCAAGTTAGCGACCGTGTCAGTCAGGAGGACACGAGGCAGGTGGTGCCATTTTCATCGAGATCAAAAACTGAGTGCATAAATCTTATGGCCTTGAAATGCAGGACTCAGAAGAGAGAGCGTCTCCTGAGATCAGACGGTGCCATTTTTAAGGAGAACAAAGGAGCAGTGATCAGTTTGTATGCATGGAACATCGGTGGATTTTTTTTTTTCATGGACAATCCATTTTTATATCATTCCTGGTGCATTTTTTCCCTTTATACATCACCAATCTAAGATTATGTCTATAAGTCAAAACTAAAAATCAAACATTTGGAGAAAAAAAGGCAAAAATGAATTATTTTTAAGTAGCTCACAATAATAAATTGTCTGGACATCATTCAGTCTAATACATCAGGTCATATAACATTCACACATGCAATAAATATGCAAAAATAAGTCATATGACCGGAGCATGATGTTACTCGCTCTATGGTTCCTGTACTGCAGGAAATATACTGCAGACTTATTATTCCTGATGACTCTGGTTCCTGATCCAGTGAGTTGGCTGTAATAAATTTTTGTTTTCAAACCACATTCCTGGCCAGAGTTGGCCAATAAAAAAGAGATTATCATCTTCTGGGAAATCAGAGATGAATCCAGATAATGAATAAAAAATAATATTAACTTTCTACTAGATACTAACGAGCCAGATCATTTCCTCTTGTTATTACATACTGCATATGATACTGGCCATTAACTAAGTCTTTTTTTGACAGTATATACAGCAATATATTTAGTAAAAAGTTGAGTGTCTAACTGAAAAAAACATGCTTCAACAGGACCACCTGGGGGAACAGAATTAGCAACTTTCAGGCTCTGAGCGCATGTCCTTTATGGCCAAACTACCTGCAGCAGCCCTTCCCTGCTCCCACTCCCTCCCCGACATCAGTTGAGAATCCCAGCAAATGGAAAGCAGTGCATCATCTAGCGCTTTCTACACATCAAATGAGATTCATGCAGCCGTGAGTCTGGTTCTCATCCCAGATATTCAATGAGATTCTCTGAAACTGTATTAATGCATATATATTTGGATTTTTGAAATCATATCTTCTCACTGCTTATCCTGGACCTTGAGGTACTTATAAGATAATATTTTAGCCTAAATAATGATAATAAAAGCCCAGAACAAACTCTGTTGGTTAGAAATGTTATAATACAAGTACAAATAGAAAATAAGAAGCAAGTTGGAGAATGTATCCTTCTCATAAAGTGAAATATGTAGGATCTATGGAAAATGTACCTGAACATCATGTTATGAGGTTATTCTGCGCCAAGAAGCTGGATGGTTGGTTCCCGATGCTTTTTTTGAGTGAGAGTGAGTATTTGAGCAAATGGGCATATGCCAACATGTCTTAAACCCCATACAAAAGGAACTTGGGACCTAGCTCTATCAGAGATCTCAAACTTCCCTTTCCAATGAAATCTCAGGCTTCCCCATCCAATGAGATCTCAGGCTTCCCCATCCAATGAGATTTCAGGTTTCCCTATCCAATGAAATGTCAGGCTTACCCGTCCAATGACATCTCAGACTTCCCCATCCAATGACACCTCACGCTTCCCCGTCCAATGAGATCTCAGGTTTCCCCATCCAATGAAATCTCAGGCTTACCCGTCCAATGATATCTCAGGCTTCCCCATCCAATGACACCTCACGCTTCCCCATTCAATGAGATCTCAGGCTTCCCCTTACAATGAGATCTCAAGCCTCCTTATCCAATGGGATCTCAGGCTTCCCTGCCGGCTTCCGAAACCTTAGCTGGAAGGGCCTGGACCCCGCAGCCATGACGTGATAATGAAAGGAAGACACAAGGAGGATCTTAGCAGTATTTCTCAGAGACGTCAACATAATGAAAGATCCCACTGTTTTTGTGGGACGAGCATTTGTTTCTCCTGGTCGATCATTATGCTCCTCTTCAGATGGCCTGGTTATAGCCCTTAGCCGCATGGTGATTAGACGCTTCCACTGTGCGTGATATTTACAGACGTAGGCACCTCCCTGGGCCATGTAATCATCATCAGCCAGCGCCATAAAAGCCCCTGAATAAAAATTATGCAGGTGCAAAAGGTCAAAGGTATTTGGAAACAGGCATTAGGGTCAACGGCACAAAAAGAAACCCCTCAAAGACGAAAAATATTCATGTGCAAAGTACCTCTTTATACACTCAATATGTTTATAATATGTATAAAATTTCTTAATTTGTCACCGATATTTAATATAAAATATATAAAAATCTTAGCATCCCAGCCACAATGCTCTCTGCCATGTGCCCAAAAATTCTTGGGACACACTCCAGGTTCACCAGTAGCCTGCACTGGATAAGCGATTGAGGAAAATGGAATGGATGGTTGAATGGATAAACAATGGACCAAGACTGACAGGAATTACTTGGTCATTATCAGTCAGTATTCTCTAGTCCCTCCACCGTTACTGGTTGCCAGGCACATACAGGTCCCTAGAAACTGCCCTCTATGGCTCTCTAATGTCCAGGAAACATCACTGACATCCAAATTCCATAGCTGAACATTTTCATTGCAGTATGTTGTTTTTTTTTTTTTTACAAGGTTCCATGGGACCAAGGATTAAATTTATAATGTTAATAAAGAACATCTGCGAATGCATTGGCGCGCTCTTTGGACGACGTTCTCCGCTTGCTCCGTTACCCCATGCTGACCGAACACCTGCCATTTCCACAGAAATACAAATTGCCCGACACAGGCACACGGAATAGTGCCGTAATCACCATTAGTACCTTTAAGTACCTTAATGCTACAGCTGCCCGTGCAGCGGCAAAGGCCTGTAAGGGGTGGAGGGGTTGAGGTCACTGATTATAAGGAGCCCTTATATCTTTTTAATGGGCAGCCTAAGAATAGGAGCTGCAAAACAACAAAACTCAGTAACACCTCAGACACAAGACACGTTCTCGAAGGTGCGTCTCTATAAATGTTGCCCGTCCCAAAATAAACCCCAGCAGTAAAAAATCAGACACTGTGTTGTTCTAAAGCTGCAAAGATTTGACCTTTTAACAACATATAACAACAAACAGGTTAGTGTATAGTTATTGCTGACCGGTTAGCGACTGTAAATACATCCACAACTGTTGCATGCATGCACGTACGGTACGTGTTTTAGTGGAGCTTAGTTACTTTAGGAAGTTCAGCATGCTGTCATATTACATCTGGTCAAACCAGTTAGCTGCCAGACTAGACTTGTTTTCTTTTGGTCGTTCACAGCTAAGTGATTATGGAACACGTTTCTTTAATGTCATCACATTCAACAGGTCTTGAGGACCCTAGTGCACAGATATTCAGAATTATTGCTGTTGTTTTTTTTTTTAATAAGCTTTAATACTTCCAATACCATATGCACAATCTGACCTCTGACCCCATTTAAATTCAATGATTTTTCCCTTTACCCTGCCTTTTAGAAATTAAATATTGAAGATCTGCTTTGTAAAAGTGAGAAAAGATGTAAGTATACTCTTCTTAAGTCATTCCCCTCGTGTGCCTGCAAGTGGCTCCTATTGACATATCCTGCCTTAATCTAATTACTTAAGTACTGTAAGCTGTTGTGATTGAGTCATAATCCTAAACGAGCCGCTACAAGCGATTGCTCACCACCCCCCCACAATTCTTCTTACCGTCAGACTACCTTGGCCTCGCTATGCGTGGGTTTATATGTCCAGGTCCTTAACACTTAACATCACATCAGAGTGAATAATGTGGGCATGAGCCCAGAGAAAGATGGCACCAGCAAACACAGGATGTCTTAGCGTGACATAATACAGAAGTATTCAACTCAGCGTGGCAGTATTCAGTACAAGGCCCTCACAGTCTGCCTCAATGGTTGCCAAAAAAACCTGGACGTAGTGGAAACCACAGGGATGTATATGGGGCGGAGCCACAGAGTCTCAGCTGAAAGCTGATTGGCCCCCAGAAGTTCCCCCTCCCCGTCATACACCAACTCAAAACATGTCATTGGCTAATGATAACAATGGCCCAACTACAGTATAATCCCGTTATAGTGGACTCGCTTATAACAGAATATTGTCTATAACAGATGACGTTCGCTGATCATGGCCGTGCACCTTTATGAACATGCAGAAAAAGCATCGGATATAGTGGACTCACATATAACAAAATATTGCTTATAATGGACAAACAATTTGATTGCCAGGGCCACTTTTAGCTGTACTTTTGTTCGGCTATAACAGACATGCAGGTTCCGGCTGCAAGGCGCGTGGCATGCTGGTGATATATAGTGCAGATACGTAGTCGGGATTATTAATAGTCGTGCTCTATAAATAGGCACCAATAATTATTTTCAAAATGGCTGAGAAATGTCATTCTATAACATTTAGATTTGAAACGCAAAATTGTTCTTTTATTCTACACAAAAAAGAAAACACAAGCGGATATTGTACTGTGGTATATGTAACTAGGGTATAAGTAAATCTACAGTCAGTGACATGTGGAGTAACCATGGGAAGTACAGGACTTCTTTGCAATTTGCAGATGGCAGCAAGTAACTGCGCAAATCCACCTGTGATGATGCTGAAGATGCACTCTTTCTTTCTGTAGTTGTGTTCTGGGCATACAGCAACTTTGGATATTACGGACTTTGGATATAACAGACTGTTTTGACAGCACCCTTAAAGTTCATTATAACGGGATTTTGCGGTATATGAATTATGCCCCCGTCCTATGCTCCCTACCTTAAAAATGTCGTAGAACTGTACCTGGATAACATCAGTTATGATGTTCTTTCTGTCAGTCATTTAACCCCCAACTAAATTAGGCAGTGGGCTCGTTGTCTCCCCAGACGTGCCTTACACCTCTAATCTGCTCACAAACACAAGTTTTCTTGCAGAGCAACACTCCTAGTCACCAAAGGATATCATTTCAGTTAGCTTCCTCCAATGGCCACCAGTCTAGAGGGTGAGATCATGCTCAGGCCAAGGGCTTCCTCGTGGCAGTCACAGTAATTCTCCAAAACACCTTTTGCTCTGACTTCACTATGCCAAGGTTTTGACAGGTGAACTCCAAGTTGGCAGGAGGGAAAGTTAAATCCGGAAGACGTGCCTCGACAGAAATTTGGACCGTTTAAAAATGACTCCATGGAGCAACTGAAAAAAAATTTCCACAAATAAAATCTTCCTCCTTTTCGGATGTGAGGTGTGCCTTGGGTATTTCTCCTGTCTGTCTTGGAAGAAATGGAAGGGCAGAAGGTCATTGAATTAAAAAAAAAAACACAAATGCTCACTTGTAACATTGGACATTGGAGATAAAAGAATAATATTTTGAAGGTGCTGACAGACACATACACCATACCAATAAGTGAAAATTTCAGAAATAAAAATGATAGTAAACTTTTGAAAATAGCTAAAAACAAAAATGGGTCAAAAGCGACGTTTTTCTCAAAACATATTCTTACTTTTGTTAGATTGTTGAGTTCCTAGGCCATGACTGTGCTTGATCAAGGTGCATTGTGGGTCTCTCGGTATCATTACAATATAACTTCTCATCTCCTTCTCCTCCAGCTGAAGTCAACGCATGCAAAACACCTATTGCCTAAATAAATGATCCGCAGCCATAAAGTAGGGTGAAAATCTTTGTGGAAGAGCTAATCACCCTGACTTACTCTGAACTCCACCTGAATATGATTAACACCCCGCTTTAATTCCTCTGTGTGACTCAGAGCACCAGCCGTTCACGCTGTACTCATAGTCCAAAACATGGACCCTGGAGAGAGATGAATCAGACTGTATGAAACCATCACTAAACGGTAAGACTGGAGACAATGAATAATGATCATTCATCATCCAACATTTTTGCGCAGAAGTTTTGACAACTAAATGTTCAAGCTGAAATGATGAATGCATTTCATTTAGTCGAACACCTTCAGGAAGTTTCGTTGGTCAATCGAGACACGATTGCCTAATTTATCGGTGTTATTTTTGTAACTCAGTCAGCAGGACGCGATTCATGACTGCTGCCAAACGTGCGTAATTTCCCGCAGACAATTGCCTTAAGTTCCAACCCTTGTTACAAAATAAATAAATTTCAAATATGAGGTTAAACTGTCAACGCAGATTCATTAGCCTGAACTGATGAGTCAGTACAGTGATTTACAGAACACTTCACTTTCCAGATACATACTATGCCTTTGATTAATTTTAGCCTTTTTTTTATTGTCCATCCTTATCAAGCATCAGCCTTGCAGCTGTGGCCACCGTCCCCTACCATGTGGGGGGGGCGGGGCGCGGGGGGGGGGGGGGGGGGGGGGGGGGGGAGGGGGTTGGGATGTGGGGTGGGGGGGGGAGGGTGGGGGGGTTTGTTTTGGGGTGGGGGGGGGGAGTGGAGGGGTG
>JABFEA020000029.1:16784316-16812345 GCA_019775915.2 Cyphomyrus plagiostoma | reverse complement strand
CTTCACTTCCCCCATACATCCTATCCCTTTGAGAATTTTTATCATTTTTTTTATTGTCCATCCTTATCACGCATCAGCCTTGCAGCTGGGGCCACCGGCCCCTACCATGTGACCCCCCCCCCCCCCGCTTTATTACATATGTACGAAATAAAAACATTAAAAAATTGAGGTCATCTGGGGAAATTATTATTCTGTTTTAAATATAGGTCCAAAACGCCAGCTATCTTTTCTTTTAACGTTTTATACATCCCATCCGTCACTCATCTCGCTTCTTATCACCATCCCAGTTTTTTTTAACTCCCAGTATTATATAATGAAGCATTCAAAAATAAAGAGTAATCTACAATATCTAAATCAAATTTTCATTTTGACTTTAGCCATCTAGTTCCAACAATAGACCTAAACACTGTCCCACAGTGAAGCGTAGGTCTCCACCTCTCCTGCATGCATTCACAAAGCACAGATAACTTTATGGATTTATTTCAATGTGCTAATTCCGGAATGTATTATCTTGGCACACAGAAAGCTACTGCCCCGTGTTTAACAAGTCCTCACCCGAACTAACTCAAATGACCCTTTTCAGTGTCGTGTTCTGATGCCGAGTTACAGCGTTCATCCACTTCGTGAATATTGCTTCATCGCCTTTTAGTTGCTGCAGGTCATTTCAGCGGACAACGCTATTCTCATTTCTTTTAAACATTTGAAAATAGGACCTGCTTGTTGGTTAACAGTATTTCTGAATTTTCCAGATAATGTTTCTGGAAACATGTCCATCTGTCCAGCTATCATCCAACAGTTCATCATGGATCACAGGGGGCCTGGACTCTATCCCGCAAGGCTGGGGGGACACCCAGCATGGCATAGCAGTCCATTGGAGGACTGTGAAAGCAGGATAACAAATTGGAACATATGTGTCCCATATCATTAAGAAAAAGCTTGCGAATCCAAGGGTGTAGCTCTAGAAAAGACACTGCTATTCACTGCAGAAGGAAATAAATTTCTGTCATACCTGTTCACACTTTCATAAAATATGAAGACACACTTATGAGATACAGGGTAAAATACTGTGACATTATCTCCAGGCCAGATGGCAAGCATTATGTGGCTGGGTAGCGGACAGGACTTTTATTGGGGGAATTAGCGTCCTAATAGCGTACAATGCATATCAGGTGAAATAGGACCTGGTAATGTGTGGTCTAGGAATAAAAATTAAAAATAGCATGCAAGATGAGCGGCAGGAAGATCTATGGGCAGTTTGTTTCATGCTGTTGCATCAGGGTACAAATTATTGGGAGTCAAACAAAATTGACTGGCAGCACTTTATAAATATTGTAGAAGAATGAGGGATAGATCTAACCAATCAGCAAGCAGAACCTGGGTTATCTGACTCTCCCCTCTGAGGTGACGGCAACCCACACCCCTTCCCTGGCAGATTGATTTATGTTTCATTTGAAAATTAAATCCACCATTGATTTTTAAAACTATCCTACATACTAAAGTTCAGCACTTGTTTAAAACAGCCTCCTGTCAAGACCTGAAGTGTTTGCATTCGTGAAGGATACATCTAAGACAGTGATCTCAAATGAGCCCCCATCTCCGTGCTGACACATTTGTGACAGGATATCAAAGGGGAAATATCTGAAACAAGTTTGTTTGATAACTTCCACAGCGAATGTTGTTCTGTCACTGTTTTAGTTCAAAACTTTACACACTTCCCCTTCCTAATTAGCTCAAGAGACGCACAATTGTGGCTGGATTTAAAAAAAAAAAATTATTATTATTTTTGTTGCAAATACAATGATAATATGGAATTTGATATATACTGAAACTGTCTGAGAATTTTCTCTGCTTGGGATGGGGGGCTTGATCTGATTTGTTGTAGTCACGTTTTGTTTTTTCATCTTTGTTTCTCTTTTGAACAGCAGAGTGGGATAACGGTCCATTAGCACTAACGTCTATGGGCCTGAAGAAGTTATGGTTGGGTCCGGCCCAAATTAGCTAGAGGTTAACGGGCCGGCTCCTCCTTACTTTGTTCCTCGCACGAAGCGTGATTGATGTTGGGCCGACACTGTCATTTACTGAGACCACTGTGATCCCCCCCCAGGACAGCAGTGAAGGTGGGAACTGCAATATAGGTTTGTTTTTATAGAAGTGCAGACTGATCCAGCGAGAAGCCAGTGAAGTAGCCAGGCTTAGAAGGTAAGCTTGTCATTTCTGCACAGAGTTCAGACCTGCTCTTCATCAGAGGTGGAAAGTTCAGGTCCAGAAAGTAAAAATCCAAACCAAGATTTTTTTCCAACCAAATACTAAAAAGTCGGTCACAGAGTAACTCAATTGCTTCGTTGGAACAAAATCTTGGTCTGGATTTTTACTTTTTGGACCTGATCTTTCCACGTCTGGTTTTCATGCCCCGACCCTGTGCACTTACTGGCCAAAGGGGTTCTTTCTTTGCTTTATTATCCGGTTTTGAATAGAATAGACCTTTTTTGTATGAATACTTTAATATACTGACAGTTTGTTTCCTTTTGTGTTATGAAAATGCTGGGTAACAATTCAGGTTTCTGTGAGTTGTGCGCATTATTTATTTATCTGAACTTTTATTACCTTATTTTGCATATAAATAAGTGATCCATTGAGTGAACATAATCGGAACTGTTATTGACTTGTGGAGTTTCCTACATTTCAGCCGCTATTGGTCCACATTAGTGCATCTAGGGTAGTTTAAGAGCATGTATACAAAACGGCAACCAGTCACCTATAGTGTTCAGCTGTGATTCATACTATGTCTTGGGAAGTCCCTCATCTCCTTTCAGTGACGGTCTTCACAAAAAGGGGATACGTATGCATGTCAGAATTACTTAATAAAGTGCAATTGTGCACAAGCCTCTGACAATTATCACAACAGGCTGTTTATGGGTACAGGAACAACGACAGCCACCTTGCCAGCTCCGATCATTAAATGATCAGGAAAAAAACAGGCCCTTGTTATACCCCATTTATCAGGTTTATTTAACAATAGAAAGCAAAAGGAAAAACTGTAGATAACTACATGACATCCTCTTTCATTTCCATCAGTGGCTGCTAGCTACTTCACTGACAAGGGATCCCGTACAGGGCACTTGATTCAGTTTTAGAGCAATGCTGCTTTTGAAGGGGACATTGTATGAAGTTGTTATTTCCTAGTCTCAATTTTTCTCACAGTAACCATGGAAAAATGGTGCCTGGAGACGACATGGTTGTGGAAGTCTCGTAAAATGGATAATTTGTCTCGATGTGCTGTGATTACAAGGGAACGTGATTTATGAAATATTTGCAAATGTCTTTCTGATTAAACCTGCAACGCTAATGTATGCACAATCCCAGTTAATGGAAGTAGAAGTGCATCTCAGACAGCTGTTTAGAAAGTTTTCGCCCATGTACAGGTACACAGTGAGATTCCCTCAGACTGCCTTTCCAAACTATTGTAAATGCACATGTTTAATAATGATGTACAGTACCATGTTATAAAATACTAAAAAATTAACATATTCCTATTATTTATGCCACTGGGCAGAGAGATTTCTGAGTTTAAGCAACGAACACTTCATTCTGCCCGTCCATCGGCTCACCTGTAGACGAAAATACGAAACACAAATGCAAATTAGGGTGCTTAATACAATTTGGCAATACAATTGTGACGATATATAAACACAGAATAGGATTGGATGAGCAGGGGATCGCAAGGAGGAGGCAGGTAAGTGGGTAGAATTGCAGAGAAATTATGACAGAAGTATTGTGAGACATAAGGTTTTGCACTGCTTCAGAAGGCTGAAGATAACACCTTCTAGTAACAGGAAGTTTAAGTACCAGAAGCCGTAAGCAAGGCCCTTTAACCTCGATGGCAAAGTCCTTTAGATCAAAGTGTCGAATAAATGCAGGTGCTTGTCAACAAATGTTACTCCATGAAATAAATGCGTCTTCGACTGGGATCTTACTGCATTGACGGTTGTCTTTAACTCTGGTTGAACCCAGTAAAAACCTTGGGCATTATGTGCAATAGATCGGCTGACTAGCATGAAATTGCTTGAAGATATTGATGTTTATTATGCTGATTTATTATTGTTTAATGCCGCTTATTATTTATTGAGGATTATTTATTCATAATAATCCTTAAGATAATTAATAATTTATGTAACATTATAATTTGTGAATAATTCATGCGAAACACCAGGCAAATGACTGATCCCTTGTTACGGTTTGCCGATATGAAGTTTCTATATGAACGTGTTGTTCCTCCCAAACCTGGAGACTCAGAGTCTGCTGAAAAATACCCAGCATGCATGAGCAGCCTGAAGATGCTAGACGGCCCTTTGGCCTGAACACAAACTGCTTTTTTTGCCGTTTCCTCCTTACTAGATGCAGAGGGGGGGGTGTCATGGCAGAGTGTTAAACCATTCTAGGGAGTTTTACATTTGTAAATTTGTTCCCCGTCCTCCATAACAGATATAAATAGCTATTGCCATTTTTGGAAATTACTCCAAAGCAGAAATACGTTTGGCTTAATACCTAAATCTGTAGCGCAAAAACATCTAAAATCAAGTCTGTCACTTTTTTTTTTGTCATTTCCTGTTTTTTTTCCTTCTTGATTCCCAGGACCTTTTTAATAAAAAAAATACTCTCTTTCCTGCACAGCAGAAATGCTCTGATAGCCTGTTTTTGCTCCGTCGTTTGATGGTGTTTGAAGGAATCAACATCTGTGGCTGCGGGGTTTCTCTGCTTCTTTCTCGCTGTTTGAAAGTCCCGTCGCTTCACCAGCCAACCATCACACCATCAATCCAACCATCTTCCCCTGGGCTAACTGGGTTATTAACAATACTTGGCTCTCGCCTGCAACCAGTTGAGTGGGAGGAACGAAATGCCCACCTTGCTTTCCCTAGCTGGTTTTCCAGCTCCTGATAATGACAAACCGGGAAGCAGGTGTGCGGGTCATGCCAAGCACACCCTCGGCACATCCACGGAAAACATCGTCATGTGATTCTGGGTGGTCACCTGACTCAGTCGTAAGTCCAAGTCTCTTAGACTTTCTTACACTTCTCCCATCAGCATTAAGGAGCATCCTTCACTATGTGGCTTAATGGGTAGCTGTAACTGGAAGGTCGCTGATTCAAATCCCACACTATGAGTGGTGGAATGATGTCACCATTTGTTCCCTGAGGAGGACCTGAAGCTCCACTCGCTCCAGGAACTGTCTGACCGGGCCTTCTCTCAAAATGTGCCCGCTAAGTAGGTCAAATGTCAATTTAAAAACTACAAACACTTAACCCCCCTCTCCTTGGTCTGATATCCGTTTCAGTATGATGTTATATATTATTAATGTGCAAGACAGTCTTAGACATTGAGACATTTTTCCTGAAGCTAATCAGGTTAAGACCTTCCTTTAGGGTGCTAGAGCACAGCTCCTTGTGGGATTCGAACCAACAGCATTTAGATCAGACCATGTAAACACAAACAACATGATGTCATCAGAGATCCTGCATCTGTTTCATCTCTAATCTACTCCACCACCAGTCTGCTTAGACGAAAACAGAGCTATCAAAAAAGTTTATACAATGTCCACTGAAAATTTCATCTTAAAAAGGCGAAAGTGCACTGAAAGATTAAGGTTAATTAATTATATATTTGGCAATATATAATGAGACATTACTAATGTAAAAGATCAAAAAGACAGAGACAGTAAAGATTAGTCAGTATGTGCAGTTTAGAAGCTCATGAATCATTATCCCAGACTGGACCCGAGGTCCCGACAGCACAGATGTACTCTGTGAGCAAATGACAGCCACAATATCACTCAGATTGGCCAGATAGAGCTCTGGATATTAGGCTTATGAACACAAATGTTGGATCTCACTACCGCTGTTACAACAGAACCTTGATTTCTTGCTCAAATAAAATGTTATTTTCCAAATTGTTTTCTGTCATAACCATGAAAAGGTCCTGTCAGGTACATAAATATTTTTGCACACACTCAGCTGTCCACTGTAAAACTCAAGACTGTATCCGCGGTATGGTTGAGAGGACATCTATGAACCTTCAAAGTGCTTTCAGGAAAGAGGCTCACAATTCAACACAATCATTTATTAAAATAATCCTACTTTATCATTTGACCTGCCAAGATCAAATAAATATGCATTTATTTCAAGACTTCTTTCACAATTTAAACTCAGTTTCTGCTATTTCTGATGCTGTGGGTCTCCTGGCTTTCAGATAAAACACCAACAAAGACCAGTGGATTAGAAAATGGAAGTTTCTCTTTTTACTGTTTCATCTGAGCTTGGAGGGAAAGGGTTAAGCTGCAATCGGGGTATTCATCAGCATTTGTCCCGGCTTCCAGACTAAACACACTCTCATTACGGGGGGGGTCATCGCTCTTGGAGGGGGCAGCATCCATGTTTACAATTACGAGTCTGAACGTTAACAAACGCAACTAAACTTTGTCATGTAATTCTACTGTATAATTTGGGCAACATACGGCAACGGTGTGCCCCCTCCCAACCCGTGAACTCAGGCGTCGGTTGAGGTGTGATACTCCAGGGTGGGGGCATTTGGTTTAGCAGAGTGGACTTGGCGGCCGGAGTGCTAGACGTGCCTCCCATCCTGAACCACTTCATAAAATTATCTGCTTCTGCAAATAATTAGGTGCAAAACTGTCAGGCATTTAGCTAATAAGTGAGCTTCTCTTGAGCTACAGAAGTAAGTAACGTACTAATGTTTCACTGATTTTTGTCTCCTTGGGCTGAAGAAATTCTAAAAATAATATAAAATCAATGCTGGGGAGTCAAAATATTTGCTCATCACAGAACGCAAACTTCAGGTGACATGAAAATTTAGACTGAATGGGCCTCATTCACCAACCGTTCTTACGAACAAATTTATTCTTAAACTCCACGTACGCACGTTTTTTTTTTTTTTACAAAGATTCTGACATTCCCCAATGTTTTCTTATCTGAATTTGTAAAGGTAAAATATAAAAAATAATTTTTGAGTATAAAAATTATTTTCATGGTAGTACCGGTGATCATGCGGATTATAAATAGGCCAGAATCTTCGTTAAAAAATGCGTACATGGGGTTTAAGAACAAATTTGTTCGTAAGAACAGTTGGTGAATGACGCCCAATGTTTTGATTGGTCAGTTCCAGGTGGCAGATTACTGCTGGAGTTAAAGACGACTGCAGAACATTCCAAAGGGGGTCTGCCCTCAGAGAAGTGGGGCGGGGCGGTCCAAGGACGTAGTCAGCGTGGCAAGGGTGCCGAGTGCTGACTGTTTATATTAATGACAATACACTCCAGGCTCAAGTAGCTGCTAAGCATCAAACCTTGAAAGTGTGAAAACATCTATGTGTCAAAAAAAGAGAAGGGGGTGGGGGAGGAGTGGGGAGTACATGACACCCCGAAAAGAGTTTTGCATTGTGTTGTGAACAGTGAACAATGTAAAGGGCAAATGTTTCTCTCTGCTTAGCTGTTATTGTAAGAACATATTGGATGTATATTGATGCATCAGTGAAGACCTTCGAAAGAAACCAAGACTATTACATGAAGCACTCAGAGACTCATATCTGCCCCCATTTTTATACTCAGATTTTAAAATTTGAACAGTATGAGTTGGGACTTTGCCAACTTGCTCAGTTGACTTGGAGGATGGGCTCCCCCCTTGAGTCTGGTTCCTACCAAAGTTTCTTCCTACTAAGGAGTTTTTCCTTGCCACTATCTCCTCTGGCTTACTCACTGGGGCCAATGGGCAGGGATAATATTAAGTGCTTTGACACAATGTAATGTGAAAATGCACTATAGAAATAAAATTGAATTGAATTGTTTTTGCTAAAATAAGAAGGAAGACAAGAAGACTCTGCTGTTTGGTGACATTAGATGCTTATTGTGAAGTTTTGTTTGCTAAACTTATCAGTGGCCTGTCTGTTATATGGTCTTTGTAAGTGCAATCAGCTCAGGCATTTTGGTGTGGCTTTCACGGCTGGCTGGCCCTCTCTTTGGTGTGTGATGGTGGTGGGGTCACTGTAGGGGGTTTCTGTGACTTTTATGGCCTTCGACGTGGGGGGAACGGGTTTGTGTAATCATGGCTGGTAGCTCTCTTACAACATAACATCAGAAGTTATAATTCACGGTTTCCGCTATGCATTTACATAAAAAAGAGGGGAATGTTTTTGGAGTAATTAACAGAGCTGTAGTACATGACAGATACATGTGATTTTCTTTCCCTCAACATACTCAAGTACGAAAGAATCCAAACAAAACATTAAAAAGTCCTGTTCCTGAAAAAAAAAATAGAGCATTAGCCAGCGGTTTTACAAAAAATATCCTATATAAACTTAAATGCAAGTCTCTCATCAGTAAGGATATATGGATACAAATACCAAGTGAGTAAGCACTTTCTTTAATAAGGAATATACAGATAGTAGGATTACAGGCAGGTGATTGGAGGACGTGCTATGTGGCGGTTGATGGAGAACCCTGAGCCGTGGTGTAAGAAGGGATATTCGAGAAGGTCTGCAGGGCAGGACGTCTCCGGCACCATAACATCCCGGGCCATTGTCCTGTGCTTCTTGCGAATCCCTCAGTCGGAACTCCAAACAAGCACACCTGTGCCCAGGCTAAAGAGAATATCTGAGCCTTTGCGTTTCCCGCACCAGCCACCCCCACCTCCACTGGGACTAATATCGATCCAGTGCTTCCGCAGCAGATCCTCTGTGGTCCCTTCCAGATAAGCATTTCTTCTCCGTTTGAGTCCCTCTCTTGCCGCGTTCCCAGGGCTGCCTCGTCACAGGTAAACAGAGAAGCTCAAATACAGACCTGGTCAGATGCTTTCAAGCTGTTTGTTTCCCTCTTTCTTCTGGTTTTCAATGCATTTACCCTACAGCCATTCACACACGGACACACACAGGCATATAGCTGCTACATTGTAACACATCACACCTAAGACACCCTCTGTAGCTCTTAGGAAGTGAAGTCCATGCCAGGTGGTAGCAGACCCCAGGTGTAAAGGTCTGAGACTCCATGGTTAACATTCCAGTGCTTAAAACAAATAAGAGCAACTCAGTGAGCATACACGCCATCTTTTAGAGGGGGGATGGAGGGGCCAGATAGACAAGGCCAAGTCTTCCCACCCGGCACATAATGCAAATGGATCAGGGTTCCCGCAGCTCCCGATGAGTAACCCATGTCTCAGTGCAAGTTTGGGCCACCCCTGGCGCCTCTGCTGGCTCCGCCCATAAGCGAGTCATCGGATCGTCGTGACTGATGCCAGCAGCCCATCTGCAGCCCGCTTTGCAAGCCCGTCTTCACCACTCACTTCTCCCACGTGACATCGCGTGGAATCATTAACAACCGTGAACAACCGTGGGAACACATGAAACTGCATACTACATGGAACTGTACTGAAAAATAGTTCCTCCAGATGCATTAATGATTCCATATTAAGTATAAATAATTACAATTATAATAATTACAATCACAAATAACACACAGTGATACTTATTGAATAAGTGAATGTTGAAAATAATGTTACTACCTGCATATTTACATAACCATGGCTGCTTCGGACAAATAATGAGATCTGAAAAGATGTTTTAAATAAGACGATTTAATGAGAAGGCGATTGACACCACACAAGTACAGATCTTATTAAGCTATACTGGTAGCGCGTGGCGTCTGTAATGCATTTCGTCAGTATCTCCACATCGCGCAGACATGACCAGTCGTCTGGTCTTTAGATGTTACTGGCGAGGGCACAGAGACTCTACAGCAGTGACACCACACGTTAGACAGGAGGGGGGAGGGGGCTCTTTCAAACGGGTTAGGTATTGCCCTCTAGGGGACAAGAAAAATAAAGGAGCAGAAGGAGCCAACCGTATCAAATCGTGACCCAGCCCCCCAATCAAACAGCGGGCTCCTTCCAGAAAGTGAAGGCACACATATGAGAGTCGACCTAGGCTTATGATCCACGCATCAGACTCAGTAGGACCTACCAAATGTCCACGCCTACGCGTATGGGATTTAAGATCAGTAATAAGGAAATTAACCCAAAAGCACCGTTAAAGAGAGAAACTGATTCCGAAGAACGGATTAGATGTTGTTTGTAAACCTGTCACTAAAAAAGAACGGATATAGCCCACGCATGGGATAAGGTTAGCGATTAAACGCTACTGCAGTCAGCCACGCTCATGCATAGCTATAGTGTCCAAGCGCCACCTTCAGTTGCCTCTACAACTGAACCACATTATTTTTACACTTGACAAAAGGAATCGCATCTGACGACCGGCTACCGAAAATCCTGCCACCTCGCCTACACTGAACTTACGTGGGTTTTGCCACTGCGGAAAAATATTAAACCAACTCGAGGTAGACTATCCCCCTTTTAAAGGTTTACAGTAAAACTACTCGTATCGTCCCCACTGCGCCTGCTTAACTTGTGCTTAATATGCCCGTCTCGCACCGCATGGGACCAGGGCGCTCCCCCTGTATCTCCGCCCACCGCGCGCCTGGCATCCAATCAAAACGCTTGATGGGGACTAGAAGGGTTAAAGCGACCTCTGATGGGCGGAGCCGTGAGGAGACGTGATTGGATGGCGGTGCATGACGTAACCGCCATGAAAAACCTAATAACTAGTTAAGAAGGCAGTTTGCAAGTCTGGAAAGAGTGCAGAGCTTGTAGTGCGGGAGTTTGGGAGGATTAAGTCGGCGGAGAGAAAAAAATATATTTATAATAAGCGGAGAAGTGCTGGGCTGTGGACTGTTAGACACTGTGGCGTCTACGAGAGTAAGGGGAGCAAGCATGGTACAGCAGACGGAGAACAGCGAGACGGAGAGTAGCGTGTCCCGGGAAGCCACTGACACTGAGGAGAACGAGTTCATGGCTTGCAGTCCGGTGTCGCTGAACCCTGACTGGTGCAAAACGGCGACCGGGCACATTAAGCGGCCGATGAATGCATTCATGGTTTGGTCCAAAATCGAGAGGCGGAAGATCATGGAGCAGTCGCCGGACATGCATAACGCGGAGATCTCCAAACGGCTGGGTAAGCGCTGGAAAATGCTGAAGGACAGCGAGAAGATTCCCTTCATCAGGGAAGCCGAGAGGCTCCGCTTGAAACACATGGCCGATTATCCCGACTATAAGTACAGACCCAAGAAAAAACCAAAACTCGACGTTTCCTCAAAGCCGTCCGCGCAGTCGCCGGAAAAATCCGGCGGCAAGATTCCCAAGACCCCCGGCAAGAAATGCCCCAAATTAAAGACCAGTAAGGCGAGTGCAAAGCCGAGCCACGAGTACGGAGGGGAGTACGCCTTCCAGAACTTAAAAGTGAGCAAAGTCTCCAAAAGCGAGCTCACGGATGAAGAGGACGAGGAGGACTACGAGGATGACTTTCGCATCCGGATTAAGCAGGAGGACGGGGAGCGGACGCGGCCGTGCAATGCGGCCAAAGTGCCGGCCAGCCCGACCCTGAGCTCGTCCGCCGAGTCGGAAGGGGCGAGCATGTATGAAGAAGTGCGGAGCACGCCGTCCAGCAGGCTCTTCTACAACTTCAAGAACATCACCAAGCAGAGCGCCACATGCGCCGCGTCCGTCTCACCAGCATCCTCCACCAGGTCCGTCTCCACCTCCTCCAGCTCCAGCGAGGACGCTGACGATCTGCTCTTCGACTTCAGCTTAAATTTCGCACCCAGTGCTTCAGGATCGGAGCTGGGCAACCCGAATTCAGGAAACCTCTCCCTCTCTCTGGTGGATAAAGATTTGGACTCGTTCAGCGAGGGCAGCCTTGGTTCCCACTTTGAATTTCCAGACTATTGCACCCCCGAACTGAGTGAAATGATTGCCGGGGACTGGCTAGAGGCGAACTTTTCTGACTTGGTGTTCACTTACTAGGTTTTTTTTATTTTCCTCTTTCCTTTTTAAGAGCCCAAATAATAACAGGGAGGAAGAAATTAAATTATATGTCTTGTCCAAGTTGTTTCTAGCCCTGCCTCTCTGGTTCATCTTGGGGTTCGGGGGAGGATGCGGAGTGAGGTTTGAGGAATTAAAGATGCTTATGAAGCTGGTACCGTAGTGCAAAAAAATAATAAAAGAAAAAAACTGCAGACATTTTTTTGGCAGCATGACAGGGTTTTATGGATTTTTCCCCCTGTAGGTCTACAATTACTGTTCAACTAAAACGGACCGCAGAGAAAGGAAGGAAAAAAAAATCTATGCATCTTACCCTCTTAAAACTGCAGGGAGCTGAAAACGTAAGACTGTGGACTGATTTCAAAATCTGTGAACGGACACTTTTCAGGACCATACCTTTACAATGGGTTTTGTGATTTATATGCCGCGTTTTTTATTTTTGTTTTTTCGGTAACCTATTCCGTTTACCTCCTGACTCTAAAAAGACCAACAGCCTAAACCTCTCCAGAACACAGGTGTGGGAGAAAAACGTTTTGATACATAACAGACCTCATCTTTTTAAAAGAAAAGTAAGATATTTTCAGGCATATTTTTGTACAGTCTTTAGAAGGGAATGTTCTTGCTGTGCTTTCAGTGAGTTTCAGGCACTTGTTCCCTTTCTTGATTGTTTTAGCATGCAAGGGCGTCTTGGTCTAAGGATTAAGTTAAATTTAAAACTTGCATAAAAATGCCTTTGTGGTTTTTTAAGCTAGGTTTTGTACAGTTGTAGATCAGATATGTTGAGTATTTGTAGGAGACATATGGCATCTGGGGCAGTGTTACCTCAATGCTGGTATTAGTTTCAAGATTGTATATGTACTGTAATATAGTAAAGTTAGGAGTTTATGTAATCATGCTCGTGATGATGTGGATGGGTCCCAAATCGCAGGTGTGAAACTGGATTTTTTTTATGGCACATACTGTTTTCTTTTCTCCTCCCCTCATTTTTTGTGCAATATATACACCTTTTTAATACAGACCATCTGCATTTTTGTAGCAAATGATGGGCTGGTTCATTGCCAAAAGCTCATCATTACCTGTCATGATGCTGAAGTCTGTGTCTTGACAAATCAATAAAAAAGAGAAATAAATCAGCTGGAACTGATACAAAAATGATCAAAATAATGGCTGTCTGTTACCACACGTTTCTGAAGGGGGAGGGTAGGAGGAAAAAGAGTTTCTCTCCCCCCCCCCCCAGGTTCCTTATCTGATTTGGAAAAGCCACACATTGGAAATTCTGACACTGAATTGAACAAACTGACCCTGCAGTTTTAAAAGTATTCTGGTGCTGAAACGGGCAAGTATTTCTTGTGGGTGGTCTTGGGGTGGGGGTGGGGGGGTTAGTGTGGGACATTCCATGTTCTCGTTTCATAAAATGGAACATTCTCATATTTTTAATATATTAAACCTGACTGCCTTTTCTACAACAACTTTAAACCTGAACCTGTACTTTTTTCTTTCTTGCACTTAAAAAGATGATGAGAATTCTGTTTATTTTTTATGTGGGTCCTTAATATGAAGCCCTGTTTTGAATACATGATTTGGAATATAACTTGACCTGACACTGAGAAATCACTGAGGTTACAAAAAAGGCATAGTTTTCATATTCCCGGTTGTGCATATCTTTGACTCATCTTTTAATAAACTATTACATACCACCGTGACCCCTGTTCCTTCCAGTTTGTATGCACCGAACTACAACGTGTTTTCTCCAAGTGGATGTTTAGCTCGTGCTTGGTGTGCGATCTTCATACTTTAAGCTTGCCCATTAATGCCGCCCTCGCCGGTTCTCAGGTGTTGTGTGTTATGCCTGGTCTCTCCGATTTTTTCCCCCCTTTGCGATGAGCTCTGGTGGATGCAAAGCCGGAGGTGGGTGTGGATGTCTCGCCGCATGCTTGGCGCAGGAGGAGAGCGGAGGGGGGCGGGTGCGCGAGGGATTTGGGGATCTCGGGGCCAGTAGTGAGCGAGTGTGCAAGCTCAGCACTTCTGCATTCACGCCAAACTGTCGTCCTTCCATCCCTCGCACGCATAAGGTAATTAGGGCTTAATATGCATCATCCCCCTCAGCTTTCCAGCTGATCTTAGAGCAAACCGGGTCTGATCTTGTAATGCAGCTTGTTGGAAACCTGCTATCTGAATCTTTCAGCTGTTGGGTCCCGGCGAACGCTATGCTGACGCAATGCCTTCTGGGAAAGTGAGTCGCTGGTGATGTAATGTGATTTCTACTTACAGACGCTGCAGATATTGTACTGAGAGTCATATTGTAATTTCTTTCAGGAATGCTGCGGTTCGGAAGATTGTCGACTGAATTCATAAACAGCACAGATTTGTATGTGTTTCAATTACCATAAATAATTACACACTGATATGTTGTCTCTGCCTCCCTGGTAGCAACAAAGAAAAGTAACCCAGTTATTTCATTTAACTCCCACGTGTTTTGGTCTGCTGTCTTTCCACAGTGGAGCAAAATTTCGTACGATTCCTGTTAAAATACACAATTTCCCGACACTAGCCAATTAGAGTGAGGGTATTGATTTTTGTATCTTAAAAGAATTTCAATTCTTTTTAGCATGGATGCAGTCAGTTTTCTGCACCCATAATAAAATACCAGTAATGCAGGTATTTCCACCGTTTTGACTGCGTCGCTCATGCGTTTTAAACGATGTCCCAATCAGGGCTGTCCTGTCACGTGTGAAACTGGGTAAATATATCATTCTGTAAACCATTTTCTACAAACTTGGAAATCCTGACTACAGCATCTCTCAGTTTTTTAAAATTAAATATTGTTCAGACTTCAAATGTGTATAAATGCAAAGAGAACATGCACATGTGAAATGCAAAGACTTGATCGATAAACAAAATAATATATTTTTTAAATGTTTCATATCCCGATTGCCTTTCATACTATGCACTTCGCAATATGTGGAATATCGTATTACTTCGTCATACTTCGTCAATTGCATTACTTCGTCATGAAATAGAACTGAGGACGGTGGCAGGCGCAAATCATTTTTTTAATTTTTAAACTTTTTCTTTACTGACCACAGCTTGGTGCAAAGCACTACAATTTCATGGTGGACATTTTCTCCGGATGATCGTTTTGGTTTAGCTTTCCCATTAAGTCAGTTTAGCAAAACTGTAATAAAACATTTATCTGGCTATTACTTTACCTGACCTATTGGTCGGAGCTGCTAATGGATTCTGGGTAATTCCCAGCAGAGCCCAGCCATTGATTTTGCGTTCTTCTGAAATGTCTGGTAGAGCTGGTTGTACTGTTGGCGGATGATAAAATGAAATTACTGACCTAGTAAGGCCTCTTTCTGTGTTCCGTCTTCTTTAAACAAATTAATGGAAATCCACGAGAAACAGGAGCCACTGAGGTAGGCACCCACAACAGGGGAAACCAGGCATGTCTGAGACAGAGGGAAATGTAATTATTTGGACATTTTAGTAATTTATATACACTGGAAATGAGCTGGAATGGCGGCTTACCTCTCCAGAGCTGTGGGTATGTATGGAGTTTGCATCTTCTCACCAAGAGTAGCTCAGGAGACTAGGTACCAGAAGGTCATGGGTTTAAATCCCATGGCCAGCAGAGTAATTATATAGCCATTGGTTTCCTAGAGCAAGGTCCTTAACCCCATCTGCTCTGGGGGTTCTGAATGACCTCGTTCATTGACCCCAAGCCTTGAAAACCAGCATCTGCTATATAAATGAATGCAAATGTGTCCAGGACCTAATGCCTTCTGCTTCATGGGATCTGCGGCAGGCTTTCTGTGATCCTGTACTAGACTCGGGATCTAGGCTCAGGACCCGCATTATGCCATGGTCAGTAAGTCATGACCCAAATTCAGGGCAAAGGTGATTCTCAGATTCATTATAGCTCCTTAATCCCAGTGCCTTACCGGCTGAAAGCACAGTGCCCCAATCATGCAATTATCTCAGCTAACATCACCATTTAATTTGCTTCCTCCTCTTAATCAGACCGAGATAGCGAGGAGCATTACATCACAGGTTGTTGCGGTTCTTTAAAGCCCTTTTGCCTCTCCATACCGTGTGCAAAGCAAATCATAAGACCAGAGCATTCGTGGAGAGATGCATATTTACTCATTCCCCTTTTGCTGTTTTTTTTGCTGAAGCATTTATAGAAATTGGGGAAAATTTTGTGTCAAGGGATTCAAACCACTCCACTCAATCCACTACTGTTAAATGCAGTTTTGTGTTATTGATTGATAGTCCAAACGCTGCTACGTGGCTCTGCTGCTGTGGAATGCAGCATCTCCTTTGTCTTTATATAAATTTATATCCACCTATCTGTCTTCTAGGCCTTTATTGAAATCCCAGATGAGTTTGAGTCAGTGTAGGTCACTGTGTAGTCGTTGGTCTTACTCGTTGATTATTTTGTAAACATTCTGAGTTAAAGCATAACCTTAGGCACCTGTCTGCATTGAAATTAGCTAATGCATGTGCCAAAATTACAAAACTGGCAAAAGTTTTCACTGATGATTTGTGTTGTGCACAGATACTGTTAAAATAATCGCTGCCATTTTTCCCCCCATCTAAACGTGTTTGTTGTGCTACTGTAATCCTGCAGTTTCCTTTTTGGCATAATTAAGTATCTATCTGTCTGTCTATGTCTCTCTCTGCCTGTGTCTGTGTATTTTTCTGAATATCTGTGTATCTATCAGTCTGTCTGTCTAGCTGTACTTGGTAACACAGCAGACCGACAGCGTTTTGCTGCAACAGAACCTGAGTGTGTGTCCGTTCCTAAAAAGAAAAAACAAATCCCTGGTGGAGAGTGTCTGTCAGCGCATGTCAGCGGCACAGTTGGACCCTGTGTCAGCCCACCCTGACCTGGGGCCCATTCCCCGTGCGTTTCCTTGCCCGCCGGACAGCCGAGATGGAGGCGCCATCTGTCCCGGTGAGATCAACATCTCTACACTTCTGTGAAGAGGGATTATAAAAAAGGCACCCAGACCAGAGTTTAATTCCCTCATTGGGTTTCAGCACCTCGCCACACAGTGAGAGACACTGCTCTGGAGTGACTGCGGGTCACGGCCCATTTTAACCATCGACTCGCGAAAATGACACACTGGGATCTGCTCACAGGTCTACGCTGAAGTGCGCGATGCCGGCCACAGCGTCCCTTCACGACTTCATCACCGATTTGCCGCATGGCCTCTGCGGACCCAGCTGGCCTTTAAGGGAGCCTTGGGAAGCGCAGATACATGCTGTCATTGTAACGGCAGGCTGGCTGTCTTGGCGGGTCTTTGTTATTCTCAAGGCTCCAGTGTCGGGTCACTCCCTGCTCCAGTGTCGGGTCACTCCCTGCTCCAGTCACGGGTCACTCCCTGCTCCAGTCACGGGTCACTCCCTGCTCCAGTCACGGGTCACTCCCTGCTCCAGTGTCAGGTCACTCCCTGCTCCAGTGACGGGTCACTCCCTGCTCCAGTGTCGGGTCACTCCCTGCTCCAGTGACCGGTCACTCCCTGCTCCAGTGTTGGGTCACTCCCTGCTCCAGTGTCGGGTCACTCCCTGCTCCAGTCACGGGTCACTACCTGCTCCAGGACTCCATGGCTAACAGCCGAAACAATGGCACTGCCGAGGGTCACTGTATTGTTGATGGAAATAAGCAGCTATTTAAATATCCACAGACTTAGCCAAGAGATGCTGTTGCCCCTCCCACTCACACATTTTTTACAGAATAGTGATTGGTTTTAGAAATGGTAAAAATGGGGTGGGGGGGGAGCCGGGTGTGTACGGACGAGCCCTGAGGATGGTTTATGTCACTTGACGCTCTGGCCTCACTTAACACCCCAGAAGTCCCTGGATCACCTCACCGGCCGGTTCTTACCCTCCTGAGTCCTGCAGTTGAAAACCTTTTCTTTCTTTTATTATTATTATTTTTTTAATAGTAATGCCATAAGTTCCTGACACAGGCAGCTAATATAGAATGACTTCTTACCTGCTTTTGAGCAACTGACTGTTAAAAAATGGAGACGGCTTCTCATAAAGACTTGTTTGGCTTTTGTTATCCGGAACTTTGTTTGACTTAGTTACAGCGTCGTGTGATTATTTTACAACTTTATCTCTCATGTTCTGACACAGTGATTTATCAATTTAAAATATATTTTCATGCTATTTATATATATAGCAATATAAGTATTGGAATATGTGCGGTAGTCTTAACTGAAATAGTGTGTCGTTTAATGTTGAGTAAGAGCTTATTATTGTCTTATTATAGATAATGAATACCGGTTACTGAGTGCATTTTTTTTTACCTATATGTCTGACCTAAAAGTGTAAATGTACAGTCAACTATTTAAAGTAAAGATAATTCCGCTATTGAAATAGTAACATTTATGTATTTGTTCAGTTACGTTTGTGAGAAGTGCACTGATCCAGAGGCTTTTCACATTTATACTTCTTGATGTTGTGGGGGGGTGTTCTTTCCGATCGCTTCCTGTAGAGGACGTCACTGAATTGACTCACAGCATTATCAAGCGATTCCTGTGTTTAGCCAACAAAGTGTTTTCTGTGTTGTTTTTTTTTGTTTTGCAAACTATTTGCGAGTGACAGTAAGGCCCTGTGGAATCGGCCCCCTTCCTGTGTTATGGCCTTTTTCTTAATTAGATATGGACAAGAGTTTTCCTATGTGAAGAGCCGGCATCGGGGGCTCAATCGTCTGCAAAAGATGCATTTCTCACTCCTGGCCTGGGGTGGGTGGGGGGGGGTGGTTTTACGGGGTGCAATTTAGGCAGGCAGGCAGAGGCCGCCTATTGATATTCATTCGTAATCCAATACTGTGCTGTGCCCCTCTTTTCCCATTGTGAGCTGCCTATCCCGTCCTTTTTCCTCCAATTCACGGGTCCCCTGGATACCCCCATCAGGGTGACCC
Organism: Cyphomyrus plagiostoma; assembly: GCA_019775915.2. Classification (NCBI taxonomy): domain Eukaryota; kingdom Metazoa; phylum Chordata; class Actinopteri; order Osteoglossiformes; family Mormyridae; genus Cyphomyrus; species Cyphomyrus plagiostoma. The sequence continues at coordinate 16,793,478 of JABFEA020000029.1, read as the reverse complement.
CTCCCCCCATCACAACCCCCGGCAAGCTCCATCAGCTTGATCCGTAAGTGCCGCTCTGCCCCGGTAAATAATTAGCGTGCCGAAAATCCCCAAGGCCCTTCCCAGGAAGCCGGGGACCCTACAAGGGTTAATTTTCCCTGAATGCATTTCTGCCATTTTTTTTGAAGGACTCCAGACTGCCCTCAAATGTCCCTCTCTGAACAATGTCCCTTTTCAGTTTAACATTGAATATGTTTGAACACAAGAGGCCAGAGACCGCCGGATAGCGTTACCCCCGTGTACTCGTGCAAAAAGGTCGCCAGCTGGTTTCGTGATTTCAGGCAGATCCAGACTGCACATGCCCCCCCCCCGACCCCCCCGCCAGATTTGTTCCACCACGCTTTTTATAGGGGGAAGAAAGAATAGGCAGATGCTGGGTAATTGTTGGTAAATTCTGCGGCCCTTTCTTCCCGAGATGTTTAATTAAGATAACTTGTGAGGCGCCGTTTGCAAGGAAATGGTAACATTGAGATTCCACTCACATTAGAGTGTGTCAGTCCCTGGGAGGGGGAGCGGGTGTTGATTTTGCTCTCCTTTTGTTGTGAAAACACCACCATTGTCACACTTTTTATTTTGCAGCGCCCAGAAGTGCAGTCCAACCAAATGGAGAGTATTTGTTATCAGTGTGGCTGAATGCTGGCCAGGCCTCGGGGGTCGTATTTCAGGCGAGCCCCTGGCTGCAGACTCGGCCTTTTGCAGCGCTTGAAATTGCTCCTTATGCTGTCTAAGCGGCTGTCAGTCCCCCCCCGCAACCCCTTCCCCCCATCTGCTGTTATAAAGGGAGAGGGAATCCTGGTCTCCCTTTGGCACTTGGAGCCATTCAAAGTTCAAAATGGTCATTGTTCTTTGGCAAGTAAGCTTTAATCCACGCTAACGCTAATGCTCATAACCACAAACCCATAAGCTACAACTGGAGCTATTAAGAGTCATATAAACTGGTACATGGTGCAGTGCACTGCACCCCTTACTGGAAAAAGTACAACGTTTGTTTCTCCATTAGCTAAAGGCGTGATATCGCCAGCAAACAATCGGGCAGATTTGCTGGCATTTCCGGGAATTCACTGCACAGTCAGGAGTCTCGCCTGTCTCTGCCGCGCTGGATAATTTTTTAGGTTCTCAAGTTGCTGGCACAATCCGTGCTTTAGAGACGGGTGAATGACACTAAGCGGGAAAAGGGCTCCCGCCGACCTGCCCTTGGTGACGAGCGGCGGGTCCTCGCAGACAGCGGTGTGACTCTGCCGGTTTTGGATGTCTCCGATGGGATGGGTTTGCGGCGTCTATCACCTGAGACCTGGAATTTACCTGTCTGTTGTTTATGTGCTTTTCATCAGTGACCGCAGTCACGTCAAGTCAGCTGCACTTTATTGTCATACTTTCCATATACAGGTATAAAGTGGCAGAGAATAACATTCCCCCATGACTGCAGTGTGATATACAACACCAAGAGGAGGGGTTCACAGCCCTTAAAGTGGAAAAACAAAGGACAGGGACACAAGGGGGTTACATGCATAGTGTGATGTGTGCATGGGGATGATGTGTGGCTTAGTGGGTTACAATCTTGTACCTGTGACCAAAAGGTTGCCAGTTCAAATCCCAAACTTGCCAGTCATTTCGCCCTTTTGCCCCTGAGCAGGGCCTGAATTACTCCTGTAGTGTCTTCTAAATAAAGTAAGTTATACAGCAGCAAAAAGGGGCAGAATTAATGTACTGGTTGTTGTCTATGGATAACTAGATAGCAAAGAAAAGGAAAATAGTGACCAGTGCCGGGTTTCTCCCCCCCCCCCACTGGTATAGCTGGTAACTGGGGTGGGAACAAGGGGTGCTTTGGCAGTGATAAAATTTACCCAGCTAAATGTACCAGGCAGTGACCGTGGGTGGTGGCAGTACAATAATCGGGGGGTGAATCAGTTGGTCCGGATTACATTTTTTTTGAGTATGGAACAGTCTTCCTTCTAGTGTAGCGGAAGCTAAATCCCTGGGTTCCTTTAAATCAGAGCTAGAAAAGATTGTAACAACTCTGAGCTATTAGTTAAGTTCTCCCCAAACGAGCTTGACAGGCCAAATGGTGAATTTCTTATGTACTTATGTTCTTATGGTCTGGCCATGAAAGTTTGTGTCCCATATTGGATCAAATTGGGGCAATTTCATAAAATATGAGGTGGGTAGCAGCTCTAGGTTTAAAATTCTGTTATACAGGATTACTTGAGCCCCCCTGTAGCAGAGGAGTCTGGGCTCCAGCCTGGGTAAACATGTCCGTTAAATGGCACCGGGGACAGGGGGTTAGGGGGCAGCATGTTCTCAAGTTCTGTTTTATTTACATGTAACCTTCCTTCCAGCGAAATTATATATTAAACATCATTTAGAGTTTTTTCCAAGGTTTAATGTGCAGGAGTCAAATAGCCACCTAAATGAAGCAATAGTCAGACCCCTCGCTTTTGACATGTGACATTTGGTGTGATTCCATTAGACACAGGTGCGTGCGTAGACCGTCCTTTTCCCGGTCCCATCGGCGGGAGGCCTGCGGGCCTTTCTGGAAACCGTGGTGGAGAGCAGGCCACAACTATGATGAAGCAGGACATGTCGCGGGCTTGCAGACTCACACGTCACACCACGAGGTCACAGGAAGCCACCCACACTGCCCCCCTTGGTACACTCAGCACGACTTAAAGGCCATGGTTTAGATACAAGTTTCAAAAGCTTTATTTGTTACATTCTCAGTCGCACACATACAAGATGTAGTGAAATGTAACCCTGGTCACTTTGAGCAGCTGTGCATAGTAAGAGAATAATAACATGGAAAAAGAGAGTAAGATATAAAATATAAATATAACAATATAAAATAAGAAATATATTAAATATATTCAGCTGTACATAATCTATACATAAGTGATATGGTCAAAGTGATTGTGCTGTAAATTATAAGTGCAACGTGCAAGAAACCTGAGAAAAATACCGACGATTTAGACAGTATGAACTGAATGTAAACAGTGCTCATGGGATTATGGGCACTCGTACTCAGTGTGCACAGAGTGAGCGATAGGCTACGATTTAACGTTCGGTTTAACGTTATGAAGTGAGCAGGGACAGGCTATGTTTTAACGTCTGGTTTTAACGTCACGAAATGAGCAGAGGCAGGTCGTGGTCTTGGTGTCGGGACGGTGCACCAACCAACAACAATGGACACAAGCAAGAAAGTTCCATTCTGCTGCAAGTAGCTTAATTACTGAAGCCTTTGAAATTTCATCATTAGACGGGATAATCTGGTCATTAACTGCGCTGTATCGTTGTCATGAAAATCCTTCAGATAGCTAATAATCCTGTTAAAGACGGCCTTCATACAGAAGCTGTTTTTAGCTTGTCCATTAAAGAAAAAATCAGTTTTGGCTGCGTAATTGTCGCACGTTTAAAGCAATTTGGCCAGTGGCGACAGAAACTTGCTTACCGCTGAAAAGTTAATGACTAAGAAAAGGAATACTATACATGAACCTCTTAAAAGTCACGTCTGACAGAGTTCTGGCTCACCCGACACGCATGTAGAGTTCATCCCTTCAAATTTGACATATATTCCCCCCCTCATTGCTTTTTTTCGTTACAAAATTGGGTCATTACTTGAGGAATGCAATGGTAATTGTGGGACTTTTACTGGGCAAAATAAGCCATCTCTGGCTCTGCAGACACAACGATAATCTTCTGTAGAAGTCTGCTAATCGGTGCACAGTGACCTCGCTCGTGCCGTTAATGGTCCATCACTTACTCAAGAAATGAAAAATCAACGTGACTTTTCAGTTCTCGTCCTTATTGCTATAGCTGCAGCGAGTTCTATTTATCATTTTATTGAAATACCTTTTTTTCAGTAGTGCAGTATCAGTATTTTATTATTATTTTTAAATATTAGTATTTTATTACAAGATAAAGTGTCACAGTGGAATTATATTAAAAAACATAGCTAAAAATATTTTTAAAATATTAAAATAGGTTCAGTAACTAGTGTTGCAAAAGAGATTGATTGAAATTCCCTTGCATGAATTTATATTATTGACAACATATAGTTTTATTTTTTAAAAAATGCAGTAGCCAATTTGTTCAGGTTCTTGATTGAATTTGATGTAATTTGTTGTAAAGTCTGACAGTTGATAGTTGCTGGAGTATTAATCATGGTGTTCATGGACTGCTAGTCATTACATATCATTATAATGTAAATTGTCTGCATTTTTTTCTCAGTCATGATTCCTGAGGTGCTCAGCTGGCCTTTGAGTAACCGCTTTCTTAATTTCCACACAGATAACCATAGTTTGACATTTCGAGATCCCCTCCCTTCTGCGGTCTCCGTGTCTTAATGACACATGTGCTTAGAGGGCCATTCCACATACAGGAGACTGCAGCTGATTGACACAGTAGCCCAAGTAATGTTTTATTTACCTTGCAAGGGCAGTTATGGGCACTTTGATGAGTTACTATATGTTCTGGTCACTTCCCCAAATTAGCATTTCACATGTAAACTCAGCAAATGTCTGATTAAGAGACAGTTAGCGGTAATTGGATAATTGATTCACAGGTAGGTGCTGGCTTAGATCTGTCAATATCAACATTTGAAATATGGAGTACAGTGATCCTCCTTAGAGCGGGTCGACTAAAATAGGTCAAAGAAAATAATTCAAGGGGGAAAAAAAATCTGGATTTAGTGTAAAAATAAACATTATGCAATATAAATGAGATTTCCTTCATGTGGTTGAATTCCCTGGTTGTAAGTCAATCAAAATGCAGCACGCGACAAAAGTGGAAATCAACAAATTAAATGCAGAAATGAAAGAAAATCAAAAAGTGCAAGAACTTTTACCACAAATGCACTGTTAAAAAAAAGCATTTTGGCCCAACAGACGCTGCCGTACAATTGTATGCCGCTCCTAATCTTCGCATGCACACCACACTCAGTTAGTTGGTGGGATGTTGAAGCTACACGCACTTTGAAGGGTGACACGGGGGGGCAGGGCAGATAGAACCAAGGAGACCCAGAATATGGGGCGTGGGGGGGGAGGGGGGGGAGGTCCATATACAACAAAAGGCCAAAGTAATGCATCTGCCGTCATTAACGTGCCAACCATGCAATTAACCAATCGCAAATCAATAAGCATTTAAACCGTCTGTCCTCCTACTGACCCCCACCAATGGATTTGAATACATGCTAATGGAGTAACTTGATTAACTGAGAAATCTCGCTAAGCCAAAGGGTAATTAGACAGTCCAGTAGGATTGCCTGACACATTCCAATAAATGTCATTCCTGTGCAGAATCGCTACTTTAAAGAATAGAGTAGGCAACAATTCCGCCAGGCACCAAAGTGAATTTATTCAGTTTCCGATCATGTGCAGTTTGATTTTTGATGGATCTGTAATATGGGTATAGTACCATCCCCCCTCCCCCTTCCCATACCTGGGAAGAATGCAGGATGCAGGCCAGGCTCTCATAAGGAGTATCGAATGCGGGAGACTTATGCATTAATTGCGCATGTGGAGTGTCTTATGGGGACGTAGTGATTGACACATTGGCTCGTAGTGTCTTGTCAGTCGGGGGCTCTGCTTACACAAGGAATCCCATTGAGGTGGTCATTAGACAATGAAATGAGCATAATCTGCCGGACCTCAATTACAGCGGGGGTAATTTTCCAGCCGGGGAGGACACCGGCCTCTTCAGGAAGCAGCTGAAGGGGGGGGGGGGGGGGTAGGCACGGGACAGGTGTGTCCCTTCAGTCCCATTTGTGTCCGAAGGAATGATGTCTGTGTGATGTCTGCGTACGAGTGGATAATGTGGTCACACAGATGCCAGGCCTCTTATTTTTAATAAATGATAATGGCCCGGATGGGGGGGCATGCGGCTTCATTTGATCACGCTTACTGTTCGATTAAGAGCAACCTGAGTGGGATCCACATACGTGGCATGACTCATACTGGGGTGGGAGGCATGGTATCTGTGTCTAACCACCACCCCCCCCTTCCAGATCACCCTGTGCTGGGAAGGAATCTCCTCTGGTTATTCCAGTTTACTTACACAGTCCAAAATCATGTGGTCAAGTGAATTGGCTTCCCCAAGTAGCTCATAGTGTCTAACTGTATGTGTGTGCCCTGATAGGTTGTGGCATCCCATCCTCTGCCTTGTTCCCTGTGCATTCTGGGATAGGCTCCACATTCACCACTGAGGACACCATAATCGCTTAGCATTATGGAAGATATATGGAAGGATGACTCAGACAGATATACTCACAGCCTTCATTTGTATGTATTAGATTGCTAAATGTGATTTGTTTAAAAATAAATCAGTACAATAATAAACGTTGAGGGTTTTTTAAGCAGAGCCTGGAATCTGGTTGAAATGTATGAACTCTCTCTAAACCTCACCCGATTGGCCGAGCCAGGCTTCCATGTGATTTACAGGAGAAAGAGGGTGGAGGCCGTTATAAGTGGTGTAAATCGTGGCCTCTTAGCACAGGGTTGTGGGGGTTGGAGTGACAGCCCACCCACTCCTATCCCAGAGAATCCCTGCGCTCCACAAATCAGGGAAGAGCACTTTGATTCAGTAGGGAGTCAGACGCCGTCTTATCACCTCTGCATGACACCTCCAGGGGCAATCCTTCTTGTTCCGCAACTTGGTGCTACTCCGACCTCCATCCGAGGGAAGGCGGTGTCTGGCCTGTGAACGTGGTTCCCAGCATCTTCTCACGAGCAGAGGGAGATGGAAGTCAACGGGTGAACCGGCTCTTGATGGCGGCCGAGACGTCTGGGGTGAATTAGGCCTCCTTCCCACGGATCGGCAAGCCCCAAATCCGGTTTCAGGCGCACAGTCGAGTCTGCCTTTACAGCAGGGGGCACCCTTCGCTCCTGGTGGTCTGGGCGAAGCCGGTGCAGTGGAACAGGTCCACATAACACCTGTTCCCGTCAAGCACGAGTCCTGTGTCTCCCTCTTGGGGAGCTCGCCTGATTGGTCTGAGCGGCACAGCTGGACCCCAAGTCGCTTGACACTTTCTCGCCTTCCCCAGTGCCTCCTACATCGGAGAAGGCCGAACTTCGGACAGCTTCCTGCTGACTTCCCAGCAGATGGAGATGCCATGCAAATGAGCATCCGTGATGCACGGAGATGTGTGGCTGTTCGTGACGGGAGAGAGATCCGTTGGGGCCTGGGCTACACACCGCTGCTCCATTCCGGAACGTCAGGCCATGCCGCCATACCGCCATTCTGCCTTCCCATTCCGGAACGCCAGGCCATGCCGCCATACCGCCATTCTGCCTTCCCATTCCGGAACGTTAGGCCATGCCGCCATACCGCCATTCTGCCTTCCCATTCCGGAACGTCAGGCCATGCCGCCATACCGCCATTCTGCCTTCCCATTCCGGAATCCGGTAACCGCCTGTACCTAAATGCTGGGGCGCAGTTGGGGCATGGTACCCTGGGAGATTCAGGGGTCTCACATTTTACAAGGGCCCCACAATATGTACAATTATGTAATGTAAGGGGGGCCCAAGATAACATTTTGTTTGGGGTTCCAAAATTTCTCTGGCCTACATTTATTTTTGATTAACTTATTTACTTTACGCTTTTATCCAAAGTGACTAACAGTATGTGGAAGAGTTACAGTAAGTGCATGCTCTTGGGGATTCGAACCCACACAATCATTATTAGCACAATTTAGTTGCTGAGCTACAGATTTATTCCACATATTAAGCATTGTGGTCGCCAGTGTGCTTCTTCAGCGCCTCCAGAAATACAGACAACAGTTATTCCGCTTAATGTAAGAAAATCAATATCAGCTTGAAATCCTTAGTAGACAATATTCAGATTTTCAGTGTTTTTTTTTCTGGGCCGATAACATCCAAAGGTAAATTCTTCACCTTTTGATTGAGTACAGACCAATTCAGTGTTTTTCTGACAAAAATATGTTGTTTATCCATTCAGTCTAATTGGTGCTTTGCTAATATTCAGTCTATATTGAAAATGTTAGTGTTCATTCACATGTATATTGATTGTATGCGTGCCAGGTTACGCGTTCTACTCCGTTACAGACACACACTTTGTTCAAGGTTTTATTGTACAGTTAGACACTATGTGCTATTTGGGGAAGCCAGGAGTACTTTTGTAATTTTTTAAAATGACGAATGTGATTTGTGACATACGGTGCTCTGCTTATCTGTGACTAATATTTATAACTCCCTGTTGTTCATTTATAAATTTTTTTGGAAGGATCTCATTTTCATAACCATGCCCTGCCCAGCAGTCACACTTGTGTGCCAAAGTATTAACGAAATGCCCATTAATTAATGGCTGCTGAAAAGGGGGGAAATAAAGGGGGGGGGGGGGAACAGAGATTGCAGACGTCGCATTCATAGCTACGGCGTCCCAGCCAGCCCAGAGACGCAATGGATATAATCATATGCAAATGGAAACAATTTACATGCATTTCAAGTCATTGGTTACTGTGCCCCCCCCCCCAACCCCCCCATTGCCATGCATCCCCCATGCCCTTAAAAATATGATATTCATGGACTAACCCCCATCTCATTCATCTCACCATGTTTGACGGGGGGGTGGGGGGCTGTGACCAGTCTTGGCCCACAGACCAAATCCCATACATGCGGCACTGGAGCGTTAAAGTCGCTCCTTCCATGCGTCAGAATCTGCACAAACGTTCTCAGCTTTGTTTCAGTTGCATTTCTTAAGATCGCTGTCGTATGCTGCTTCGGAACGCTTCCACTTTACAAAATGTCCTCACCGCAAATGCTGGCTTTATTACGGTCACCTAAATTCAGTAATCGTTCGTATGTTTAACTTGAGGCTACATGCCATTCTACATGGTGTCCCGCATTAATCGGATGGATAAACTTGCTTTTCTACCCTCATCATCCACACATTGACTTTGTGTGTCAGTTGAACTGTCCACAGTAGGTATGTGCGCCACTAGCAACAGGAGATGAATTTGCTGCGTGAAATTATTTGGCCAATAAACCTGATTCATCAGTTTTTTTTCGACAGACATTTGTTCATGTTTTCATTCAAACCTTACAGAATTGTTTTTTTCCAAAAAATCAGCAGATGGGTCTGGGCAGTTAACAGGGTTACAGAGGAAGTGGGGGTTGG
>JABFEA020000029.1:16693626-16708959 GCA_019775915.2 Cyphomyrus plagiostoma | reverse complement strand
CCCCCCCCCCCCCCCCCCCCCCCCCCCCCCCCCCCCCCCCCCCCCCCCGGCCCCACCCCCCCCCGGCCGCGCCGCCCGGGGCGCCCTGCTGCCCCTCCCACCCAATCTGCCCCCATACTGCCCACAGCACAGCCTGCTGTACTTGGAAGACGCCCAGAGCGGAGATGACCTCTCTAAACACCAGTAGGGGCGAGGCAGTGACAGCAGAACGCTGATGTCACTCTCTAAACGAAACGGTGACTTTCGAGAGGGGGAGGGGGGACTGCATGCGGTAATTCACCCCCCTGTTTATCTCCAGCAATCATTAATTCTGCATAGCTACTATTAAAATGCAACCATGCGGTAAACAAACACAACTGTGGCTGTTTAATTTTTAATATAAAAGCGCCTTTGTCTCATCCAAATTACGTGTTTATGTGGTATAAACTGTGCTTTCCAGTGGTAACAAATACTCCCATACGTCATTAGATTAATTCATTTTTGGGCCAAACAATAAAACTTAAAATAAACCATGGCAAAGGATCTCATGACTCTGCAGTCCCTTTTTTTTGGCAATTCATTGGCTTGCCTGACCAACTCAGTGGAAGTGTTAAAGTTTTCTCTTGTGACAGACTCAAGACTCCTGTGAAATGTGACCTGTACAAACAGTTCTGCGATTAATGAGTTTCCAGCTGTCCCATGAATTTGGGACAGTAGTAAGGGAAAGGAAACCTTACTTTTGACATTAAACTCTAGGGATCTTCTCAAAAACAACAGGAGTGTTTTTTAGATGGAACTGAATAATTCATTTTTTCTTCTCTCTACGGCTTGTTACTATTTTTTCATAATTTCGGCGGTCCTCGCTGTTTGTTTTTGCTAACCTCCGCAGCTGAGCTATGAGCGAAGCGACAGATCTACGCAATTCTCATTTTCTCGCCAGTCGTCTTCGGTACAGACGTACACCCCTGACTCACAAATCGCATCCCGAACTCTCGAGTGTATATTCCTGATTTTTATTATTTGCTCTCTGTAATATTCTAGACTCTACCGCTCCCTAAGTTAGGGAGTCTCCGGCTGTGCCTGCCGTTAGCGTAGTTAGCTTAGCTGCTAATCATTGCTGGGCAGCTAACTTGCTAACTCAGTAACGATGTCATCATGATGACTTACAGACCGATTACTCCACTAAAGTTGATGAGGCTTTATACGAGGTCTCTACAAATCTTTAAACCCAGTTCATTTTTCAGAATTCTCCCCCAGCTTCCAGTGTAGCACCCAACTCCCAACGCCTGCTCCCAAACTTCAGGAGCCAAAACAAAAACACAGTGGCGTGTTTATATCTGTAATCGCCTGGGAGAGATCAGTCACATTTCGGGGATTGGCTCGGAAACAGAGGGGCCGTGTGTGGGGGGGCGGGACATGAGGTAACCATTGACGGCGGTCTGCGGTATGCTTTGAAACGGCATGCTGTGCTAATGAGATTCCCACTGCCTTCTGTACTTCGTTTTAATAAGGCACGCGTGTCACTGAGGTCACCGACAAGGACACAGGCTACGCTAATCCGCGCTATAACAGCACCAGGCCTCTTTATTTACACCCCCCTCTTATTCCTCTGTCTCGGTCGAAGTAGGTGCAGACTGAGGTGGAGAGACGAGTTAAAGATTTCGCCACATCTCTGCCATCCTGCTCAACATACTCAAGCAAATCACCATCAGAGGGAAAGCATGTTAGCTTTTCCCGTTCATAATAAGGTTTTATTATTCTTGTAATGGAATGAAGGTTGAAATATCACTCAGGTATGGACAATAAGTAGGTAATACGAGGGTATGAAGGCCGCTGGCTTGAGTCCGGGGGCAAGGCAGACGGAGGCTGCTGTTGGGCCCTTAACCCTTAATTAACCCAGGGGTCCCAGACAAATGGCTGAGCCTGTCTTCAGACGCCAGGCTTTGCTCTCACCTCTATATGTATGTGCATGTCTTAAAAAAGGTGAGCAAGGTAGGATATGTGAAAAGAAGCATCACAGTGTGCCTGTACACACACTTGCAAGTGGCAAATGCAACCTCCTTTCAGGAGTGGAGTCTCTGAGGCATGTACCGAATCGTTGTTCTTTTTTGACTCTTGTTACTTTTCGTTTTCACACCTCTGGGGCTCGTCTCTCTCGTGTGTCTTTGGCATTGTTCCGGGTCTCGCGCCCCCACTTCTGGGCGACTCGGGTGGGGGTGGGGTAGGCAGAAGAAGATGAACAGCCCCACAGGCTCCTGAGTGGCAATTTTCAGGGTCAATTCCAGGGCAAGCCTCGCTGTTGCACTTTAGAGCAGGGTACTTTACCTAACTTAACTTCAATTTCTTTGCTAAAGGAAAATCCAGCTGTATACATAGAAAAAAAGCTTTATTGAACAAAACTGTCTGCTAAGCACGTCTGATAGCAATTAATTAATACACAAATAAAGTAACTGAATCAAATCAACCTAGATAAATAAGCTAATATGATCTAACAGACAAGCCAAAATTAGGTCACACCTGTGATGGGGATAGAGATTCCCTATATCCATTCATTCTGGAATACTGAATGCATGCCTTGTTTTGTAATGCTCTACTGACAGAGTGGCAAATAGATTGAACCTCCCTCGCGGTCTGTTTGGGGCTTTTTGTGCTTTTTATTTAACTTGAAGCCCCCAAAACAGTTAAGGAAGAAGATTTTCTTGGGATGCTAGTCTGTAACACCTATTCTTGTCAAGTTTCAAATTTTATTTCTCACATTCTCACATACACAATCATACGCTGTACTGCTGTGCAGTGAACTGCCGTCCCACCTGCTGCCTGCATTGCGCTGAAGGAGGTGTGCAATGGAAAAGAAAACAAAATAGTATGAAAAGCCTGAGACCATCATCAGGCCTGGCTCTTCCTCCTTTTTATGAATTCTTCACACACCCCTCAGCAAAAAAAAGAATAAAAATAATAAAATTACATTCTGTCCTTTGCGCATGAAAAACCGAGGGCTTCTGACTGAAACTCAGACGGAGGCTGTGCGTTATTGAAAGTCTCTCGCCCTCGTGGGCGCGATAAGCCTGTCAGCCGCACATCCTTAGGTAAAGTTCACAGGCTTATTTAAGCGCTAAAACTCTACCCCGTGCTCAGAGGGGCGGCGTGCTGTTGACACTGAGGGTACAGACTCATAATATTTCCAGCATCCATGGACCTTATTCATTATCCATTATCAAACGCACACACCGTTCGCTTATCTATCAGTCCATCTCCCTTCCAGTTCATCTGCTGCAGGATGCACCTGGACCCTATTCCAAGAAACTCAGGGAGCGAGGCAGGCATTAATCCACCCATCCATTTTCCAAAGCTGCTCATCCAGTAACGGATCATGAGGAGTCCTGGAGACCATCCCAGCATGCACAGGGCACAAGTCACTGGACATACTGGAGGCAGTGCCGGTCTATTTCAGGGCAATATAATATTAGCATTTTATACTGTGGCTATTCTGCCTACATTTTTACTTAACAGCATAAAAATATGGTGTACAGTTTATGCTCAATACGTTTTGCCCCTGCTTCGTGGAATGACATTATTGCAAGACAGGAAACAATTTGAATAGAGGCTTCTTGAAAAGAGACGTAATTAAAAAGTTGAACTGAATTAAAAGCAAAAGGGGAAATCATAAATCAACTTTATTTTAGATGTTTATCACACTATCATTCAGGCTGCATGAAAATACTCACAGTTTGCTGCTCCATCTGGCAAAACAATGAGCAATTATATTGTAAATGCGAGAAAATCTCAGCTATTACAGTTTTATCAAGTGATTAATTTTAATGTGGTTAGACCGCCTTTCCTGTTGTTATCAAAGAGTATCCAAGGAACGGTGCAATGCTTAATTGAGATGAGGGTAGCGCTTGTTTTCTTTTCATGCAAACTTAATGCAAACCTGGATTACAAGATGTGGTTTCGAAAGTTCAGCTCAACTGGCATATTTGAATCCGTCCTGGAAACTTTCCTCACATTCTTCCCTCGCCAATCTGATGAAACCATGCTGGTAGTTTTCTCCGAGACTGACGTGAACGTCCTGGCTACCGTCGGCTCCAGCCGTCGTCAAGAACAGCAGGATGCAAAAATAAAAGCGTGCCCTGTTGTGTTGCCTGGGGCTCGGGTTCGGCCCAATAGCCGGCACTTGATCCATTCCCCCCCCAGAGCGGAGCCTAAAGTGGGCCTGTACTTGTGCCTTATTAGTCTCGGAAGGGTGCTTGTGTGCCACAATGCATGCTGGGGGGGGGGGGGGGGGTATGAGGAAATGGGGACCACCGGCTGGGCCGGCCTGCTGCTCTACTCTCAAGCCACCCGAGGGTGTTGACAGACGTTAAGGTATCGAGGTTTAAAAAGCAGCCAGAGCTGAAGGAACTGGAATTACACTCACACAGGAGGCGATGTTGTTCCAAAAAAACTCTCTGAACTCAGTCCAGCTGCACATGTAAATATATATCCCTCATCTTACACCTTCTAAGGCCTGAACATACTGCAAAACTGTATGCGGAAGCACAAAATACATGATATATATAAAGCCATAATTGTGTTAATATACTTAGCCTTAAATTATTGTGTTCGTGGCCTTTGCTTTCAAGTTCTTCCCCAGATTTATTTCTGTATGTTTTTTTTTTCTTGTTTTAGGTTATTTGATTAGAAGTATTTTATTTTCTATTTTTCCCCAACTGTCACTGGATGGAAGATTTGTGACTCGGCTAAAAGGGGAGTGTGCTCTTTGTGGGGAGGGGTTATGATCAGCCCAGGGGTATAAGCCCTTTTTTTTTGGGGGGGGGGGATGCAAGCCATCCTCTGATTAGATATGCGCGTGTCGGGGGTGGTACAGAGTGGGTGGCCACAGTCGCCGTGGTAACAAATGGATTTAGGGGGAGGATAAGGGAGGTGTCAGTTTCGAGGTGAGGTAGGAGCAGATATAAGCAGGGCTTGGCTCAGCTTGGCTCCTGCCTCACATGATTAATGGGGGCGATTGAGCATGTGGGCATTAAGCAGAAGAGAGGAGTAACTTGTGTCCGTCCTCCAGTCACACACTGCGTCAGACTGGCGTTCCCCGAAAATGAGACGCAAGCGGCTCTGCGGATTCGGTGCTGAATTGTGCCAGGCTCCATCCGATTAACCGACCTCTCACCAACCAGCTCACTGTCTCTGTGGTGCGCTTTTAATTCACACCGAGCATCTTTAATGCCCGCTGTCCTGCTTGTTGTGAACACTAGGACAATAGTTCATTCACAATCCAAAAAGGCAAAAATGTGTATGTAAAACTATTATTACTCTTTCATTACTTCTCTGAATGATAAATTATGCAGTTTTGTCTATGAACTCTTCATGTCCAGTTTATTTCAGGTTCCATCCTTTTAATTACTTATGGCAGGGTTCTTCAGCTCTGGACCTCGATTCCAAATCCAGGCCGTGTTTTTAGTTTTCCCAGGTCGTTGTTTAATAATTACTGATTCTGATTGGTCAGAGGCTTCACACCTGACTGGCAGGTAAAAGAAGGCTGGAAAACCAGCAGTGCTCGGACCTCGAGGACCATGATTTGAATAACCCTGATTTAGGGCGACTTTAAATTCGTTTCCTTTATTTATCAGTTTATCAGCAGCTGACCCAATAACTCATCCGCATTCTTGTGTGGTCAGTGTTCTGTCCATCGAATATCAAGGCTGAGAAATCGGATATCGAAAGATTCGCCGTTTAATGTTTCATTCAGCCGAAAGTCTCTCAAATATCACTCAAGACCTCCCAAATGAATGAATGAATGAATACAATCGGAGTCGCGCTGATCTGGACTTCTGCCACATTAAAATAAGACACCGTGTATTTTCTTTTCTGAGTGCCTGGACCATTCGGATTACTACGCAGCATATTTAGTGAATTGTTTATCTGTTTGAGTCGTGATTTACTGTGTACTCAAGTATGAGCGCTCCCTCTAATGTTTGAAATGTGTTTGAAAGCTTAAGAGGAAAAAAGAACTTTCAACTTGTCTGAACTATGACGTACAGCTTGAGTACTGTTCCATCTACTGCTATAATGGTGCGATGGTGTTTTGTACCATAGACCTGGGGGAAATCTGGAGCACCCCCCCGCCCCTCCCCGCCCCATAAAACTGTACCGGATAAGTGGCTGGAAGATGGATGGGAAGAGGAAAATACATAAAAATGTAGAGATCGATACAAGACTGCATACCTACACAATTTTAATTTATCCAAAATACACGTTTAGTAGGCTATATAGCAATGATATTTTTGATGCTATTGTAGGGGTGGTCATGTTGGCGTGCCAGACAGCTGCTCCACTGTTTATTTGCTATTTACCCCAGTTTTTATGCTTCAGTCGTCATCCATCTCTACTGGTGACACCATTGTACGCGTGTTATCATCGCACATCAGAGCCCACCTGGTCAATGTTTTCGCAGCAGGGAAATGCGTTACGGTTTTTAAGGGACGGAATTATGCAAACGAAGAGCAAAACTATAGCAAAAATAAAAGTTAAGATAAAGAACTGCAGAGGTGGGTTATACGTCTCGTTTTGCTCATTTTCAACACTTCTGAACAATGGGGACACAAAAGGACTCCATCTGTCAATTAAAGAAAGACAATCACGTTTCTAGGAAGAGCGCTCTTTCTGGGCGAATTATGGAAATCAGGCATACAAAAAACTGTTTATCAAATGCTTCTTTCAAGTAATGAAATGTTTTTCCTTTTCTCAAATCACGGTCTTCCATAATCCATATGTTAATGCCTAACGAGCACATATTTATCGGAGCAATTTGTGCTTTTAGGTTCCCTCCCGTTATCTAAAATTATGCCGTGCATTTTTTTCACGGTGAATAATTTTGCTTATCAACTGTGCCATAAACCTCATATTCAAATTTTGTTGCATGATTAGCCCTATTTATCTATATAATTGGATTGAGTGTGCCTTTAAGAGCCTGCAAATGTTAACTGTGACTTAGAAGACCTAGGGAAAAAAGACTGAAGATGGTTGCATTAATTATATTTCAGATTAATTTCATTTGGATACAATCAATAGTTTTACCCTTGAATTTTGGAAACTAATCAGGTTATAGTTGTCTATGCGATTATAGGAGGAAAATCATTTCCCCGGCTTCTGCGTGACAATGAGACAACGAGGAGTTTAATGCGAGAGGGATTAGTGCCCGGTGACTGAGGAGATTTGCGCTTGCGAAACGTGAACAGCGCAACACAATATATTACTGTGTATTACTGTGTGCGAAGCTCGTGCATGCAGAACGCATGGGCTAATTATACCAGTGGATGAGGGTAAAATATCTGCCCAAACATAAACGGACTGGATGAAGAGGGAACAGAGGCGTAAAACTTGATTTATTATGTGTGTGTATGCGCGTGTGCGCGCGCGTATATATATATATATATATATATATATATATATAAACGCTCCCCAGGTTGCGGTGATCTGTGTTACGACATGTCGGACTTTACGATGGGTAAATGTTTTCCCTTTCAGTTGGCTATACTATTCAATAAATTTCACGATATTAAACACTTTTCCATTAATTAGCCTTCGCGTTATTGATTTGTAGGGTAATGTAAGTGTTCCTAAACCTGGTTAAGGTAGGCTAGGCTCGCCTATGATGTTCGTTAGGTTAGGTGTGCTGGATTAAAATGCATTTTCGCCTTACGATATTTTCGCCCTACGATAGGTTTATCGGATATCTATAGGCCTATATGTCTACTTCTTGGTTGAAGTTACGGAGGGATGGGGAGATTGGTGTGAGTTACAGGGATTTCTGCCTTTTTTTTTTACTCCCACCCAGATTGTAAGAATTAATGCCTGGACCCGAACGATTAACACCGACCTGGTGGTCAAATTTCTGTTCGCCTGATTTGTTCACGTTATCAGGAGCTGGTGTAACGTATCAATTGCAGATATAGGATACACCATGTTATAGGTTCCTTAGACATTACAGAGTAAGCAATCACAGTCTACCACAAACCTAAGCATGCAGGCTCCAAGAATGCCATAATAGCCTACTGGGAAATTAGCTTCATCTTTAATTACGGTCCATATTTCAAAAATAAATATTGTTCCGTGTCCGCATTCTATAGTTTATTGGTCCAAAATTACTACATATTTATGTGTTTTTGTTATTTTAATCGATACAACTTCTCTATAAATAAATTAAGTCACGTGGTTGCGCCTTTAGGGACCAGAAAGATAAGATAAAGTAAAATGTTTAACAAATTATTTCCTTGGTATGATTGCAGGAGGTGAAAAAATATGTATTTTAAATAATGCATTTGTCTAGAGTTTGAAACAGATATTGGAAATGAAATTCATGCTGTCGCATTTTTGCTTCCAAACAGCCTGAATATTATTAATATTCAGTTTGATGCACGACCATAATAAAGTGCCTTCAGCTGTAGCCGTGATTATTAATTCATAGATGTGTCTGTGATTTTAGACACATACCTTTTTGTGGGGACTTTGTAAATATTCTTGTATTTGAAATTATACGGAACCGGAATGTCACACAGTTGTGCTTCTGGTTTATGTTTAATTCAATTTAATTTAATTTTATTTGGGGGTGGGGAGTGGGGTTCAGTATTTACTGAATAATGAATGTAAATAAATAGTATTTACAACCCCCTCCCCCATCTCCATCGTATAGGTGTAGCTGTAAAGTTAAGCAACTATTTTACTCACCCACCCAAGGCTGATGAAATAGTGCGGCAACAGCTCGGCTTTTTCGACGTGTAGTCGTCACCGAGCAGCCGGCTGCATGAACCTGCTGGCGGGGCGCGTAGGTGCGGCGTCCGGTCCCCCGCGGAGCCTCTGCGGTCGGGACAGACGGGGACACCTGGGGCCGGATCGTAATCATCTAACACAAGGAGCGAGGGCGCGAGCCAGCAAGGCAGGATTACCGATACGGCAATTATTATTATTACTTGGCATTATTCTGAGAGGCGGGGTCGGTATTTTTAACTTACGTTATTTTCTCGGTGATTGCGAACAAAAGGAACAGCCCCCCATGCAAAATTCCCAGGGAGTGACACCGTCCCCATCACTCGCGTGCACCCACCTCTGCATGGTCGCATTTCCTTATTCTCTGTTTCAAGCTGCCAGTCATTTGGCACGCAACGTTACCACCAGATGCACAGACAAGAGCTGCCATCGTTATGGAAACTTTTTTTTCCCCTGGAAGTGTGTCCCATTATCCTGGCGGGGGGGGGCACTGACATTGGCAAAAGCAGGTGGCCGGCAGTCGGGGCGGAGGTGAGGCAACGACACAGAGTGACAGGAAACCTATGCAAATTCTGTCTTTGGATATAAGCCATTTATTGTAAGCGGCGTGCCCTAAATCTTTAATCCTTTGTTGACTATAAAAAATGAAAAAGAATTAAATAATTAAGTAGCACCCTATACGCATGCAGGAATGCTATATATCCACTTTCAACACACGTTCTCTGTACTTTCCAACTAACGGTAATATTTTATACCATCATCAGTCTGCAGCCAAGTATCAGCAAAGCCATTGGCAAGTCTCTCTGTGCCTCTTCCAAAAACGCGTGCCCTGCATGGCGGCGCCGTGAGCCTGGCACTAAGCCCGGGGGGCAAGGGGCACCAGGCTGGGGGCTCCCTGCGCAGGACGCCATACCTTCAAAAACGTCCGGAGTATCTCCTCGCTTGGTAAGCACTAGTGAGAAAAGGATTTAGAGTACGGATGTGCGGATCGATACTGAAATATCGATTGTTTCGATATGAATGTTTCAATTTGAGAATTCTAACATTAAAATATGTATTTTTTTTGCATGGCATTTAAAAATATTTTTATTATTTTAGGCAGCAGGACATGAACTATTACCAGACGGGCTGGCCATATAGGGGGAGAAAGGGGGAGATTTACATGGGCCCCGACACTAGGGGGCGCCCTGCCGTGGGGGAAATGTAATGATTGATCCTCTGGCACTAGCTTTCTCTCCAGCAAATTTTATTGCCACCTCTGCCCCAACAAATGTATTTGCCCCTGGCTTGGGATGGATCACCCATCCATCCCAAGGTGAAGTATCTCAGGGTAAGTACCAGCAAGTTTATACCTTACAGTTACATATATTCCATATAAGCACGTGGCGGCAGGGGGGGGGGGATAACCTTAAAATAATTAAAAAAATGTTTTGGAAGACGACTGCCTGCCCCATCCGCACTGGCCTGCCGTCTCTAAAGCCACGTCTAAGCCTTTTATCGCTGAAAAGACAGAGAGAAAAATGAGGGCTTCCTTTCCTGGACTCTAAACAGGAAGATGTGACAGGGGGCAGTGATCGATGTGACAATGAGGGCGTCTGGGTGGGGGGGTACCCAGGAGTATGAAGGCCACTGCTTTCCAGCTGTCTACTATTAGGAGGTCCCATTTCCAGATGTACCCCCCCCCATTCACACAGGTGACACCCACAGTCATCCTATAGCTGATGCTTCCCCCCCCCCCGAATAACGTAGTTTCATGCAGTGGGTCTCCATTCCTCCAGTTCTGTTCTTTTGCTGAATCAAGTCTTTTTTTCTTCCCTTTCGTCTGCAGTGAGCTCTTTATCTGTAATTCCGCCCTGTACAAATGAACTTGCGACATTCTTGGCATAGTTTAATATGAGCAGGGGAGACTCACATATCTGTGTGAGACCTCTGGAGGAGCGTTACAAGGCAGCTTTCCGTGGCTGGAAGGGAAAGCCAGCAGCAAATTACAAAACAGGAACCGCATATCACTGGTTGCGACGGGCGTTCTGCATTTCCTGCGCAGGGCCTGTTTATATTTGACACGTGCAGTAAGACAGTGTCAGAAAGAGAGAAGATTCCTCTCTGGAAATCTCAGGCAGCAGTGGGACAGAAGAGCATGGGGTCGAAGCCCTTTCCCCACAATTGCGCTGTTTCTGAACTGATGGGTTACTGAACCCATAGGCAAGGGCTGGTGACCTTTGACCCCATCGACAAACCGGATGCATGAATGTGTTTGTCCAATCACACTTGAGTTTGAATGAACGGCAGAATACTTTCTGAATTCAAGGATTTATGCCATCAGGCAGCTGTCACGCGGTCTCAGTGCTCTGCAGAGGTTGCGGTGGCTTGATCCTGGGCCACTGGGCTCCTCTTAACCACGTAAACACAACAAACCTATGATGTGACCTGGCAGCCGTCAGTATGATTAGTAGGCAGCTATAGCCTTGGGTACAGCAGCCCTGTAGAATCTCAGAAATGGAGCTGTTGGTTGACGGTTCTCCGCGAAGGAACCTGAGGGTGACCTTGTTCCGGAGAACCTGTCAGAAATGAGCTTCTCCCCATTCCGTTACCCACATGTCACCCACACACGCCAACACTAAGCAACGCGTCGGCACTCTCATAAAATTAATTGCCTTTGACATCCACTTGACCTCTGATGTTTAATTTAAAAGTGTTAATAGTGCTATCAGTTCATTAGAAATAAACTCATATAACTGAATGCAACCCCCCCCACACACACACACACACACGCACAATTTCGATGAATATAAAGCTCTTAATTATCAGATGCGTTACAAATGCATGCACGTTTCCTGTAGCGCATGGAAACTTTCAGGTTTATTCAATAAACCTGGTAAGTAATCATTCTGAGGCCTTAATTACAGCACAATGTTGCTTTCTGATTCGGATAATAGCGTTTTTTGCTCCGTATCCAAGTCAGTCTTGCAAACAATGTTAAACAAACAGCGAACAAAATGGTGCAGGTGGTTCTGGTTTCTTTTTTTTTTTTTAATTTAGGGCCACATTTTTAATTCAGGATGTTTTTTTTGGACTCAATAACATACAAACTTTATTATGAAGGTACTATCACACACGTTGTGTACTTGCTATTACGGATTGCGTCAACAGCTACTCCTTTCAAACAACCCTTGGGCAGGAGTCCACCCCAAAGTATTTAGCGTACATATGTTTTTCTGTAAGGATTGGTAAACGGTACCGGGCGGAGGCCTGCTCCGGGGTCCCGAGACACTGACACAGATGTGTGATGCGTCCATATTCATCATCAGAGGAAGCAGCGTCCCTGCTAACGCAGAACACCCGCGACGTCCGCCAGCTCCGGCCCCCTCTGGCCGCGAGCCTCTCCTCTTCTCATTAGACGGCGGATTTCGTGGGATCCGTCCAAGACGGCATTGCTACCTCCTTCCGCGGCTTGGCAAAATCCCCCACGTTTGGAAGCAGGACACACTGTAGCAATGCCCCCCCCAGCACTCGGGTGATCGATGTGTAATGTACAGTACTGGCGGATGCGATTCTCTTTCACTCATTGTGACGTAAAAAAAAAACTCCTTTCTGAAATAAAAAAAAACGAATGTTTGCTTGTCTTGGAGACTGAACACGAGTGCCCAGGCTCGCATGTAACATCTGCCATATGGTGAAATGTGGTTATTATGGGATAGATCCTGTTTTGGATGGTTTGCCTGGGAGATATCCACATTTTTTTTTTTTTTTTATTTCACCACAGGTGACCGTTTTGATTGTGGCTCTTGTCAGCTCCTGTTTGTCACTTCCCCCATCAGCTGTCCCGTGAGTGCGCCCCTTCTCAAATTGGAGTAGGCTGATGTAAGGTCTTCGGTCCCGATTTCCACGCTTGGTCTGCGTGCCCGAGGATTCCGCAGATCAGTTAGATCTCAGCGAGGTGGGGCGGGTAACACCTCAGGAATTAGGACAGAATGCTAAAGATGAATTTAGGGAGGACGCCAGCTACCGCTGTGAACGATTGGGGCCTCAGAAGAGCTCGGCCAATAAGAGTGTTTTTTACTGGGCACGCGTCGTGTCTTATGTCACCAGGACTGGGTGTTCCTCTGCAGTGGACCGTGGGGGGGGTATTTAAGCCAGATTTGAGCCTGCCAGGGTCTCTTGGCTAAGAGGAGGCAAGTTCCACAACCCTGATTTTGTATAAAACCCGGTGTAGTATTTTCATATATTCATATAGATTTTTTTTTTCTTTTGTTTCATGGTAAAAATTCAAGGCCCTGCGAAGTGGCCCAGTTTCAGTAACAAACACTGGCATGCGGGACAATTCTAGAATTTTCTTAAGGGCGCGGAGCAGAAGAGGGGCAATAATTCATATAAAGGGTCCAGTCTTTTCATCAGCCAATAATATGTTTTGAATTGGTAAGCGATAGGGTATCTGGTACTCCAGGAGCCAATCAGATTTCAGCTGGAACCTGTGGCCTCACCCTTGTATACACCCCTGACTGGCATCCATTGGCTGCCACCCCTATGATTCTGGAGCTGGACCTGTAGGCACAAACGATTAATCATTCCTAAAAGCTGACACACCAGGGAAGACAGAGTAGGCCTCCATGGCTTTTTATTTCCCTCTGACTGGCTTCTCTGCTGAATGAGATATGTCTGTAACAGGGGGGAAAACACACACACACACACACTCAGTATGCCGGAAGCTGCATGGCCATGCTATGCATCACAGCGGAATCAAAACTTTGAGGCCGTCGGTGGGCCTCTTCGCCTATGCTCCTGCCTCGAGCGAGGTCCCGCTCTCAAAGGGAGCCGACTGGCCTAAGTTATGTCCATTTACTTAACTGCAAACTTGAAAATGCAAACAATGTAAAATTAAACTCTGGGAAAGGCTCTACGAGAGCTGAAAGGCCATCACTAATGACTAAACTGTCAAACTAATGGTTCTAATTAAAGCTAGATGTTTCTTTTCTTGTATTACAGTAGCGTCATAACACGGCATGTAGATTAAACCACCTGCCACATGCTGCAAGTTTCACTAATGAGACGCGATTCATCGTATAAAACTCGAGACGCGACGGAGTAAAGGTTGAGGTTTCTTACGCCAAGCCAAACTAAGAGCATTTGCAGAAGTCCTGTCCATTACAACGGCACGACTGTACATGCAACTCAAGGTACGTATCATGTAGCGGGTCATGTGGAGTTAGTGCTGGTTAACCCCTCGGCCACATAGGCGGCCGCCTAGGGCGCCATCTTCTGACGGGGCGCCAACATAGCAAGCCAATTGCACTTTATCTCTGAAGAGGGGAGCCCATGCTTCAGCATACCCAGTATGCCACACAGACTCCGACCAGTATGGCCTCCATCCCGTGCTTCGTAGAAAATTAAGAAAAAGGATATAAGGATTTGACTGTGGGGGTCACTCAGTCTGAGTCTCTGCCCAACCATTAACCACAAGAATGACAGTTTTTCAGATAGATAATAGCTGAGCCTGCCAGAGCTGTGATATGTGGATTCAGGTTTTTTGTGTCCAAGTCTGGCAAAATAGCAAAGTTTTTTGGATTCAAACAGGCTCATCTGAAATGCCATTCAGACTCAGTGTCATTACTGTTACTACCAATATGTTTACAATGAGATTTTTGTTGCACATACAGAACACAGGAAATGTTCAGCCAAATCAGCTAAAATGCTAATAATTGCAGTCAATTATCTTGCACCAAATATCAAACAACCAAATGAAAAAATGTTTCCGATTGTGCATTGAATTTGGAATTTCAGATGTACAGCATGACACACATGTGGGAGTGTGTGTGTGTGTGTGTGTGTGTGTGTGTGGGGGGGGGGGGGGGTTGGTAGGCAGGCTGCAGGGTTTTGCTTGCTGGTTTTTTTTTTTTTAAAGATCATTGTGGGGGCTGTCGATTACAGGCAGGCACATTACTGACTGTGCTGTGGTCTGTAGAGGTGGATGGGGGGGGCGAAGAGGAAAACTCCAACCTTTCTCTGGACATAATGCCCCCCCATCCCTGTGGATTTCCACAGACTTCAGCTTCTGCTCCATAATGAATAATTAATCGCTTAACCCTCACACCATTGGTGCTTCCGTGGGTATCACCGGGGTTCGGGGGGGGGCACTAAACAACTAAAGCGAGTAATATTTTCATACTCTTGAAAACTCTTGGCATCTCTCATCCACCGGTGACCCCCCCGCCCATCTAGCCAGCTGTGGAATCAGGATCAAAGCATGTTTTTTTAAGCAGGAAATAATTCAAAATATAAATTGGCTTCTTGGCTTCTTAAAGAAACATAGTATGGAGAGGCGCGCTGAGTCATGTGACTCGAAGGGCTCAGGGTGATGTGGTCATATTCCTATTCAAGGCCTCCCCCCCGAGGTGTGGCATCATCTATCTGCTGCCCCCCCTAACCCTAACCCCCCCACCCGGGAGCTAGTTTCCCAATCTCCCCTCGGAAAAGTTCTTAGTTTATATGGGTTCATTTGCCCCGCCCGCCCCGGCCCGCGGGGGGCGGCGGGGGGGGGGGGGGGGGGGGGGGGGGGGGGGGGGGGGGGGGGGGGGGGGCGGGGGGCGCGGGGGG
>JABFEA020000029.1:16682528-16693526 GCA_019775915.2 Cyphomyrus plagiostoma | reverse complement strand
ACACTCCTCAGCCTCCCTGGTAAGGTCTATTCGGGGGTTCTGGAGAGGAGGGTCCACCGGATTGTCGAACCTCAGATACAGCAGGAGCAGTGTGGTTTTCATCCTGGCCGTGGAACAGTGGACCAACTCTATGCTCTCCGCAGGGTTCTGGAGGGTTCATGGGAGTTTGCCCAACCAGTGTACATGTTCTTTGTGGACTCGGAGAAGGCATTCAACCATGTCCCCTGGGGAGTCCTCTGGGGGGTGCTCCGGGAATATGGGGTGCTGGGCTTCCTTTTAAGGGCTGTTCGGTCCCTGTATGACTGGTGCCAGAGACTGGTCCGCATGGGTGGCAATAAGTCAGATTTGTTTCCGGTGAGTGTTGTACTCCGCCAGCGCTGCCCTTTGTCACCGATTCTTTTCATAGTTTTTATGGACAGAATTTCTAGCCACAACTAAGGCATTGAGGGTGTCTGGTTTGGTGACCTCAGGATTAGGTCTCTGCTGTTTGCAGATGATGTGGTTCTATTGGCTTCATCGGACCGTGACCTTCAGCTCTCGCTGGGACAGTTCGCAGCTGAGTGTGAAGCAGCTGGGATGAGAATCAGCACCTCCAAATCCGAGACCATGGTCTTCAGCCAGAAAAGGGTAGAATGCTCTCTCCGGGTCAGGGATGGGGTCCTCCGCCAGGTGGAGGAGTTTAAGTACCTCGGGGTCTTGTTCATGAGTGGGGGGAGGATGGAGCGGGAGATTGACAGGCTAGATGCGGCGTCCGCAGTGATGCAAGCGCTGCATCGGTCTGTTATGGTGAAGAAGGAGCTGAGCCAAAAGGCAAAACTCTCGATTTACCAGTCGATCTACATTCCTACCCTCACCTATGGTCACGAGCTGTGGGTAGTGACCGAAAGAACGAGGTCGTGAGTACAAGCGGGTGAAATGAGTTTCCTCCGTACGGTGGCTGGGCTCTCCCTTAGAGACTCAGAGTAGAGCCGCTGCTTCTCCGCATTGAGATGAGCCAGATGAGGTGGCTTGGGCATCTGATAAGGATGCCTCCTGGCCACCTCCCTGGTGAGGTGTTCCGGGCATGTCCCACTGGGAGGAGACCCCGGGGAAGACCCAGGACAAGCTGGCCTGGGAACACCTCAGGATTCCCGCAGAGGAGCTGGATAAAGTGGCCGGGGAGAGGGAAGTCTGGGTTTCCCTACTGAGACTGCTGCCCCTGCGACCCGACCCCCGGATAAGCGGGACAAAATGGATGGATGGATTTGAGTAATGATAGTTTGGTTATAGCAGTTTTGTACATTCTACAGTTCGTAAAATGATAGAATTTTAGTAATTTATAAAAGTAAAAAAAATAATAATTTTAAAGTGTAAAAATTATTCTCATAGTAGTAATGGTGATCATGCTGATTGTAAATAGGTCAGAATATTCATAAAGTGCGCACGTAGGGTTTAAGAACAAGTTTGTTCGTAAGAACGGTTGGTGAATGAGGCCCATTGTCTTCTAAAATATTTCCGTCCACATGAAATTGTTAAATTATGCTGTCAAGAGCATGCCAAACCAACAAGCGGCATTATAACTCTAACCGTACTGCCATGTTAGCCAATCAGAAGCCTAATTGCCAGTCCTGTTAAGTTGAAAACCATGGTGCACATTATGATGATGTTGATCAATATAATGCGAGAGTGACTCAACATTTATCTGTACACATGTAAGAAGTCTTGTCAGCAAGGTTAGCACAAGCACTATTTTGGCTAAGTCCACCATTGCTCAAACTCAACTAATGTATACAGTGTACAACGGCGCACAATCCGATGTTTCAAGCAAAAAATCTTCATTCTGGGTGGAGTTTTGCAAATGCCCCATTTTCAATGACCTAAGATGCCGTTTACGTGTGGACAAAAGCCCAAGGTACGCTTAAAAAAAAAAACCCGTGTACATGTGGACAAGGCATTAGTTTCCCTCTTTAGTTCCTTTGAGTTCATTAGTTTCACCTGTGACCTGTTTTCCCAACCCTTGTTGATTAATCTCACCTGCCCTATGTTTTTCTTGTTACCCCTCTGTTTTTAATTCTCTGCCTGTTCAGTTCCCCAGTGGTTTGTTGTTTGCTGGTTGTTTGTTGCTGATGGCTTTTTTTTTTTTTTTTTTTTAAATTCTGTGCCTGTTTCCCCTTTGTAGATCATTTAGCTTTGTTACTTTATACCTTTTTTAGTTTCAACCCCTTGTGGTTTCATTTTGTTTTGTAGTATTTCCCTGTATTCAGTTCTGTTAAATAAACTGTTTTGTCTGGTTAGCCGTAAGTGGGTTGTTCACCTTCCTACCTGCCTGCATCATGCCCCGTCCACATCCGAAATCCACCCGGATCCTTGACAACAGTATACCTGATTTTGCGAATTGCATTACAACAGTTCCAAGTTAGAGGTGCACTTTTGGATAGATTCCACTGTTCCCCCTACCTCAGGCTTCCAGTGGAACAACCTGAGGTCAACACCTCCCCGTTCCCTCGTCCCACTTCATACTTAATGTATGAGTGGTAGCCTGCCTAGCTCACGAATTGGAATCAGCGCGCTAAGTGATTACACAAAGTTAATTGACCCACAGAGTGACAAGATATTGATGTGACATGCAAATAAGTGATAGAAAACCGATCACACAAAGTAAGTTATTTTTTTGTGCGGGCACCCCGTACTGCCCTCGGCAAGATGCTGCCATGAGCGGCTGCCCATGTGCCCCATACATAAATCAGCCAGTGCTTCTAGTAAAAGCTAAAAGACCGTAACAATGAACTCAGCATCTGTCTATCCATCCATACATACATTTTTTTTATTACCGCTTTACAGCACCTATCCCTGAAGATACAGGCACAAGGCAGGGAACAACCTACAAGACATGAACCCTCTGCAAGGCACACAAACCATTTGCATTCACACCTGCAGGAAATTTCAGGATATAATATCAATTATTTCATCCTCGGAAATATTTTAAAAAATAATAATAATAAAGAAAAATGTTTAGCATGGTGTGAAAAAAGAATTACAGTGATCCCGATCAGTGATAGGTGAAAATTGATATAGAAAGACCATATAAATAAACATTTTTTTATACTTAAAGCCTTGAAATACCCCTCCAACATGCTTTAAACCATGTAAACTTATTAAAACAACATATATATCTGGATGTCAGGCTAAGGATATGAGTAACATAATAATAATAATAATAATAATAATAATAATAATAATAATAATAATTTTATTTTTATATTTATTATTATTATTATGTACATATGTTTTATTTATATACCTACAGTGGTACCTTAGTTCTCAAACTCATTAGAACTCGAATTTCTTAAAAGTTGAACCAACTGACCTAAAACTCAATGAACTACAACTCTATCTGAATCTCAGAAGTCAAACAGTGAACAGCGATCTAAGATAACTTGTACACGTGGTGAAATTAGTCACGCGGCACATCTCTCAGTGGAAACATAGGGTAATGCTTCAGTCTAAGCCTCACATTCACTGTGATAGCATCCTGCATGTTTACAGTACCTGAATACATATTTAGAGAGTAAAAATACATTTAGACAATGATAGACAGTAACAGTAATTATTATTATTATTATTATACACTTTAAAATAAAGATTTCTTATTAATCATTTTAATATTAATAATAAACCATTAATACATTTAATTATAATAATATTGTCGTGCCGAGCGGGGATGGAACAGAGACAAAGATGTGAGGGTATTGGGGAATACAGGGTTTAATTACAGGTAAGGCAGGCAAAATGCAGATGAACAATATGATGACCGGGCTGGGGAAACCAACTGAAATGTGAATGAAATACAGAGGACTAACGACAACAACTAATCGCACGGGGATTCCACACAGGGTTAACGAGGGGGCGTGGCACACGGAAGGAACAGACGATTGGGGCAGGACACATTGTTTTTTTTTTTTAAGTCTACACATTGTTTGGATACATTTATTTTCTTACTTTACAGATTACTGTTTTGATAAATGTGCTTAGATGTGTTTATTATAGTATATTATAATATATTCTCTTCTTGTTTTATCCGGTTCATTTTGTGTTTAAATGCTAAAAAAAAACATATTTAGATGTAATTTTTTGGGGCCGGGAACCAATTAAATTGTTTTCCCATCCATTCATCCATCCATTACCTACCACTTGTCTAGGGTTCAGGTTGTGGGGGTAGCAGCTTCAGGAGAGATACCCAGATCTCCCAATCCCCAGCTACCTCTACCAGCTTCTCGGGGAGGACACCAAGGTGTTCCCAGGCCAGCCGAGAGATATAATCCCTCCAGCGTGTCCTGGGTCTGCCCCAGGGCCTCCTCCCTATAGGACAAGCACGGGTAGCCACCAAGACCACCTTAGCTGGCTCCTTTTGCCGTGGAGAAGCAGTAGTTGTACTCTGAGACCCTCCCAGATATCTGAACTTCTCACCCTACCCCTAAGGGAGAGCCCAGATACTCTGCGGAGAAACCTTTCGGCCGCCAGTATTAGCGATCTCATTCTTTCAGTCATTACCCATAGCTCATGTCCATAGGTGAGGGTAGGGACAAAGATGGACCAAGAGATCGAGAGCTTTGCCTTTTGGCTCAGCTCTTTCTTAGCCATGACAAACCGGTTAAGTGCCTGCAAAACTGTAGACGCAGCTTCGATTCATCTGTCCAGCTCCTGATCTCGCCTACCCTCACTTGTGAACAAGACCCCAAGATACTTGAATCAGTACCTCTTCCCTGACCTTAAGAGGGCAATCCACCCGTTTACAGCTGAGAACCATGGTCTCAGACTTGGAGGTGCTAATCCTTATCCTCTCCGCTTCGCACTCGGCCACGAACTGCCCCAGAGCACATTGGAGATCCTCAGCAGATGAGAAGTGTGATCCCCCTGTAGTTGGAACACACCCTCCGGTCACCTTTCTTAAATAAGGGGACTACCACCCCAGTCTGCCAATCCAACGGCACCTTCCCAGACCTCCACGCGCTGTTGAGAAGGTGTGTCAGCCATGACAGCCCCATAACATCCAGAGCCTTCAGGTACTCAGGGCGGATCTCGTCCACCCCCAGGGCCCAGCCACCACGTAGCTCTTTAATCACCTGGACCACCTCAGCCCCAGTGATGGGCAAGCCCCCCTTACCCCAGCACCCTCGGCTCTGTGCCCTCAGATGTCTCAAAGGGAGTGTGTGTAGATGTATCTGAGGCAGGGTTGAGGAGGTTGAAGTATTTCTTCCACCTCCACGTGATGTCCCCAGGTGAGGTCAACAGCACCATCTCCTCACTATAAATAGTAGGAACCAGGAGCTGCTTCCCCCTCCTGATATTCTGGATGGTTTGCCAGAACCTTTTTGAGGCCAACCGAAAGTCACTTTCCATGGCCTCACCGAACTCCTCCCACGCCCGGGTTTTTGCTTTTGTGACAGCCCGAGCCGCATACTGTCTGCCTTTGGAGACCCCGGGCTAATAATTCCCAGTAAGCCTCCTTCTTCAGCTTAACAGCCCCCCTCATCTCTGGTGTCCACCATCGGGTATGGGGGTTACTGCCATGACTGGCACCGACCACCCTGCAACCACAACTCTGTACGGCCGCTTCCACAATGGAGCTCTGGAACAGTGTCCATTCAGACTCAATGTCCCCAACCTCCCCCGGTATGTAATTGGAATTCTGTTTGAGGTGTGATTTAAA
Source organism: Cyphomyrus plagiostoma (assembly GCA_019775915.2). Lineage (NCBI taxonomy): Eukaryota > Metazoa > Chordata > Actinopteri > Osteoglossiformes > Mormyridae > Cyphomyrus > Cyphomyrus plagiostoma. The sequence goes on along the minus strand of JABFEA020000029.1, from coordinate 16,687,837 downwards.
GCTCCAGCGAACAGGAACCCCTTTGCCAGACGTTCCCAGCAGACCCTCATTATATGCTTGGGCCTACCAGGTTGGGCCTACCAGGCTTATATGCTTTGGCCTACCAGGCTTCCTCCCCCGTCACCTGAGCCAACTCACCACCAGGTGGTGATCAGTTGACAGCTCTGCCCCTCTCTTTACCCGAGTGTCCGAGATAGAAGGCTGCAGATCAGATGATACAATTATAAAATCATGGTGTTTGTTATGGACAAACCATGCATTGCACATAAGTCCAATAACAGAACACCACTTGGTTTCTGATCAGGGAGGCCTTTTCTCCCAATCACCCCCCTCCAGGTCACACTGTCATTGCCCACCTGAGCATTGGATTCCCCCAGCAAAACGATGGAATCCCCTTGTGGCACGCTAACCAGCATACCACTAAGGGAATCCAAGAAGGCCAGGTATTTTGAACCGTCACTTGGCGCATAAGTGCAGATGACAGTCAGACATCTATCCCAGACCTGAAGGTGCAGAGAAACAGCCCTCTTGTTCATCGTGGGTAAACTCCATTGTCAATGTACTGAGCTGTGCATAGCCCCAGCCCAGCGTCACTCACCTGCTGCAACTCCAGAAGAAAAGAGCATGCAGCTCCTCTCCAAGAGATTGGTTCCAGAACCCATGCAATGTGTTGAGGTGAGCCCGACTATATCTAGTCAATACCTCTAAACCTCATGCACAAGCTCAGGCTCCTTCCCCACCAGAGAGGTGACATTCCATGTCCCAAAAGCCAGTTTTGTCAGCCGGGGATTGGACCGCCAGGGCCTTCCTTGGCTGGCGCACGATCTCCTTGCGGGTGGTGGGCCCATCTGGGGACAGCCCCGTGTGCCTCTTTTGGGCTATGCCTACCTGGGCCCCACAGGCAAAGGCCCAGCCACAAGGCGTTTGCCAACAGGCCCCTCTCCTAGGCCTGGCTTTAGGGTGGGGCCTCGGTGACCCTAGTCTGGGGTTCTTTTGGATTGCTCTTTGTCAAACCCCTTCCCTGGGACCTTTTTGCCTTGGGAGACCCCACCAGGGGTTATTGCCCCTGATAACATAGCCCCCAGGGTCACTGAGGCACGCAAACCCCTCCACCACAATAAGGTGGCAATCCAAGCAGAGGAGAGATTCCATTATTTCTTATGGGGAAAAGGGATGGATTTGATTTGGTCCACTGCTTCTGGGGGGTCAAATTGCCATGAGAGTGCATTGACCTTGACGCTCTTTTTCCCCAGGAGGTAGGTGACTTTGAAATTGAAATAAACAAAGTGAGCTTGTCAGGGATTCAGTCTTTTAGCGTTCTGCAGGTATTCCAAGTTTCGGTGATCTGTGAAAACCTGGAACGGATGTCGAGCCCCCTCAAGCCAATACCTCTACTTCTCCAGCACAAGTTTTATGGCTATGAGTTCCCAGTCTCCAACATCGTAGTCGCGTTCTGCAGGGGTAAGCTCCTTAGATAAATAGGCACAGGGATATTGGAGACTGGTTACCAGTTCTCTCTGGATAAGGATGGCTCCCACTCTACCTCAAAGGGGTTATTAGGTTGCTGGAGGACGGGGGCAGGGCAGAAGGCACATTTGTGTCTCTGCAAGGCGATGTCAGCTTCTGGGATCAACAGATGGGATCAAGATTGATTCCTTTTCCTCATGTGAGGTAAGTAAGGGGTGCTGCCACCTGGCTGAAGTTCTTAATGAAATGGCGGTAAAAATTTGCAAACCCCAGGAACCGCTGCAATTCCTTGATCGTACGGGGTCGTAGCCATTCGTGAATGGCAGAAACCTTTTGCTTATCCATAGTCACTGCACCTGGCTGGATGATGTAGTCCAGGAACTTTACTTGAATTTGGTGTAACTCACATTTCTCTCCCTTAGCAAACGGATGGTACGCACGCAACCTCTGGAGAACTTGGCAGACATGGTCTACATGCTGAGAGAAGCAAGGAGAGTATTTTAAGATGCCATCAATATATATGACTACAAACTGGTTAACCATATCTCGGAACACGGTATACATCAATGCCTAAAATATTGACAAACTATGGGCTAGCCCATAAGGCATTACCCAATATTTGTACTGTCCAGTGTTAGCTATAAAGGAGGTGTTCCACTTGTTCCTTTGCCGGGTCCGAACCAGGTTATAGGCACTGCGAAGTTGAGTTTAGTGAACACCATGGCTTCACATAGTTGCTCTAAAGCAGAGGAGATCAAGGACAAAGGCTCTCATCATTTTAACGTAATGGTGTTGAGTGCCTGGTAATCTATGCACGGATGTAGTCCCCAATCTTCTTTATAAAGAACCCCACTGTTACTGAGGAGGTACATGGACAGAGAATATGTTGTTTAAGACTGTCCTGGATATAAGCCTCCATAGCCACCTCCAAATTCATGGACAGGGGGTACACGTGACTTTTAGGGAGCAGTGCCCCCTGTAGGAGGTCAATAGCACAGTCACATTCCCCGTGAGGGGGTAGTTGAAAGGAGAGAGTATGTCCCTGAAGTCTGCATACTCTGTTGGGATTATAGGTAAATCCTCCAGGTCCAGACATACCATCAAGGAGGCACAGCAAGGTAAAGCGATATACCAGGAGAAACATTAGGTCGACCAGGCAGTAAGCTCACCAGAAGATCAGTGGATCTGTGGGTTATGCTCCTGCAATCACAGGTGACCTAGGATCACTGGATCCTTAATTTTGGGAAGCACCAGGAAGTCTATGGTCTCCACATGGAGAATCCCCACTTGCAATGTCACTAGGCCCATCTAATAGGTGACCGTTCCTCCTTGCAGGGGCTCTCTACTAACACCTAGGACTGACAGGTATCTTTAACTATTGGGCCAGAGCGTGGTCCATGAAATTCCGAGGTGCCCCTGAATCTATTAGAGACCATGTTGACATCGGTTCCCCAGCACTTCACCATAATCGGCATGGTAAACTGAGCCTGGGAAATGCCAAAATGCCGAGATGCCTACTTTTACGGAGTTCTCTGGGCAAGATGGGCAAACTGGACAGGAGGGGACTGCATGTCCTGGTTCTCCAAAGTAAAGTCAAAGGCCTTGTTCTGTGCATCGACGCCATCCACCGTGGAAAGAGGCGAGTGCCCTAGCTGCATGGGCTCTGTGCATTCTTCCATGACTGTGGATGACTGTCGAGTGAGTCCCCCGGTGATGACGCTCCCTTAAGCTGTTATCTAGGGTAACTGATAGTGTGATATAATCTTCAAAGGACAGTGAGAAGCCACGGGACATCAGTTTGTCCTCAATCTCCAGATTCAGGGTGCAGCGATAGTTCTCCAGCCAGCACAGCCCTGCCGCGATGGTGCGGAATTCAAGGAAGAATTCTGCGATGGTCCTAGTGCCTTGCTTGAGGTTGAACAATCACTCACCTAGACTTTGAGCCATGGCAGGTTGATCGAAGATTTCGGGGAAGGATTTCTGTGCTTAATTCCAAAAGCGGGCTGTCATCCGTCCAGAGTGCCATTGCCCAATTGCGAGCCTGTCCGCTAAGCAACGAGATGACAAAACGCACGAAAGCTGTCTGTTCCACAAAGCCTTCAGGCTGCTCCTCGATATTCAGCCCACATTACATTAAAAAAGCCTTGCAATGATTCAGGTTACCATCATATTTCCCTAGCATGGCAACCGGGATAGGGCACCCTTGGGGTAGAGACAGGCACATGAGCCCGAGTCACTTGTCCTTCCATCAGCTGAGACTGAACAGAGTCAGCTGATCCACCTGCTGCTGTATTTTCTGGGTCTCCGCCGGGGTCCAAACTTTTTTGGCAAAGTATTCTGTGATGATAGGTAAGCAGAGAGGAGGCAGACCCCGTAATGCGGTAGAACAGGCGTTTATTTAGAATGCTGGATGCAAATGAAACCAAGAAGGAGATCCAAAAGTGAGGTCAAGACATAAGTGGGGTTTCGGCAGCTGGTGTGGTCAGTCCTACACACAGGTACGGGATGAGACGACGATGGGGAGAGAGGAACGAGGACGATGAGTCAGGAGCACAGGGCAGGCAGGCAGAGTAGGCAGGACAGGCAAGGCAGACAGGGCAACTGGGGAAGACAAAAAATGCTCGGTAGAGTTCCTAATCATAACAACAATACTTCGCAATTATAGCGAAGTTTCATCCACTTTAATAGGCGGAGAAATTAGCTAGGAATTACCTGCAGCTGTCCTGTCCTGGCCGTGTGGGTGTGACAAATGCAGTACAGTGGTACCTCAGTTCTCGAACTCACTAGAACCCAAATTTCTTAAGTCGAACAAACCAGTTTGACCTTGAACTCGATCTGAATATCAGAAGTGAAACCATGAACACTGACCTAATATAAATTGTATGTGCCAGGAAATGAGTCTTACTACAATGCAATTCTTACTTGAATGCCTTCTTCACAGACTGGATGATTAACCAAATAAAGCAGCGCAACCACTAACTTATGTGTACTATTAAAGCATTTATGTAATTTATTTAAACTTTATTTTACCAGGCAAATTAACTGAAAACCAGTTCTCACTGCTTTACGTGATATTCAGGAAAAATAGCAGATTACGCATTGGAACCGCCTGGGATAAAAACATCATGCGTGTAACTAAACTCTTCAACTAATATGGGGCAAAGGTGTGTCGTCACGGAGGCGGTTGCATTGCATCAGGATCAGAATGCGTTGCTTTAAGCCAGCACTGTAAGCAAGTTGAACGCACCCAATGACCGGACTGGGGAAACAAATTGAAACGCTTAATACAGAGGACTAATGACACCAACCAGAAACAGCTGATCACATAGGGATCCCAGATGAGGTTAATGAGGGGGCACGGCACACAGAAGGAGCGGATCGGAGCAAGACAGGGGTAATGTTGAAATAAGATCTTTATCGTTTTGGAAGCCATTAAGAAAAAAAAATGTTCTTCTTGTTTTATCCTGTTCGTTTTCTGTTTAAATGCTGAAAAAAAAAAATTAGGTGTAAAATTTGGGGGGCGGGAACCAATTAATTCATTTTCCATTATGTCTTATGGGGGAAACTCGATCAGAACTCGAACCTTTTTCGATTTTCGATACAGCCACTTGTACTTTCGATTAAGTTCAAGAACCGAGGTACCCCTGTATTTCAAATTTCCTATATATATATATATATATGTGTGTGTGTGTGTGTGTGTGTGTGTGTGTGTGTATATATATATGTGTGTGTGTGTGTGTGTGTGTGTGTATATATATATATATATATATATATATATATATATGTATGTGTGTGTGTGTGAGATTGTCTGCCAATTTTCATTCAATTGTCTTCATCACACC
>JABFEA020000029.1:16658100-16668128 GCA_019775915.2 Cyphomyrus plagiostoma | reverse complement strand
GTTCTACCAATGGTCATGAAAATAAAGAAGACACATTGAATGAGGTGTGTCCAAACTTTTGGCCTGTACTGTATATACACACATACTATGGCTTATATATATAGCCATAGTAAGCCATAATTTGTCTGCCCCAAACAGCTTCTTAATATTTATAATACTTTGTTTTGACTAACTTTCTGTAGGAATGCAAGCAGTAACTTTTTGCACTTTTTCGAAATACATTTTTAGCAGCTTTTATTCGCCTGGCTTTTGTCCACGGCCGTCTGTTTTTATAATTCAGTCTCCTTGAGGCCTGGAACCCTTATCCCCCTACTGTCTCTCGTATGAATTTATGGCCTTGTTAGCAGGGAATGTCGAACACTTGTAAGTGTTTCACTAAGGAGTGCAGAGCCCGGCGTGGTGTGGCCTTTCTAGCAGGAAGGGGCCCCAGTCCATGTTACCAGGATGGCCCATCCACAGCCAGAGCGAAATTCCGGCCCGTGTTTGCGCGGTGATCTCACCGCTGGCTTGCAGTCAGGTCTCGCTCGGCCTGTTCAGGGAGCGATGGGCCGACCCGCCTCTCGGTCACTCCTGTGCACAAAGACACTCACTTGCAAAGGCATAATTAAGATCCTCGATCCTGCACGGATGGTGTAACAGCATGCTGTTAATTCTTTTAACTGCTGACTTTTTGTTGTCTTGTAGCAGTAGTTGCCCCCTCCCCCAAAAACACACCCCCATTACTGAATGAGCATCCAGCACCTTGGCACAGGAAATGACTCAGACAGCCCTTGCTCGTCCTTGTGTCCACATCCCAGCGGAGCTGCGTCTGATTGGCTGGGCACCGGTTGGTACGAGCCACGATGAGCAGCAGGGGGGGGGTTGCACTTCCTGCGGGGGCGTGGGGTGCGGCGGCGGGTTTTGGCAAGGCGGGCTGCGAGCCGGGAGTTACATGGCCTTCGTCCCAGTGAGACAGATGTGACCTTGTGAACGCGTGCCCCCGGACACGCCACCCCCCCCTCGTCTCAGCCGCCACCTCTATGCTGGGCGCCAGCGTGTGCGCTTTTGGACGGAGACCCAGAGTTGGAAAGGTTAGCCAGCAGATCCGGCTTCGCCAACGCTGCCGGCATCCGACGCACATTTTCCAATCCCAGACTCAGCCGCCGCGTCCACAAACGCCTCCGACAATTTTCAATTCCGCACGGCACACATTCTCCAAGCTCATTTGTTAAGTCAGCCGTTGCTTTCGCTATGCGTTATTTATCTTTTTTTAATACGACAAAACATATTGCTGGATGTGCTCTTGCGCACTTACTCAATTCAATTTTGCGCTTGAGCTGAGGGAAGTTTGTTTGAAATGATTGAGTTAATTTCCTCTATGTACACTGTATTCATTAAAAAAAAGACCTGGAAAGAGGATAATGGTAGAACTGAGTGTTGTTTGAAGAAGAACAAAAAAATCGTACCCACTGGGAAGCCGATAAGAGCAGAGCAGTGTGGCGGCTGTCGACAGGGCCTGGGTAAATTCCAGAGGGACCTGTAGGTTTAACGGTAGTTTAGGTTTTATTTTCTCAGCACCTGAAGTAGTATCCGAGCTCTGCAGCTCTGCTGTCTCTCTCTTTTCCGCGGAACGACACACCAGACAGACATCGGCGTAGTCCTGCTCCACTGAAATTTCGGTTGATGCATTTGCTGCCATTTCCAAACCGACATCCTCCTGCTCATGGTAACCTAACCAACCTGCATTCTCTACTCTTTACTTCTCTCCATCAACGAGGCTGAGCAATTTATGAAACTGGTTCGTATTTGCTCAAGGGTACAACAGAACGTCCCTGCACTGGGATATGAACTAGAAACCATTTGGTTTGCAGCTCTGCTTTGTGACCTCAACCATTTGTCCCAATTACTTGGCCTCATCAGACCCCCGCATGACCAGCCACACTTCTCAACAGAAGATCTCGTATTAACCCTCGTGTTCCCTAGTTACTTATGACCACAAATTATCTCACATTCCAAACACTCCAAAGGATAAAAAGCAGATGACTGGACTTTACGCAAATATACACAGACCGAAGCGTGTTCTCTGAGTGTGCCGTTTTGTCACTGAGCTGCACTGCAATACCATCTCTCTATGCCTCACACAGATTTGCACGGGGCTTCATATGTTTCCTGGTGTTACACTTTGCCCTTTCATTTAAATCACTAATTATTCTGCAGGCCATTGTACTAAATTTAATGTGCTGTAGTAGCTCGTGTTTCAAGTCAGTAACCCACCATTTCTGCCTGGAGATGTTATATAATTATCAAGGTTCTGGTGAAAAATCACCAGCAAATGCACCGTTCCGCTTAATCTCTCTGAACAGTGTGCTGGAGGCGAGACAGTCTGAAGCACATATTTCAAGAGCACTACTTTGCTGCATAATTAAATATTTTAATGCATAGGTGGTCAGGGCTGTGATTTAAGCCTACCGGGAGGGTACTGGAAATGGGAAAATTGTACTGAGACCAGTGTGTGGTGCAGCGGGGAAATACAGTAACACGCAATCAGATCTCCAGATCCATTATCATAAAGATCTAATTATTGGATCTTCTTAATGAGTGCGCATCACGTGATTTTTGTGCATACTGTACTGCCGATATATTAGGCTGAGGATGAAGTCATTAAGGTTGACGACGGACCCTAAGTGAGGGCAGACCAGGTGTGGTTAAGGGAGAACCGTCAGGTGCATCTGAAACCACATACTTGTTTGCTATGTAGTAGGCGAGATACAGTATGTGAAATAAGCAGTATGTCCGAATACTCAGTATAGATGTGATGGTAAGCGAACGGTACCCGGATGGTACACTACATTCTGCAAAATCCCAAGGTGTGCGATCAATGGACGCTACACTACCCCAGAAAGGCCACTGGACCAGCAATCAGAGACAAAAAGACTGTCACTTGCACAAATTTTTGTGTCAAGATGGCGGAGGAATAGCCGTCCCTGTACAAATGTCAGTAGAAAACAATACCCAGTTATAGAAATTGATTTGAATATGGATGAATATTTTTTCACTGATAGTTTTAGGTAGGTCCTAACAAAATTCACTGCATACTGTTTAAATATTTGATTTTGGATGCACTTATTATAAACTATTTTGAGTAGCTAGAGTGGAAGCCATTTTGAAATGTCACATCATGGGGTTCTGTAAAAGGTCAAAGTGTACAATCGACAGTTTGGGGCCATCCAAACAGTCGTGCCTCTTGGCTTATTGTCATAAGATGCAGTAACCTTTACTGCATTATATAACCTTTTGCGTGTGATTATCACTCCAAGAACCTAACAGGATGATGCTAATTTGAAAGCCATGGAGAGGGTTGTGCTGACGAGCTAAACATGCAGCTCGCTACAGGTCCTACTTGTCCAACATGCTAAATGTCTATTCAGTCATGAGCGGGAATTTCAATGAGGACGAAGCAGCGCTCGTTGAAAGAATTCCAAGCCGTCCAAATGTCACCTTCCTGCCAAGTTCCCTCTCCCTTGACACAAACAACTCGATCTTCATTTGCCCGTGGCTCCATGTTTCTAGTGGTCTTGCTTGGCACTGGAATACCTGCTCTGGTCTTTGGGAAGTTTCAGTCTTCCGGGAATTAACTGTTTTTAAAGAAATCTGTAGCGATAGGCAATTTGTAGCGATTTGGCAGTTTAATGATCCCGACCAACCCAGCGACACGCTCATGCCAACGTGTCGAGCGGTTGGCTGACGCCTTGCATGTTTTGAGTTTATTGCCCCTTAACGTTCGTCCCCTGAAATTAGTCCAGACTGTAAACTTTAAAGTGTTGCTCTAAATGTCAAATCCTAACCCACCGTTTCCTGAGAACGTGGCCAAAGGCTTAATAAAATGTACGGGCAGAGAAAGTCCCAGTATTTCCATTATTTACAACAGCCTAATAGAATTAAATAATATGCACACCAAAGCATTTCTCTGTGAATAAAGTCTTTATTATAATAACTATTTTTCAGGGGATATTTTTGCGCGCCATGCTTAGCTTTCAGGTATATACATGAGGAAAGTCACCTGAGTCAAGTTACTGCCATCCTTTAATGTAGTTTTCCATTAATACATATTTACTTTACCTTATTTAGTATGTTTCCTGGGTACTGAGTTATCAATTTGATTCTAGGGGGCTAGTAGAAATCATACTGATTGCCAGGATACAAATATATTTATTTATACATAGGTACAAATGATTCCGTGATGTTTTTTGTCACAGCAAACAAAAATATCATTCAAGATGGAAAAGCGTATATAACATCAGACGATTTTTTTGCAGAATGTTTGATGAATTAACTATGGACTATTGAAGTCAGGCTAAGCGTCTTTATCATCCTAGCCTAGTTCAATACACAGTAAAACAATAACATTCCTCCTGAACTCTGAGTAGTATGTGAGACTTTTTAAATCCCCAAAAGATCTTTCTTATCGCATAATATATTGATGAAATAAGTATGAACTAAGAAGCTGGACTTGCTTTCTAATCTCCCAGAAGGTTTTTACATGCCCTGGGTATGATTGAGACGTGCTATCAGCCAGCACCTGCTGCCCAGGATCATTCATCCCTCCCACTCTCTGGACCTTTAAAGGAAATCCCGGTCGGCCCATGGATGCCACACCGCGCGTGCTGGGGGTTGGCCCCGCGTTGCCACACGCCAGCAGGCCCAAGGTGGAGCCGTTAAAAGGCTTATTTCACAAAGCGCTTTATCCTTTCGAGAACTGTGAGGTGTTGACAGAAAGTCAGCTAACTCTAGCCAGTGGCAGATGCTTAGGTTTTGCATAATTAATTATTTATATCGGGCCAGACACCGTAATTACCATCCAGATGAATATGATATTCTAATCAGGCGCGCTTCAATTTTAATTGCCCTCCAGCAACTAACAGTCAGCGCTGGTCTGGCTTGATAAAGTCGGGGACTCACCAAACGCCATTAGACATCTGCTTCAGGAAACCGTCGCTTCCATTCCCGCTGCCAAAGAAATCGACACGGACCCCCGCTCCGGGTAACCCCCTCGCGTCACTCTTCGCTGGAAGTTCTCATCTGTCAGCGGCAAAATGCGAAACAGGCCAGGCCAGAGTCTGGCGAGGCCCGATTCGACCAGGAATTGTGAACCTTTTGTGTTTTGACACAAAGAATCCTAGTAATCTCGTCTTAGAAGCGGGGGCTGGCTTTGTGCACCCCTGTGGTGACTTTAACTTATTCCTCTATGCAGGCCATTTCTATTTCCTCTGTAAAAGAACAAGTTACTAAAATCTCGAGGTCACCGCAGATATTGACACCTCCTGGATCGTCTAGCTGATTGTAATAAGCAGTATTTAGCTAGCTAACACGTGACACTTTCAAATCAAGGAAAAACGCAAACAAAAAAGATTTCAATGGGTGTTTAGGAAAAAGCTACGTCGTACAGAGCTTCTGACAGTTACCTTGATGTTGCTCACTTAATTGTTTTTGCGATGTCTGGATTTAATTGGAAGGCAGCGCTGGGAATTTCTCCCGTGGGCGTGCCGGAGCCGGAAAGGTCTGTATCGGCTCTTCCGACTGTGAGGCCGCCATGAGAGGCCTCTTTAATTAAGACTCCTGGATAGTCAGAAAAACTGGGATATACGTCGCCAAAACCTCTACAGAAATTTAGTTTCTCCCCAACCAGCAGCCAGTATGCACCCCCGCGTCTTTAACAATTCTGAGCTTAATAGCTGAAACGTGTCTATTTCGGTTTACCGATGCAAAGACCGTCTCATGAGGAGGTCTTGTGTTGGACAAGCGCTGGGAAACACCCCAAGTACAAACACTCGTGAAACGTTTCATTAATGTCACATTAGTGTAACAACGTAAAGATGGGGCCGCAATTCAATTTCATTTCTATTTATTTTTGTATAGCACCTTTCACAGCAGTCGCACTGAGGCACTTGACATGAATGTGTGACAATCCATTATTACATCATTTATACAAATTTGTACATACAGACAAAGGGGACCTGTTCAGTTTCAGGTCTCACGTTTTTGTGGAAATTTGCTCATGTGAGTTTTCTGTCCTCATTGCTCATGATAGAAAGTTGCCGCCATAACAAGTAGAAAATATGCAGATTAAATCAGGGAAAATCTTCTTATCCCCTGTTAATCTCATTCTCATTCCATAAGCAATAATAACCATTTGTTTTGCTCTGTTCTGCTGTACTTAGCTTCTTTTTTATGGCCCCTGAATTCCCTCCAACAGCGTTAGCGTCGTGGTTTAAACCACCATCTGAACTCTAGAGAAACACTGTGATTGTGGTTTAAAATGACGAGAATTAATTTTCTCTGCCTGCGACTTGCAAGTTGCCTGATCCCTCTTTTTAGGAGGCCTGGGGAATTAAGGAACAGAACCCTTTGGATTGGGGGGGGGGGATTTTCCATTATACTCACACTTATCTTGGAGTAACGGCGTCCAGGATTTTTCACGCGGTGATAGCAGGTGTCACGCTGAAGAGATCCCACCAAACCTCAGTCAAAGGTTCGATACAGATCTAGTCGCGAGATCTGTGTGATGTCGTTTGAGTACAAGTTCCGCTGGACCAAATCGGAGACTGGCATGATGACAGGTGTTGGGAAAAGGAAGCCATTTAAAATTAAACTGACAAGCATGGCTTTCATTGTTGTGTTTGACAGCAGTTCTTTCCAGGGGTTGGCTGACAGATCAATGCTCAGGGAACAATAATACCGACAGATGTTTCTTTAGGGAAAAGGCCTCCCCTTCTGTCACACTGCTGTCCTATGCAGAAATCCTTGCCTTAATGGGAAGCACACAACATGTTTACTCTCGCATTCACCAGCTGCATGAAGGTGGCAGGCTACCGCCCCTGTGGTAAGGTTTTCATGGTGTCATTCTCTAACAGCCTCCAGGGGGCACTTGGGAGCCCTATTGTTTATGAAAAGGCACCCAATTATGAATGAAATAGACATCATCACTGTCTTAAACCACTGAAGAGTGCAGAACTTTGCAATTGTATAACTGACCAATGGATCAATATTAAATACCTACGAATCGATTAAAGTTTGAGGAAAGAAGAATTTAACCGCCTCTAACCTAATGCTATTGATTCACTTTATACACATCTTCTAGCTTTCATTTTATTTTGGTTAAATTAGCAGTGCTTTGTGTATATGAATGTAATGTAGCTGCACGCTGTTGGGAGTGCAATGCCTTAACTCGTTTCTGAAATTCTACTGAATATCCAGACTGAATAAGTGACTTTGGATGAATCAATTACCTGTGAATCTCTGTAATACATTTAATAAAAAAACAGGGTTACTTTTATAGGTGTATCTCTGCAAACTGCTCTATGTGTTACAGCACAGAACCTGTAAAGTGCTTTGTATGCTGGCTTTACTGAGGAGGGAATTCCTTCTCTAGGCATATATTCTGTCCCTTTAAAAGACGAAGGGCCTTCCTGCGTCAACCTTAAGGCGGAAGGCAAAAGTTTACAAATGAAGCAGACAGACTCGTCAGACACAACCTAGCGACCTCAGGAACATGTGGTGGGCTGAGATAAAAGCTAAAGTTGGGTGCACTTCATCTGGGGGGAGATAGATGGTCTCGCAGATGTGGCGTGACAGACATAAGCCACTGCATCATGGAAAAATAAATACAGCCTGAGAGTGATTTTCTTTCCTGGGACAAACTGAAACGCCGAAGCAAATATGTTTGCGATTTGGTCTGAACCTTTAAAAAAAAAAAAATCGGCGATATCTCCACCTTCAAGATATAAAATTTGGTGGTCATCTTGACAGACCCAGGGCAACTAGTAAAGTGGTTTATTTGGAGGTTCTAAAATAAATAAACGTATTACACATTGGCTACAGTTTAAAATCTCATAATATGGTTCTCGAATGAGGGTTTGAAGAACTGAGGCCTACAGCTCACGGTGTTTGTGATTATCTGCAACCAGGATTAGCAGTGTATAGAAGAAACCTTCATGAAAATACTGTTTTCTCTGAGCTGATGGACAGGAGGAGCAGAGTGGTGGGCTGGGGGTGACTCTGCTAGCTGGAGAGAGATTACTGAGCCTAACCAAACTCATCTCTATTGGGCCCTTTGAGCCCCCAGAGAAGAGAGAACACTGACCATAAGCTCAGACCCAAAGCTGAACTCTCACCCCTATGTGTGTGAATGACTTTAAAAAAGCAGAGCATGACGGGATATGTGAAAAAACACATTCCAGTTCCGGAGCTGTGAACTCTCACGCATCTGGCGTGACATGCTCATGCAAGAAATCTTACAGCAAATATATATTATTCTGCTACAAACCTAAAATTAGCTGCATCAAAAAAGCTGGGGTAGTTTGCAAGCCACTAAGTCTATTTACCTGGTAATTAAACAGTTGCATACATAAAAATGCGTGTGATGATTATTTAAAATCTCACTCCAGCCAGCTGACCAAAGTTGGCAGTATTGTGATTTCAGGGTACGAATGGTAAATAAAGCTGATTTTTTTTGTTTTTCGTTTTTAAAAAAAGCTGACAGTTATTGAAAGGAGACATCTGACTGACAGATGTCTGTCACCCGCCAGCCAAACAGCGATGCTCTCGACTCCCTCATTCTCATCACATAATCACCCTCGGCAAACGTTTAGGGACAGACTGTCAGCCCCCCCTAGTGCACCTGTCACATCGTCGTCATTCGGCAACACTCAGGAGTCTGCCTCAGGTCTAGATGGATCCTTTTGGGGCGGACAGGACGATAGTTCTGCGGGCCTGTTGTGGCCGTCTATATACCGGTCTTCTCATGAAGTGGGATATTGAGCAGAGCACTGGCCATATCATCGTCAAGCGTGAGATGATCACTGATGTTCCTCCAGGAATTTCGCACCTTCTACTAGTAATCCCAGGTGGAATTCCAGATAGACTCACAGAAGCCCTTTCCCCAAAAATCTCACCTCTGTAGCCAAACGGGTCAGTTAAAACTTAGCATAATTGAAATTTGCTTTTCATTTCACGTGGGCGCTGCGTGGAACGTGAAATGCAATCAGAAAAAATGATTGCCAGTACTAACTAGCTTTTAATAGTGGTAGAGCATTGTTATGACAGTGAACTGACACGTGTAAACCTTATTTGCAGTAATTGAATCTGACATCATGGCCAGAGTCACAAGAAAAATAATTAAGATTAGCATTTATCTTGATGTACAAACATATTTAATTAATGAATATGAAATTGAAAATGACCCCACATCCTTCAGGAAGGAAAGATTAATCACCTATGAGTGATTATAGATAAAAGTAAATACGGGTGATACGGAATATTATGAAGATATGATTTGGTTACTTTATCAAAATTGGTTATAAAACGTGAAAAAACTGCTATTTGACAGAAAGATAGTACAATACTTAATGTGTCAAGCTGCCGGACTTTGACATGCAAGGGACTTTGTGATGTTTCAGCAAACAATGAAGGACAATCAGCAGAATTAAATTCCATATTTAAATAAAATAAAGTGCTGACGTCAATCGTCGTATACGACAGTAATCTGGACAGAAAATAATTGTAAGGCGTCCGTAGCGTAAACACAATATGGTTTGACATTCTGCCTGGTCTTCACATGTACGGTGGCGTAAACTTCGGACAGGTCAATATGATAATCCCACTCGCAGGTGTCAGTGGCCCCCCCCCTCGCGCCGGTCCTCGACACAACTCCAATCTTCCTTCTGGCTCCGCTCAGCCTGACCCGTCAGCCACCCCCCAGCCCCAGGTCGGCGTCCGCTCCGCGTGGCCGTTCCTGCCAGACGCCGTGGGGCAGGGGGCCCCCCCTCCCCCCATCAGGCCGTAATTGGCACTCGTTTCAGCAGACGTATGCAGGTGGCTCTGTCTGCCCCTCCTCACTCCTAGGCGCGCCCCCCGCCCCCCCCCCCGCCCCCCCGCCGGGCCCGCGCCCCCGCGGTCACCGAGCACGCCCCCCGGGCCTGCTCACCATTGCCGTTCTCGCAGCCCTGCAGTTCTAGCGCCCCATAGGTTAGCTAGCAAGCAAGCAGGGCCAG
>JABFEA020000029.1:16641457-16652001 GCA_019775915.2 Cyphomyrus plagiostoma | reverse complement strand
GAAGGCCATTACACGCACTTTGAAGGCGATTCTGAAGACACAAACATCCTTGTTAACGTTTGTGTGTTTGTACTAAACTCCTTAGTACTGAAAATATTGCACAGCTGTCGACTTTGCGTGTTGAATGTTCCAGCATCTGTATCCCGAATGCTGTACTAGTGCCAGTTACCTGCTTCTGGAAACAGCAAGTTCCTTTGCTCCGGAGTCTGGGAGTCAGGGAATGCAAAAATCCCCGCAGTTTTCTGGTCGATTGATAAATAAAGTGAATCTCACCAGCACAGCTAATTAAATTCACACGCTCCCTATCGACCTAGCCACACGCAGCCAGTGTTTTTTCCCATTCCGGTCAAAAAATTCTGGAAGTTCTGCCGGGGGGTATTGATTAAGTCTGGCAGTGCCAGTGCAGCAGCCCTCCGATGGCCCTGGGGGGTGACACCATTAGCAAAGATGTCACCGATCTCCACCTACACACGTACCAGAAAGCTCTTTCTTCCCCTGCTGCTGGTACAAGAAAGGAAGGATACACATCCGTCCAACATCTTAACGCGCCTGTCAGGCAGGCAGGTAACTCTGTGGGGAAATGCCAGTGAACTAACTGGATTTGACAGGCGTTTGACTGGCACGGGGACACCCAGCTGATGCGCTCTTCAATTCTGCCTGCTCTGTGGCCGCTAAAAGGTGAAGCAGCACAGACCTCAGCTAGTCCAACATCAAGAAACGCTAATTCCCGCCCATTGGAGCTTTTAAAAAGGTCGTGTCTGTGGACTCCAGAACCTCACTATCTGACTGACCGCTTTCACACAGTCACTTGGGTCGGTGTGTAAACAGGACCGATATCTGCGCCCGTGTCCATTATACGAAAACAGCGGCTCTCCTGTTGGCGGCTTGGCACGGGACCAGTCAGAAAAGACGAATCGCTGTAGACTACAACCATTCCAGTGGCCACCACACTCCGTATACCGCCGGCCTGTTTCCTGTTAGCGTAGTCGTCTGCAGACCTTTGCAGACCAGTAATGAAAGTAATGTGGCTGAATTTGTATCGCTTGTCCGGGTGCAGGCTTCCTCGAGCGGCCGTAATTTTCGAGGCCCTTTCAGTTTATTTGCTTTTACCTGCACTTAAGCGTGGCAGGTGTGACTGCTTGTCGCTCGCTAGATGCTCCTCACACAGCCCATTTCCAGCTCCCTATTAGAACCATCTGTTCAGGCTGCTGTCGAACTCCTTCTGGCCCCGGCAAAGCGAACAGGACCAAACAGAAACTGTATTTCACTAAGAGAGAGAAAAAAAAAACATAGTAGGCAGTTTGAAAAGTAAAGGAAAATAACCCTAACTCTGGGGGGGGGGGGGAGGGGGGTCTGTCGGACACAGGAAATAGAACAGGCATTGGGGGCAGGCAAGTTTACTGGGGCGAGAGGAAATGGACGACGATTTAAACCACAGCAACGAAAAACAGGTGGATCGAATAATATAATAGCGAGGGTAACTGGACCCCCCCGCCCACTAAACAGACATGGTCCTCCCCTGTTTCATACCCACATCTCTACTGAAAGCAAAGCAGAGCCCCCTTGTATATAATCTTCTCGGAGTGAAATGTTCAGTGTGGAACAGATGGCCCATTGTTGACTGAGCTGGTTGTGTTGATGGGAACCAGCTAAGTTGTTACCCCTGAGTTAGCATCGCAGCTAAACCTGATTCATATTCCAGTGCCTTCAGATATTTGCAGACGATCCCTAGTTCTCTATCAACCTGAGGGAATCCCGGACAGGGTGCTTTGAAGCCTTGTGACGAGTTAAACCCAGTCCAGCTCCCGTGTGCCAAACCACCAGACTTCCGAAAGAGCGGAACGTCTTGTCCACTCATGCCATTATTCATCCTTACAGTGTTCGTTTATATCACACGGGCGTCTTGGTGAGACCTGGCTCTCACCGGGTCCTTGGAAAGTCGGCGTCGCTCTGAGGGGAAAAAGCGAAGAAGATCCCTTCATGCGGCGTAAGCTCGCCAAAGCAAGAAGCAAGATCTATTCTGGCCAGACTGTGCTTTGAAGATGACGGCTTGTATAAACTCGCCAAAGCCCTCGTAAAATCCAGGCCCGGTGTCGGAACTCTGCCCCGTGGCGGTTTCCCGAAGAGGAGCTGGAGTCGGAGACCCGGGGCGTCTGGGCTAATGAAAGCAATGTCTCCTTAATGCCCCGGACAAGCCGGCGATCAATTAAAAACACAGGTTCTTTTGTCCCTCTGTGTCTCATTTAGAGTTTGCTTTGATTGATACACTGATACTACCGACAACAGAAGCCAATCCCCACAGAACAGCTAAAGATCTCCAAGTGCAGGCTGAGAAACATGAAAAGGTTCCCCCACCCCCGCAGGAGGAGGAGGGCGGGTAAGAGCAGGAGAACTCAGAGTTGGTTGTGAGGGGACCGTGAATGGTGCTAGATGATGATTACTAAAAAAAAATAAAAATGGATTGTTGACTCTTTGTTGATCGTTGTTGAGTAAAAACAAACGTAAATCACTCATTGAAAAATGCATTACTGAGAAATGTAGAGTGTTATAGAATATACAGCCACAGAAAAAAAAAATGAGACCACAGCACAATTTTTTGTTTCACTCATTTCTCAATTTATGGGTGTGTGTCTGTGAATAATATGTATATCTTTGCAAACTGCCGCCTGGTACTTCTCTGTTTCTCATTAATGAAGGGCTTCTTTCTTGCTTTATGGGACTTCGGTCCTGCTTCTAGGAGCCTGATATGAACTGTCCTAGCAGTGCACTTCACACCTGCACTTAATGTTTCCCATTCCTTCTGAAGGTCACCTTACGATTCATGAGAAACGGTCATGGATAAGTAAACGGTCATCTCTGGCGTTAGAATGCGACTTTCCCCTTTTACCTGCTTAGTTCCTGGTCATTCCCAGTGTGTCCTGCTTCACCTCATTCTTGTGTCCTGCTGTCTTAGAAACTTTAAAACTGAAAGCATCCTGCTGCCCAGTGTGGCCTTCTGCCGGCAGAACCACGATTAAGCCAGGATTTAAAAACGCAGATTTGTTTAAAAATATAGAGTGGTCTCTTAATTTTTTCTTTGGCTGTAGGTTGTTTTATGTGTCATTTCCATAAACAAAAGAGGTCAAATTTGAAGAAGAGGAAGGAACGTTTTTAACAGACGGAAGCTATCAGTCTGGGGACGCTGGATCTTATCAGGACAGCTAATGCAGGACAAGAGAACAATGGTGTGTGTATTCTAACTAGTGATGAAATTGGTTTGTGAAACTGTCGTAATTTAGAATAACTGTAGATATTATGTTATGCTTCACATTACTCACCAAAAGTAATTATTGTAGGACAAATTCCTTAGACGTAAAAGCGAAGTGTGAAAACCGAAGACTCGAAAATCTGTCCCAGCCGACATCAGAAGAGAATTGAAATTTTTCACCAAATTTAGCAAAGCGAAACAGATTAAGCTCCTCGCCCAAGGGTCCAACATCCATGTCCCTCTGAGGGATTAAGCCAGCAGGCCTGGAACCTACTGGCCTGGGGGCAGGCAACTGTATGAAGGACCTATTACAGACTAACACACAATGTTGTTTGGAACTGATACGATTTACACACTTCTTGCCATGCAACAATTGCCTAGTTGGTCCACCACGGTGATGGGTTGTTGCTGATACTAATGACCGCTAATGCTATCATGTCCCTTGCACCACGTTCCCTGGTGTGTTTTTGTTGGGGTCAAGGCCCTTACCAAGCCCCCACTGCAAGAAACATACGAATAATCGCAGGCACTGTGTTTTACAACGCGGCGCGTAGAGCCGCACTCATATGCAATATCCACTGACGGCTAACGCTAGGCGCTAGCCAGTGTGTCTGTTGAGCTCATCATGTGTTCCTCTCCAGCCGAGGGGAATAACAAAGGGACACATGGAGAGTATAACTGGGAACGGCGCCATTCAGCAGCTGTCGCTTCCCATGCGAAGATGAAGACGTCGTGTGTCACACATGTGCCGTTAGCTGTCAGTCATGACTGCGGGAACACCGTTCACACAGCTACAGGATGAAAAGATGGCGGCTGTCTCCAGAAATATGGCAAACATTATTGTCAATTATATTTTGAGAAGCCTTCGGTGTTGTACAGCTTTTTGGGCGCTGTTTGATCGGCGTTCCTGCATCGACACGGCCTGGTTTTCGTGAGGTGAGACCTTGGTGATCATGTGACTTACTGCCCACTAAACCTCTCCAAAACCATCGAAAACAAAAATACATTAAGCGCCTCAGTCATTCTGCCGTCTTTTAGAGTAGCAAAAGACCCAAGAAAAGACTATAAAGAGACCCTCTCATAGTATCTCACAGTCTCACTGGCTCTTGGGTTCTCCAATGGGGGTGCTGTCTTTAAGATGTCTCCCCGCGGTCTAGTGGCCAATGAATTTCACACAATTCGACAAACCATTAATCATGATGACTAGTTAAATTTGTGATTTGGATGACAAAGAAAATTACAGGTTTACGCCGTTTGGAGGAAAAAGCTGCCCCTGAGTAATTCGTCAAGCAAGGACCGGAAACGATGATTAAGAATAAGTGACGATTTCACTCCCTCCACCGTACGCCTGCCTGGGACATTTTGTTCACCTTTTTTCACTTCCAGAAGATGAAGGAGACCATAAGTCTTGCTTTACCCCATGAAACCGGGAACAGAAAATTGATCCATTGAGAGGTCGGTGCCCGCAAAAACCCTCGTTTAGCATTTTACAGCACAAAATTAGGGGTTAGTGGGTGACGGGGATCAACGGCTGATGGATGTCGGGCCAGGAAAGGCCAACGATTTTTCGTCGCACTCTCGCTACGCCTCGACAGTAAGGTCTGGTGCGGAGGTGAGCACTAGCACCGGAATCGTGCTGGGTCGATACTCCTGCATTCAGCCTGCAGGTTTTTGTAGTGCGTCCATGAGGCATGTAGTGTGAAGGTAATTATTACTATTTCGTAGGCTAAATGATCCAAAGTGGCTTCACATGTTCATGCGTCCCATCCACTTACACAGCCTGATATATCATGGGGTAGGTACCTTGCTTAGGGGCGTAGCAACGGGGCCCCCTGCTGGGACATGAACTTACAGCCGCTCGGTTATGTTGGTCGTGACATGCCAGCTGTGACTCCAAAGCCTTGTCACCGCTGGGAGATGACACGGCCGCAGGAAAATATTACAGGTGATACAGTGACTACCGCTTAAATCCCAAGGAAGAATTGTTGTGCATTGTTTCTATAAATGCTTAATATTATTAAAGATTGTAAAGTTTAGTAAGCTGTGTGGCATTTAATAATGAAAACTACAGAATATGTGCTTTACTTCTGGTGTCTGTCACATGACTCCACACGGATGCGGAATATATTGTGACAGATTTGTATTTGAATGCGACTCTGTTGCCGCAGTTTGACCAATTAATTAATTAGCATGCTTGCGGCCCATCAGAATCCCGGTAAAATGCAGAGCCTTCAACTTGGCAGAGCGCTTCCACCTGTGATAACGATGCACCGGCAAAGCCTTGAGGTGAGGCCACCTGCCAGCGTGTTGGGAAAGGCTGGCTCCTGGCGCTTAAGGCGATGGCGGGCGTGATCACAGCCCCGCTAGGGGATGCTGGCCTCCCGCACATGTGCGACCGACGGTATGTTGCATGGGTCACCGAGAGGGACGAGGGTGACAGGTGCCGGGGGCAACGCAGGAGTTGACACACCCGTCTGTCGAGGGATTATCGAAACCGAACCGTTTCTCGGGGTTACCGCCGAGACGACCTCACCAGAGAGACGAGCCAGTTCAGGATTGCCAGGTCTCCCAGAAGGTTTTTATCTTAACCGAGCTCTCCCATGGATGTTTTAACTCAGAGACCCCCCCTGTCAGGGGAGTTTATACAAGCAATTTTACTGCCCCAGCAGCAGATGAGGCTCGGGTTTACGAGAATAGAAAGAGTAAACCTGCCAGTGTGAGAGAAAAGGGCTTGAGAGAGGACCCAAGTGCACCCCCCTGTCCTCTGTCATTCAGCTAGACCATGTCCAGGTGTTGAGGGCTATGCCGGCCTGTTCCACTGCAATCTGCGGGGGTGACATCGCACACAATGGTTTGCATTGCCAGAGGTGGTTTGGGGGAGTCTTAATCCGTGTGATAAATCTAGTCATGCAAACACTCATTTCGGGAGCCTCCTACCTGCCTGCTCATAGTCTAACATTTGGCTTTCCTATTTGACTTGTAGGAGAAATAAATTTATATTAAATATTTTAATTAAACCTGTGTGTGCCTTGAAAATAAGATTAAACGGCCAGTATTATTTATCCTTTCTTAGCAGAATTTAGGATTTACGATCCATTATATAATTCAAATCTGAACAAAACTTTCACATCTTCATTGCTGGAGTCCAAGAGAAATGCATTGTGGGTAAACAGAGTGCTCCCTCCCTTGGCAGAGATGGAGGCCTCTGATTGGCATATTGTAAAGCTGTCCGGGGGAGGGGGCATTAGTTCAGCTACAGCAGGTGCTTTAGGGCAGGCAAAGTGCTGATTGTGCCCCCACACAGCCCGATTGTCTCTCACGTGCCCCCTAATCTTCTTTATCTCTGGGGGGCCAGTATTTGCTGTAATTAATTGAAGAAATTCCTTAGAGATTTATGTTATTTAAAATTAAGTGGGGACAGAGCCAGGGTCATATCTTTACCCCACCAGCCTTCTTTATAAGCAGAACAAGCCAAGAGCAGCTGGAATAGCGAATACCAGTGGAGATGCCACGTTAATTAAAGCCCCATCCCCCACCCCTGTGCTAGACAACAAATTAACATCGCTTCTGGATTGTCTAAGGCCACTTTCTTGGGAGCATAATCAACCTCACTGTATCCCATCATGCAGCATTTAAACTAAAAGTCTATAACACTGCTTAGGGGATTCAGAGTAGTTGAGGAATCTATCTGCAGAATTTAAGAAAATATCTCAAATTCATCATAAACAGTATGTTGGTTTTGCAGTACTGCTCGTCTGAAGTGTATGACTACTGCTGGCCACATTACACCATCTCTACTGTCACATACTGTTAGTACTGTTTACACTTATACTCTGGTTATTTAATTATTTAATTGCTAGTTTGCAAAATTGTACTTTATTTTATCCTGTTTGCTCTGCTTTATTTAACTTGTTGTCTTTTATAGCATCATGTAGGAAAGTTGCAAAGTTAATATTGTTGCAGTGGGCAGTCTCAGCAGTTCTTCTCTGACAAGAAACTCACACTTTATAGATTTCAAAATCTTACTGTCACATGGATAGAGTGCAGTGAAATTTGTACATGTGCACCTGCTTTAGACCAGTTTCTCAGTCCAGTCTTTGGGGACCAGTAGACGCTCCACGTTCTTGGGAGCAGAAATGTGTACTGGGAGCTGGGAGGGGGCAATAACGAAGGCCACCTGCGAGTCCCCGATGACTGGGTTGGGAAACACTGTTTTAGACTGTAGTGCCAAGAAGAACAATACAAACGAGAATAAATAGGAATAAGTAGATAACAATAAATAAACCGACGAACTCTCAGTATATATATACATGCAATAGACGCTTCAGAAGCAGGATGCTGGTCCTGCTAGGTGTTTTCCTTCCACTACTGTGCAGGAACCTGATCTTTTCCATCACTGTTTCCTCCAGCTTGTTTGAACACGGAATTCTCTGGAATCCAGCGAGCCGGAGCGCTCAGCCTCCACAGGCATCGGCACACAGCCGCGCGGGAGCCTGTTGCCGTTTATCGCACAACAAAGAGAAACCGGCCGATTAGAAGAAAGAGGATAATCAGTTTACGGTCAGCACCAGATGCTAGAAGTTCTGCTCTCCTGGGGGAAGGGGGGGCAGATTCTTTCCCCCCATGACTAGACTTCAGCCGGAGACCTGAACAGATTCCTCCCCGAAGGGCCAAACCAAATTATGTAAAAGATGGAAGCTCACAGAAGGACCTCTGAAGATCTTCTGGAGCATTCAGAGAAGATGCGAGGAACGTGAATGGGAAACAAGAGGAGAACTGAGACTGGCGAAAGGGTGATGCTCCTGTTCTCCCTGTCCAAAGATCACAAACAATCTAGGAGAACAAAAGCAACGCTGAGATCTCGAGGTCTCCGTCCATGTTACGACAGACATAAAACCAGGCAGGGAGCAGAAAAAGGCTTTTGTAATGGACTGGAGCTCATGTTTTGATGCACTTCTTAAAGAGATAAAGTCTTTGTGCTATTCACAGTAAACATATAAAGCCTAATAATTCAGCTGTGATATGAAAAAGTAAGGGCGAGTCTTTCAAAGGGTGAATTCATCATAAATTACCAACTTTGAGGTGTGTAGGAATGCCTCGTTTGTAACCAGAAAGCACACAAAGAGAGTTTTGCTTGAAGCAGAAGGTCCCTGTTCTACATAGACATTCGCACATAGATGCAAAGTGTGCTGAGATGAAGCTTCAATCAGCCACCAGAGACGTCCTGCAGTCACGGACTCGCCTTAGGCTTCACTGGAGAACCATGCGCGCACTCACAGAATATCGATGTCGGGTATTAATTACTTTGTTTTACACAAGTCCGAATGAAGCACTGAGAGAAAAATCGGTGGATGGGCAGGAGCTGGACAGAATTTGACAGAGGTGGGAAATTAGAAGAGGGGTTTAAGAGATAACGGTCAAGTGGGAGGTGGGCATTGACGAGATTAAAAGCACCAGAATCGCGGCTGCCGCAAACTACAAGAAAATCCACCTTGATTTAACACCATCCAGGAGGGGCCAGTTGCGCAATGAATGGCACATCTACTATGGATTAGAAGATTATAAGTTTGACTCATCGAATGTCTCCCTTTGTGCCTGTGATCGGAAGGTCACCGGTTTTGAATCCCATGCTCGGCAGAATAGTCAGATTTTCACTGGACCTTTGAGCAAAGGCCCTTAACCCCTCCCAGAATATGGTCCGGGGGGAGCTGAATAAATGCTCCCAAGCTTTGCTCTAAACCTGTTTGTGTGTCCAAGAAGAGCATGATGGGATACGCGAGAAGAAGCATTCCAATGCACCTATAATACTTGTTCAAATGGCAAATACCTCATAATTTCATGGTGAACTGAATTGAAAATATTGTCTTCAGACGCATCTGTAAGGAAGATAGTCTCCATCATGGAAATGGATCCACTGAAATTGGCGTAAAGCTTTGATTATTTATTTCTATGTTGAGCTTGTTGAATCTGAGGACATCTCAACAAGGATAAAATAAACTTCCTGCTAATTGCCCTGGAAGAATAGTTCTGCACCTTTTGCCAGGAGCCTCAAGGGTCTCGCTGGAAGCTTCTCGCTCGTATCTCCCACTAGCCCTCACAGCGCTGGCTAGAAGCAGCATATAAATCGATCTCTACATCGTAATAAGGTGGGAAGGTTGCCGACATCGGGCAGCAATCTGGGAGCCGGGGGCCAGATTCGGAATGCCGCGGAATGTTATCGACCTCCATCCGGTGAGATCGTTGCATGTGTGCTACGATCTCGCTGAGGATTTCCACACGAAGATCTTTTAATTCCCGCCGCGGCCTGAAAGAGGAACCAGCGTCATGCAGCTAACTGAGTTAAAGCCCACCGTTGTACTGGCTTTTACCATAAAGCTCATTAATTAAGTAGCTGCTGAATACAGTGACCCTGGGATACCCCCCCCCCAACCATCCACCCAAGACACTGAATAGAATGAGGCCTATGGGAAGATCACTGGCAAACAAATGAGCAGGAAGAGACACGTAGCTTGTATGCAGTACAGAGAGTCTGAGGTAAGGATATTTAAGCTCTTGCTCCCTGTCACTTAATGGGGTAGGAGAATTTACTGGGGGACACTATATATCTGTTATTGGGTATTTCCATGCATAGGTCTGTTTGATGTCACATCCATAACGTCAATAACATGCTATATATTTCAAACATGTACTGTACATTAATGTATGACTATTTAGATTTTGTCTATATCAGCTTACATGAAAAGACATGCTAACTGACTCATGGATATTAAATGTGCGCAGACTGAGGCATTTCGTTTACCAATATGAGTCTCCATGTCACATGCGTGATGCTGGAATTGTCCTATCATTGTTATTAATGTTGTTGTTGCTGTTGTTGCTTGTTGCTGTTGTTGCTGCTGCTGCCGTTGTTGCTGCTGTTGTCGCTGTTCTTCTTGTTGAACCCCACCCCTCCTGCCTAGTGCCTCATGGAGGCAGGGATAAGCTCCAGCCCCACCTCATGACCCAGCACTAGATAAACAGTCGGAAGATGGATGGACCGCTTGTTACCTGCCTTGTGCCCCCTGTTTCCTGGGATGTGCTCTAGGCTCAATGTAACTCTTTTCTTAGTGGTAGACGGACATGCATATACTGCAGCAGTGCTTATGACCACTCAAATTATGCATTTGTGGAGGACCCCTGAGGTTTGGGGGCCCCCTGTTGGCCACAAACAGATAGTTCACTACATTGTTGCAGCAAAGTGACTTTTTGAGCGGAGCCCCAGAAAAAAAAACAAACACAGAAACCCCTGTGCAATCTG
>JABFEA020000029.1:16609601-16635480 GCA_019775915.2 Cyphomyrus plagiostoma | reverse complement strand
TGACCCAGGCGGAGACCGGAACCCGGGTCCCAGAGGTGTGAGGCAACAGTGCTAACCACTGCACCACCGTGCTGCCCTTAATAAGGATCCTTACAAACAAATCCAAATTACATCTAACCAACGACAAACAAACACTTTCAAATTATTATTATTATTTTACATTTTTAACAATACTTAGTAAAATTTCACAGACACAATAATTCCTGGGGAAAGATGGATATTTCTGTAAGTAAAATAAAGTTTACAATGGCAGTACAGTCAGGCAAACCAGGAAATGGGAAGAGCAAAGATCAGGCACCCAGGAAACCATGGAGATGAACAGCTGCAGGTTCTGAAGGGTCTGTATTAATGTCATGTATGTTTACCTGTGTCTCCGGCCTGGTGCGGGAGATACACAGAATCTACAGGCAGTCCCCAAGTTAAGAACGAGATCGTTACATAAGTCGAATTTGTAGGTAGGTTGAAAATAAATACAGTAAATAATATTTTTAATTGTTACTATTATCATGATCATTATTATTGTACAGCAATAATACAAGTAACTACATGCGGTGCTATACTGTTGCATAGGGTTTTCAGGAGCGTAACAAATTATAAGTAACGCCTGCGTTCGTTATTACGAACTACTGTATTTAACCAAAATTTTTAATATAATAGGCTTTACGTCAGTCCGTTCGTAAGTAAGAGTCGGCCGTAGGTCGGATGTTCCTAAACCAACTGCCTGCTTATTTCGTATCATTCGCTCATTATTTGTCATCCTCCTATATTTAAATCTAATTCGCCTTCAGCAAGCTCACGATTAGTCAGACAGATGCGTATAAGAGTTATCCCCATTTTTATTTTGTTTTAAAGCTGCACACTTCAGCAGGTCTATTTCTATCTTCCCCTGCTTATGTTAAAACATCACACATTTCTTCCGCTTTTAATATATGGTATCATTCAGTGGCTCGCAGCCTTCCACATAACTCTATAAAGAATACGCAAACACGCATTTGTAAAACGAATTTTTGCGCATTTATGAACTGTATTGTATCTATTGTAAAATATTTACGTAGCATATGACGTATTAATATACCTTCAGTGGGAGCTCATTTATATTTAAAATGCACGATAGCATTGGGACTATATCGTGGTGTATAAAACGTCTGGTTTATAGTGTAACAGACCTTCAGTAATTGTCCACAATCATATCTGGAGATGGAAAAAGTCTGACGGGCCAAACAGTTCCTGACACACACGGCTCTCCCGTGCAGGGAACATTAAGCATTATAAAGAGCTGAATAGCGATAATACTAATAATAACGGTAAGAAGTACAAAAAAAAATTGCAAGTAACAAGGCTACCGCATAAAGTACTTAAGGAAAATTGATAGATTCATATATAACAGTGACGCCTGCGGGATGAAACCTACTTTAAATTCTATTTTTAAAAGAACACTTTACCTGATTAAAAATGCAGCGTTAAATCCTAGCTGGGTTGGGATTGGGTGACTCTGTGACGAACATCCATCCTGTCTCTGGGTACGGGCGCGGACTCTGAGCTGTGTCTGCCCGCAAAACGCTCATGACTAACCGCCTGTCGCTTAAATCCCCACAAACGCTTTCCAAGTGAAACTTTACGGATTTCTCCCTCTGGTCCTAGCGCCCCTCCAAAACAACAGCAGGATGGGATATCTTTAACCATTTTCAGATCGATTTTCCACTTCGCCCATCTACTCAAAAACCCTTTTTTCCCCCAAGATGTCAGAGATTTCTAAATTCCTCTGCTTTCATAGGAGAGCTTTTACTCTGACCATAAAAAATAATTTATCAATTCCACTAAGGCAGACAAAACTTGAACTCACAGCCCCAGATTTGAGGCCACGTTACCACACTCTGAGCCACTAATTGTAAAAATAAATAAATAAACGGAAATAGCCAAATAACTGGAAAAAAATCCACCCACTTCCCAAATGTCCCCATGAGGCGTTGAGTATACAGTTGAGTGATACCAGCGTGAATGGACCCACCCACACCGTAAGCTGTGGTGTTAGCGGCCTGGTAAGCGTATATAATGAAGAACGCGGGGTGGGGGGGCATTGTTTCAACAGCTGAGAGCTCCATAGACAGGCAGAGCAATAACACTCGCGGTCGTTTCCTAATCCAGCACAGGCGATCCATCCTGAGGCCCGCCGACCACCCACATACCCCAGAAGAGCAGAATCCGGCAGACAGGGTTAAGGCTGAAGATGACTGGGCCATGAAGGACGGCCTGGAGCTCTGAGAACACGATCACTGAGCTTAGGAATGCTACGTGCTGGGCGGAGAGCTGCATATCACAGAGAATCACGAGGGAACACATGGAAATAGACAGTCTGATCAAGTTGGTGTTTTTGAAGGTTCCACAGTCTGATCATTAATGGTACTTCTAGTGGCTTCAGCGACTGATGATTCACATTTATTTGGTAGATGTTTGGGATAGTGGATATCTCCGTTACCTAACACATCTTGGACCCGGGTTCGAGTCTTCACCATGGCTCTGTGTGTGGCGTTTGTATGTTCTCCACATGTCATCATGGGGTTTCCCCCCAAAGTTCAAAAACATGTGAATTGGAGTGACTAAGTTGTCTGTAGGTGTGAGTCCTATAATGGGTTGGTGCCCCACCCCCCCAGATTATTTCCTGCCATGCACTTGCAGCTTGTAGGTTAGCCTCCGGATGCTGGTCATCCTGAATAGGGCAAGCGTGTACAGAATATAGATGACATGTAGAGATCCATAGTGCCACAGAGGTTTGTACTGGGGCAGAGAATCCCTAGAGTGGTAGTGGTAGTGGGGGGGGGGAGCCCACCGACAAAATCACTCTACTGACTTCAGGACCTGAACCAGCAACCTACCGTTCACGAGAACAACATCCTAGGCCTCTGCACCACGCACACCACAGTGCAGCTGATTTAACTTGTGGAATACAACACAGATCCCATCTGTTCCCCAGGCCTATCTGTAGCTCTCCAGCTCTTTTTGGAAAAGGATGTAGAGACAGGATATATACAGGGCATGAATTCCGAAAGCCGCCCCAGTAACCCGTGACTGTGCCTCTGGGCAGTTATGAAGCCTTCGGTAAGTATTACTTGCCGATGACAGGTAAAGTACGGTCAAAGTGAGCCCTACACCTGCACCTGCAGACCTCCCGTACATTAGATGCGTCCTGACACTGTATCACTGCGAGGCGTCCTGACACTGCATCACTGTGGCTGGGGATGGGCAGATGACAGATGACACCTCTTCATTTGGCACAGTTAGCAGACGCAGTGGAGCATAGCGGCTGCTACTTTATATGGAATTTGTTTTTATTAAAAAAGGCCTCCCAAGAATTTTCTGTTCCTACTTCTCATTTAGACTTTAAATTGGTAATTATAGGCTGCAACAGCAGCTGAATGTCCCACAGGAATGCTGCTGGAGTCCGGTTTCCCCTCCCTGCCATTTCAGAGCACATCAGCGTGCTTGTTCCTCACATGGTTCCTGGTTTCCCTTCCCTGCCATTTCAGAGCACATCTGAGCACTTGTTCCTCACATGGTTCCTGGTTTCCCCTCCCTGCCATTTCAGAGCACATCAGAGCGCTTGTTCCTCACATGGTTCCTGGTTTCCCCTCCCTGCCATTTCAGAACACATCAGAGCGCTTGTTCCTCACATGGTTCCTGGTTTCTCCTCCCTGCCATTTCAGAGCACATCAGAGCTCTTGTTCCTCACATGGTTCCTGGTTCCACTGGTCCTCAGAGGGAACTTTGTTCACGAAGACCCAGTCTGGATAAGCTGTCCAGAATATGAACTTACCTCAATAACTCAATAAACTGAATTGTAAATTCAACTGATAGAAGAACTGACTAGATTCAGAACACTCTGGCAATTTTGTTAAAATATTCTATGTCCAATTAAAAGCACAAATTTGTGGAATGGGAAAAATGCACACCTCACATTTGCCATTAAGGGGTGTAATGATGTTCATTAATCTTTGCTTGTGATGTGAAGCAGTATAAGTTGCCCCTCAGGGCCCATTCTCTGTATGTAGGGAATTACAACCAAAGTTCAAGCCACCTAACCGGCCCCAAGGTTGGCCAATGCAGCCCTGCCCACCTGTACTCTCCCACAGACCATCCTTCTCCTATAACATGTACACACCTCTCTTTTTTCATGACAGTACCCAACCCAACCAGGCATTTCAGCAAAATTCTAACCTTTCATTCTCATGTTTCTAGAACATCCAAAGAATATCTGTTTCTTTGCGAACTGTAGTGTTTACATCACCTTTGGTGGGGAATTAGCCAGTTCTCGTTTACATAACCTTACCCAGATCCTCTAACTATTTCTAAACTGAATTCTATTTAAATGACCACAAATTAAAGCCTTTCATTAAATGCTTTCTGAAAATAAAGACAGATGTTAGATTGCTGTCAGTTTACCCTAAAGTGTTCTAATAAAAACTAGAATTTCTGAACGCATAACAGCCAAGGAGGGTTAAACTGCTTCTATCTGCAGAAGGTATACGTCTCCTGAGCTTCATGTTTGGGTTTATGACTTACATGCGCTTTACGGAAAAGATGCACGCAGTTCAGCTGGATGTGTATTAATGTATATATATACTAAGACGTAGTTTTAAGGAACCTCTGCATTTGAGAGGCCCTTAGATTTTATTGTGTTTCATTCACAGGTCACCGCAGAGGCTCGGAGGGTAGGTCAGGACACAGTGGAGGCAGTTAATAGCATCCAGCACATGGCACCCTGTGGCCAAGCGGGCAGCGGAACGGACGTGGAAGGTAGGAGCTCCAGAAGAAATATGGGCCATCAAGGACACTGGAGACAGGGGACGAATGGACAGAATGGGGACAGGGCAGGTACAACAGGGCAGGAAAGGGGTTATTTAGGGTGGGGGGGTGGTTACAGCTGACAGCAATCGGCTGATTCTGAGACGTGCTATATGTCTTTATGCGTGTGCGCAAATGCTTTTTGTTTGATATCTCAGTCAATATGATATATGAATAGGAATTAGCCTGCAGTCATTTTCATAGTTTGGCAGTACGTTAAAATTACAAGTGTACTTTCTTCAGAATATCCTCCCGAGAGCCGAGGAAAAAAGTCTCCTTCAATTATAGGCTATTTGTCTTTGGAGGAAATAAGACATCTTACAATTTAGACTTTTTTCAAATTTATTTTTATTTTCAGTTTCACAGCATGTCCTCTTTAGTGCACGACAGGAATAAATATATTTCCTAACAACGGTGAAAAGATACATGCAAAAATAAAATGTCCACTACGATGGACATAAATGAATGGTTGGAGACTCAGGAGGATATAGCAGCAATAAAAAGAAAATAATAATGATAACAAAGAATAATAAAAGGTGTTATTTTGAGGTAGCACTTAGTGCATAATTAGCATTGGTAATGGCTCAGTCCCTGAATCTTTTGGTCCAAGTGTTTATTGTTCTGTGCTGCTGATGGAAGGACAATGGAGCAGAGGGACAGTGTAAGGTGATGTTGTTCTTCATGAGGCCACAGCACTTTGACATGATGGCAGTGAGGCCGGGTTCCACGCTGCATCCTTAGCTGGTTAGCTGTGTAGGCCTGCCTTGGTTTCTGGACCTCTCTCAGGCATCTGAGGAAATAAAGATCGTGGTGCTAAATTATTCTACCCCCAGGGGGCGCCATTCTGCCTCCTGACAGTGATAAGCAGCAGTATTACTGACTTTGAAGATGAAGTTGTTTTCCTTATTTTCTTCCGTAATAAATACTACGATGTGTGGAAGCAGCAGCTGTTTATAGTCCACTTGGTGCAGGGCAGTGAGATATGGCCCCCCCCGCAAACCGACAGGGTGCATAATGCCCCCGTTATGGTATCTGAGTGCCATCTTCCCGTAGCCCTCCATCATAAGAGGACTGGGGGAACAGGGGAGCATCACAAAGACGGCCCCAGCATTGGGAAAGTCTCTCATTTAGGGATTAAAAGTCCTTGTGGTGTCATCCACACAAAACAAGGTCACATTACAGTAGAAGAAGATCCAGGCAGCTAAGCAGAATCCAGCTGTTTATGCAGCATTTGGCCCTGCAGCTCCTGGCTGACAGGTTAGATCCCCCACACAGTGCAAACCTCTGCAGGGCACTGGCACAAATGAGGGCAGAGCGTGGCCTTGACCCACCTATCCCAGTACCGTCCCAGTCCTGTTGGCGGGGGGGGCCCCCCCGCCGCCGGGGGCGGGGGGGGGGCGGGGGGCGGCCCCCCCCAACATAGTGAAATACGAGCCACTGAGTGTTGCCAGACTGTCAGCTTCTCCGTGAACCTCAGCTGTCCATGCCTACAGCCAATTAAAAGCTCCAATAATTCACCCTTTGACGGTGCCGGCTACCCCCGGCCAATTAAAAGTGCAGATAATGCGCTCGTTGATGGTACTGGGTATACATGGTCAATTGAAAGCTCTTATGATTCACTGTCGACAGTGGTGGATACCCCCGGCCAATTAAACTTCGCCTGTCAACACGGCCGGGTACTCCTGGCCAACTGAAAGCTCCGTTAATTCACCCGTCGACAGTGTTGGGTACCCATGGCCAATTAAAAGCTCTGATGATTCATCGGTCAACGGAGTCGGGTACCCCTGACCAATATAAATTCACCTGTCAGCGCTGCCGGGTACTCCTGGCCAATTGAAGGCTCCGATAATTCACCTGTCGACAGTGTTGGGTACCTATGGCCAATTAAAAGCTCTGTTAATTCACCCGACAGCAGTGTCATGCTCGCCCAGCCAGTGAAAAGCTCTGACAGGTGTTCCCCACATTCTCCTCCAGAAAGGCTTCCCTGACGTCATTTCCTGTCTGACTCCTGATCAGAAAGTGCTTCCTCATGTTTCCCCAGGTGTGGAGTCTTAACATCTGACCCCCCCACCCCCACCCCCACACAGTTACAGTTACTTCCAGGAGACGTAATTGCAGAACCAACATTATGTCATCAGGCTGCAAATCTCCGAGCTTTGCAGAGTCTTCGATTCGATTAACAGGCAGTTCATTCGCTCTGCTCGATTTTACTTGCAACCCCTTAATATCATCATCATATATTTGTTTCCTGGCTAATCTGTGCGGCTTCAACACCTGGATAAACAGTCTTCTTGGCAGCAAACATGGAAAAATGCAGCCGTTTCTTCTGTGTAACATTCAGTTCCCCCCCGATGGAAAAAAATATATCTCACATATATTTATTTTTATAGCTGATGATTATTTATTTAATATATTTTGCTCTATACGTCCAGCTGTTACCTTCCCGGATTTTTAAGAGGCACAGAAAAAAAACCTGTTCTGCGTTGAAATAAAATGAAAGCACCAGTCGAATGTGCTGACATGTAGCTCTTGTTGTGAAGGTTGCAGTGAGTGCTTCTGGGATATGTAATATAGTAAACCACTGTGCAGAGACTGTGTGGGAGAGTTTTCACAGCCGTGTTTTGTTTTTCTTTTTTCTTAAGTTCATATTTCTATATTTTATAAGTGAGGTAGGTGGTGGATCTCATATCATGAACCACTGCGGACTGGGGTGCCCAGCTGCACACTGAGATGGTAATACCTCGCAGTAGCCTGGGGAGAGGATTCTGGGAATTCTTCTGATAGAACAGGAGCGGGCATCCACCGCGCTCTAGAAAGTGGACTGCTCCTAATGAGTGACCGAAACCGGATGGAATCTGCAGGCGAAAAAAAACATGATCATATGTTGTCCTGCTGGGAGAGTGACCTCATCCCTGCAGCGGAGGAATATGGAAATGCTGCTTGTGTGGGATGCCGCAGAAATCCCGGTGAGTGTCAGATGTGTTCCCTTTGTTTGCCTTTATCTCCCGGGCAACAGAGTACACTACTGTCTAGTTCCCCAAGCTTTCCGTTCACTGGAACCAAGGCTAAAACAACCTATAACCCACACTGCTTTGGGGGGGTTGACAGCCACAGCGATTGTAGGGTTTTTAAGGTGGGGGGACATAAGAGGGGCCATAATTCATGCAAAGGGGCCAAACTTAATTAGCCAGTGATATGTTTTGAATCGCTGAGTGATGGGGTGGGGTTCTCCAGGGACCAATCAGCATTCAGCTGTGGCCAATACCCTGTAACCCCGCCCCTGTCTTATGGTGGGTCCCCTCGCTTGAGTTTTGGGCTAAATTCCTACTCTTTATTTAGTATGAGCAACCTCTACTGGCATGTTCCTTTGGGTATAAAACGAAAACACGGTGTCAGATAATCGCTTTGTAACCAAGAAGGCTGCTTCAGTTGACCTGCTCTGGGGGTCTAACCCACCAATCTGCCCCCCTGACATGCCACCACGCTTGCATGGTTCCAGGGTGTTACACAGGCAAACACATTTATTTAAAAAAAATTCCCACATAAAAACCGAAGCTTTGAGTTCTTTCCCATGATCCCTCTGTTTGAGGACTATTATTAATACTCTTGGTTCTTATCCTGCCTTGGCCCGTAACTACTGTGCAAACAGGCCAAACGTGAAATGATATCTTACTTCTGTCATTCACCCCCGAGAGGTTTTTTCGAGGTTACACCACGTGTAGGTGGGGACTGAGTTCTGTTTCAGACATAGCTGTGGAGGAACAGTACCTTCTGGGCTATACTTAGTTGCTCACAGTCTTAAAACAATCATTTTTATTGCATTTTTTTGTGTTCAGCTATCTTCCACGTACGTCTCACAAGTGGGACTGAAGCGTTGCTGTGAAACATGGGCAATGAATAGCACTGACCTCTGTGACGTTCACAGGCCACAGGTCTCTGTCCATTCCATTCCTCACCAACACTCTATACACCTGATATTTACTCCAAATAATCGTCAGCAGAGTTCACTGCCTCTACGGCTTCATTTTTATTGGTTTACCAAGGAATCTCCACAGATTTTTCCCTATATGCAGCTGAGATTGCAGGGTCAGCCACTGCCTGCCGTGACTCGGGCTAAGGGCCTCGCTGAGGGGGCCCCACAGCAAAGTCACTCTGCCGACGCTGGGATTTGAACCAACAACCTTGCAATCACAGCTATGATAACCCACTGAGCCACACACGAGCTGAGTTTGCTTTATGGAGGACTTGAAACCACATGCCCAACCCCAGCCTGTTATCAGCCCGCCAGAGGGACAGAATGGCCCCATTCATTAAAAATGTACACCCCCCCCCCCCTCGTGATACCTCACATAGCAGGCAGGTACTAAGCAGGTGAAGGGACTGAGTTTGTCTGACAGAAAACTCGTCGTTAGAGCTGGTCAAAGCCGGGCACACAGCTGCCCGCCCGTCACATCAGGCGAGATGAGATTTCCGGAATGTTCCAAGTGAGCCGGACATCACTGCGGGAAACATCACTCCTCGAAATGACTTCCATTTAAAAAAAAAGATTTAAGAATCGTTCACATGAGTGTCCCAGAACTGCAGAATAAAGCAGCTAAAATTCACCTGGGGGAATGATGACATTACCTTCGACATAAATCACAGGCTCCCCCCCCCCCCCCAAAAAAAAAACAATTTAGCATTAGGATTTGAAGTGACAGCGTGGCAGGCGTCAGGAGCTGGGATTTTCGAGCCGCTCTCGGCGAGCCTCTCACACACCGGGCCTTCATTAGCCCTGTACCATGCGAATCCCGTTGACTTTAGCAGGCAGACGGGAAAGCTAAGCTAAATCCGTTCCCCTTGTTAGTCTCTCGTCACGGGGTTAGCTGGCTATATATTGTTGATTATTAGGATGAACCGTCATAAACCCAGTGGTCCTGGAGACACGGTGAGATGAATGCTAAGTAGGTAAACGTCAGTTCTTTTTTAGCACGGCTGAGCTGTTCGGTGAACTAGTTAAATTGGTGCGGTGGGATCGACGCGGCTCAGCCAGGAGAGCGGGGCAGGTCTCGTTTACCTTTCCGCAATCCTTATCGCGGCTCGTTTTAATGTCTGGTTTATGGCTTGTGAATCACCCAGCGAAAACAGATAATTATTCACAAGCTTATTACGTGAAAGGTCAGATGAAATGGGGCCCATTAAAGCTTTATATGCAAAGCTTAAATGCATGTTTATATTGTAACTTTATATTGTGTGATAATCATCCTCCTCCACTTAAAATGTCCTTTTAGGCACAGGGCCGTGGGGTTAATTTATTTGTCAGAAAACCGCAGTGGTAGAGAGAGCTTTATAAAATACTATTGTTTACACGTATAACTGACAAGTAGTTTCTGGGCATTTGATGCATAACTATGTACAACAACAACTAGTTAACCAGACTTTATCAGAATGACAGCATGGCGTTTCTTATGTCTTATCACTCACTGTTTGTCTCTAGCATTGTTCATTCATTTTTTTAAGGTTTCGCTGTAGGCTGGCTGTTTAGCTCTTAAGCTCGCTATCAGTTTCGTCACAGCGAGAAGCCAAGTCACCGATAAGCACGAGGGAAAGACCCGGAATGGTTTCGTTGGGTCCCAATTAAGTAATCTGTAGAAAAACAAGCTGCCTCCTGGTGAGATTTAAAGGGCCGGCGCTCCATTGACTGTCTCAACAGAAATAACCTGCGTAAAAAGGACAAAGAGTCACGCACATGCATGCGGCTCGTCTGTGGCAAAGAGGACGATTAATGTCTCTCAAACTCTTCACAGGGTTTAAGGGGCATTCAAATCATGCCGTGTGAAATTCATCGTCAGGGTCGGCAGCCCACCAGAGCCCGGCCTGCGGTGAGGATGAAGCCATTTCTTAAACATTTTTGGTAGCCGGCCGGTCATGCTTCCACCCCCCTATTCTCACCCCCTCCTAGATGAGCCGGCGCTCTGCCCAAACCAGCCACCTCTCAGGGGTGATTTATTGGGCCCTCTGTCCCACTTCTTCAGGAGGGCAATGGTGCCGAGGGTGTCAGTTTTGACCAAGTTACCTCCTAGTCTGCAACCAAATTTGCTCGAGAGAGTTGGAGCCCTGCAGAGGGCAAGATCCAGTTCCGAATTTAATGAGATCGTGCCACGTGTTTAAATATTTATCACCCCTTGGTTACAGACCCCCCCCCCCCTCAGTATGATGTTAGTGGAGCTATATACATTATTTCTTATCAACAATCAAAAATGCCACAGCTTGTCACAAAACTAAAAATCCCGCGACACACATTATCCCACTGTGCCCCGGGTGAAAAAGATGTTTACAAACACAGCGTCCGTGTCACAGGCCTCTCCTTCCCGGGTATTTTTAATGGATTTCCGTAAAGCGTGCGCTCCGGAATTGTTTACACGATCGCCGCTTTGATTTTTGCCCCGACGTGTGACTGGAGGCGATATTTCACACATTTTCCTGGCATTGCACTCCGCATTGATTTTTCCCAGGGATTCTGGAAGGGGAGAGGCTCCCAAACAAAGGCAGGGCTGCGACGATAATCCGGCGGGGCCGCTCCAGGATGAGACACTCAGCAGCTGCTGCGCTCCCACAGCGAGCTGGAGGGGGGGAGAGGAGGCGGACCGTCGCCTGCCAGCTGGAGGGCGAGAGGGAGGTGGAGAATCCCCCCCCCCCAAACACAAAAAACCCCCAAAATCCCCACTGACCCGTGGGCAGTTCGGCGCCCTCGCAAGGAACCTCCGCTAACAGCCCATGAGGCATGAAGGGTGGGGCCTTGGGCACCTGACTTCCCTGGAGGCTCCTCCCACACGGTATCCCATCATCCCCCTGGCTCTCCATATGCCTGACATTCAGTAGTGCATCATTCTCCCATGGTCTCGCTGCTTCTGTGCACCTTGGCCATGGTACAGCACTATCCCAACCAGTGTGATATTCACTGGCAGGTCCCGTAAAATACTCCGTGCACCTGTTTTTGTAAGGAGTCTCTGAAACGCTTTGCTGAGGCACACATATAGTGTTTATGGATAAATAACGTATAAATGGGGACCTTGCATTGAACGTACTCTTCCCGCGGTACCGTGAATCGTGATTGGATGGTTTCCCGGGGTGCCCTCCTCTTCCCGCGGTACCATGAATCATGATTGGATGGTTTCCCCGGGTGCCCTCGTCTTCCCGCGGTACCATGAATTGTGATTGGATGGTTTCCCCGGGTGCCCTCCTCTTCTCAGGTCCCGGCTTATTTAACCATAGAGGTCATGTGACCAAAAACCACTCAGACAGCCTAAAGGAATTAGCTAAGTGTTAGCCACAGGCCCCTTCTGCTGTGAATTAATTTTATGACTCAAGCCATTTGTGGAATTTCTATTTTTATCTACAAGTATATACTTTATATATTTATGCGCGATTTATGTCCCACAGGGAAAGACAGAAATGACACAACTGTTGCTGAGTCTTCTGATCACGGATTGAAAAAAATAAATAAAAACTGGTTTAGTGGTATAGCCACTGACTGATGGCATTTTGCTGAATAGTGCACAGTGATCTGACATAAATTGTAAACGATCAAAATAGTTGGTGATTGGACGAAACAAGGACGTTAGTGCTCTGTTAGTACTCTATACTAACAAGACTTCTGGAATTTCCAGAACAAGGAAAAAAAATCACTTAGAATATAATCTTATATAAGTAATAGGAAAAGGCCTTTGATTTAGCTTTTATGTATTCGGTCAAAAGCTATTCAGGATAGAATCCAAGTATTTACAGTGGCAGTCATGTGATTTACATATACATGATATCAGCGTTTTATGCAATTGCACATAAAGTTGTTAAACTGCAGCCAAAAAAAACAGCGAAAATTACAGGGTCTGTTTCCAAGGTGTGTGTGATCTCATGCTTCGATATGGCCATTAATGTTTAAATGTGGGCTTAAACTGCTATATAACTTTAACAAGTGTGCCAATGTGTGGATTAATCAGTAAACATTACTTAACGATTTGGATCTACTCAAATAACTGGTTCTGCACCCAAGGAGGGCCTTTGTGTTATTTATCAAGGACTGGAAGAGAATTTCCTTCTGTGCTTTTAACTGATGCGACATGCAGCAACAGTTGCGGTGCCCTGCTGCATGAGGCGCCCTTTTGACATGCTGCAGAAAGCCTTTCCCTTCAAATGCGTCATCGGTGTAAACAAAGATCACTGGCGGCGGGTTTAAGTGCAAATAAATTGCCTTTGACAATAATCAGCTACATTCTAAACATTCCATTGTGTGTTGATGTTGTCTTGCCTTATTTTTTTTTTTTGCGCTTGTCCTGTCCGTCTCTGCACTACATGCATTTACGAATCACCGCAGCTTCTTCGAGTGCCATCCCGTGCCGCCGTATGCTATGTTACGTACAGGGTTTGCGTGACACTGAAATCCCACTTCACTTGATTTGAGCTGCTTTGACTTCGGTTATTGATGATACTCAGTGACCCCCCCCCCCCCTCACAAGATGGTATTGGGCACAGAAGCAGAAGAGGGATTTGGGATCAGTCCAAGCCCACCCCCCAAAATCGAATCAGAAATTCATTAGTGTCGCTTACACCTTATGAGCAGTCATATAAGATTCGGTTCTGCGCTCTTCCTTGTGCTGAAGACCATCCCCCAAAGTCTCCATTCCAACCCATGTCCCTGTGTCATGTGATTAAGTTAACTGTCACAGCTGGTGAACACACCCCGCTGCAGTGGCAAGCTGCTGTGTCACCAAAGTGAGTCCTGTGAGGGGAATGGGCGTGAAACTGAGCCGTGTGAATTTCACGGTCATCGCCGGCGGAGAAGGCCAGGAGAGCAGGGCTACAGTGGTCCTCAGGCCTTCGAGGGGGTCCGGTTACCTTTAAATGTGACTCTGAAGGACACGGCGGACAATGGGAGAAGAAAAACAGTATTCGGTTTAAAGATGAGCTTGACAGATGTGTGAAAAGGGGCAAAAGGCTTCAGGGCCGTGCGTAACTGGATACAGTAAATACTGTCTTAAATTAATGCACAAAATGAGTGATTTTACTGTTTATTGAACTTGAGTGTCTTGATGAAAGGTTCCAAACTGACAAAATAAATTGAAATTCACACATAACCTGCAAGCGAACACAATTCCTCATTCCTTGAACTTCAGCCGGGGACAGATCACTGCTCTTGTCCCAGCTGTGTGTCCGTGTTGGCACTCAGAGCCCAGGCACTGTCACCACATTCCAGCTCTGTGTCATTCAGGACATCAGAAATGCAACGGCATGTCCAACCGCAGGTCTTAGAATTTGCCCCGACACACCAGTCACGCCACTGCCGCAACCTGGTTCTCCTGCCGGGGATGGGAGGGGTCTGAAATGAGGCAAAAAAGGCCGGAGAAGCAGTTCTGTGGTGTTGTGCTGCCACCTGCTGGTCAAATAGAGTATTGCAGCTTGTCTCTGCAGATCCACGTATTACAGGCTCCCCTGCACGAGCACTTTATCCTTAATTACAAGCTGCACTTGTTGCAGGACTTCTGCTGCAGAAGGGCTGGCATCCACAACCACACAGGCTGGGTCCTCCATCCTCCTGTAGGCCTCCTCCACTCTTAGGACCAGAAGACACAGTTCAGCGCAACATGCTATCAAAAGTTTTTAAATGCATTACAGTTAAAACCATAATATTATCAACACTGAACTCTTAAAGACCAGCTATGGTTTCAAAACATTCAAAGCTAGAAACTTTTTTCTAGTTGACTGATATATATATATATATATATATATGTGTGTGTGTGTAACCTGCAGAGCTGAAATCTTCTTCAATTTAGCTGCACTTCCTCGTCAATGATTCAGGAACTTGTACTTATGTATTTATTGCATTTAATTGTTACTTTTAGTTACATCAACTCACACAGTTTATTTTTCTTTTAATTCATAAGAATATGTGCCTTTTTTCCTGATGAAAGGAGCACTGCCCCGTTCTTCCAGCAGGGCGGCGCTCTGTTCTCACTCACTTGCTGCGAAACAGCTGGTTGGCCTCCAGCTCCGCCTCCTCGCGGGTCTTCCCCCCGCCCCTCCCCCTGAGCCTCCTCAGCCGCTCCTCAGGGCTCACGGTCAGCAGCAGGACCAGGTCTGGCTGCAGCAGGTCGCCTGGCCAGCGGTAAACCTCAGACCCCCAGGGTGGCAGATTGCCCACCTTGCCGCTGATGGCCGTGCCGATGCCATAGGCCGCCGTGCTGTACCAGTACCTGAGACATCAGGAATATGGATACAACAGGCATCAGTTCATGTTATTAATACAGCAATTAACAAGGACTGAACAGCATCAATTGATGGTATTAAGCAGCATTTAATAGAAAGACAAAATTTTGCTACGCTTAAAATGCAGCTACTCTCTATGGAGACTTGATATTTACATGTTGATATGTATATCTGTATTCTATCTATGTATAAGTTATGTATGTATGTATGTATAGTTTATGTGATTAGACATAAATCTTATGTATATTCCATTCCATCCACCTCCCCTGTCC
The DNA here is from genome assembly GCA_019775915.2 of Cyphomyrus plagiostoma. Taxonomy (NCBI): domain Eukaryota; kingdom Metazoa; phylum Chordata; class Actinopteri; order Osteoglossiformes; family Mormyridae; genus Cyphomyrus; species Cyphomyrus plagiostoma. The sequence continues at coordinate 16,620,127 of JABFEA020000029.1, read as the reverse complement.
CCTTGCGTCTCACGTTTGCACGTTCTGCTGAAGCTGCAACTCTTCTTTTGTTTGCATGTGTCTGCACATTGTGCTCATGACAAAAAAATGAATGTAACTGAACTGAATCGAATCTAATTCAAAAGAAGGAACATGGCAAAAACCAAGAGCCCCTGATGTAATTACAAGTGAGAAAATCCTGTCCCAGGTGCCCTGTGATGCACTGGCATCCTGTCCAGGGTTCACACCACCAGCCTTGTGCCCTGTGGTGGACTGGCATCCTGTCCAGGGTGCACACCAGCCTTGCTCCCACACCTGCCCGGACACACTCCAGGTACTGTGACCCTCTGGGTGGCACATGCATGAAATAAACCCCAAAAGCCAGACAAAGACTAACTACTACTGTTAGAATCATTTAACAAAAAGTCTCCCACTTCTACATAAATCACCCAATGTGAAATCGAGTAATTCTTGTTTACCAAAGGCTGATAAAGGTATCATTAAAAATTAAACCAGTTATCAAGTTAACACTGTGCCCTAGACTGGATCTCTAGGGAACGTTTATTGTAGTTAAATGAACATCGTATCTATGACACTAGAAACGAGATGTATGGACGCACCTGTCGACAATAACCGGAGCCCGAGCCGACTCCGCGGAGATCTGGGCGGCGGTGACGTAATTCCCCAGGGCGTAAAACGCCCGCCGGAAAAGGGCGGGTTTGGCGTCGAAGCAGGCTCTCCACGGGCTGAGACAGGGCGGGGGGGAACGCAGCAGGACGCCCCCGAGGGACTGTTTCAGGGACTCCGTCAAGGTGGTTTTCCCTGAACAAGTATAGGAGGTGGCAATTTATTAAATTATACAGCGCGCAAACCATCGACCTACCTGTCTTCCAAACCCATAAAATAAATAGCCTAAGCCGTTTGTAATATTACAAACAGGCCTATAATATCCATTCGTTATAAGTGTACGACATTATTACTAATGTAGTCTGAGCAATGCCTTTTTCAGTCAAATATCACACTTACAAGTAATCTATTGTTCAATATCAGTGAATTGTGTATTTGCGGTATATGTGTGCAGTAAACCTGTTGCATCCAGTCCTTCAATGACAATCACTGGGAAGCGGTCCGTCCTCCTCGTCGGCAATGTCTGATTCACACACTCCAGCACATGCTTCGCTTCCGTAATAACGTGAGCACACTTACAGGGAATTAAATTGAGGAATGAAAGGAATGTTATGTATGGGTGCAGTTAAATGGGCGCATTAGCCTACTATTCATCTAAGGCAAGCAGGACAATCTTGTTATCAGAAAAAATGCAAGTCCCACGCATGTCCATAATATGGAGAAACTAGCTCGATCAGTCAGGTAAGTGAAAGGACATCTTATATATGCACTATTAAGAAACAGAAACCGAGTCTTTCATGAAATATTAACGACACTGTAACCTGTACTAGCTGTAGGCAAAACAGACAATTGCCTTGGGACCCCGAATTACCTGCGAAAAGTGCAACTATCATCAATGTACTTTTCGGGGGGGGGGGGGGGGGGGGCCCAAATGAAGCTTTGCCGTCCCTGACTGTAACATAAAACGACTCTAAATCACCAAGGGCCTCCCTGATGGACAATACAACGAGCGATTCAGCGAAACTCGCACATGACCGATTTACAGCAAATAGGTTTAAATAAACCAAACAAGTGCAATGAATCCAGACGCATTAGGAAAGCTGATTTTCTCACCCTACCTCGGCCATAACATTGTGGGCTTCTAGGAAGCTGTAGAAGACGCTGGAGTTTATAATATCCAGCGCTGATGGGTGGTGGTCTGGACTGGGGACCGGTACCACGCAGTACCTGCCAGTCGTGGCCGCCGCGCCATCCTTTGCGGGACGCAGTGGTTCCTGGCACCACTGGCCGACTCCGTCCCCCGGGACGTAGGTGCATACGGCCAGTTGGTTGCTTTGCAGCAGTTTGCTGAGAGTCTGGTCGGTCTCCGGTGTGCCACACACGCCATTCACGAAAAAACCCTTGACCAGAGAGTTTTGCACATTTGGACGAAAGGAGGACATTTCAAACACTTTGACATCTCCTCCAAACCCCGAAATTAACTGGTGCCGAAGGTCGTCGTGGAGAAGAGCTCTTTGGATCCTGTCTTCGACACAGACCTGGAATGAGTAGCTCTTTTCTCTCCCGAATATTTCTTGAAACACCGGCATTTCTGCGTCCGTCGGTGGGTTTTTAATAAGAGAAAAATACACGGGATCGACTGTCGGGTCCTTCTCGATGGCGAAGACCCGAGAGGAGCACTGGCCCAGACAGCCGAGCACGCGTCTGCTCATATTTACACCAGAATGTCCCGCGATGGCGATCACGATGAAGTTTCATCCACAGGCTGATTATGAAACACACTGTAATGAACCGAAACTTACGGGTCGCTTTCAGCGGGAAACCGAAAGCAAACACTGTTTACACGAAAACGAAAGTTCATTCGCAGAGCACCGAAAACACGAAGCTGTGCTTCTCCACTTATGGAAGAATAAAAAGTCACTATTTTGAATCGCATGCATGCATTGTAATATGTGATTATTACATGTCGGCTAATATGTGCAGATACAACACGCTCTGCAGTTTAAACTATAATATTCGTGACTTCGGATTTTCAGGCACGTGACCCTCCCATGTTTCGTTTTCTGTATTTTGAATGATGAACTTGCTCGTTAGCTTTTGCTACGTAAGTCTGACACCCATGTGACCGAGATGCGGCTGATAGTATAAATAAATCCTCTCGTGTTTAAACGAAACCAGAGAAGAAAACTGAACAATGTATCTCTCAGCCATACTCAGCAATCTCTTGCATTTTGTTTTACAGGTGTGCAGGTCTGTTAGCCACCTTCACATCTTCAGTGATGTGGTGGGGCGGGCACGCACCTGGATGGGGTTTACTTTTCTGAATGTGCGGGATCCTGGAAAAAAGGATGTGCAGAAAGGAGCGGGGGACATCGACAGAATACTTAGGAAAAGCAATAATCCAAACGCACCAACTCCCAGCAGCGTCAACTACCATTTCACACGGCGGTGCAATTATAAATGCGGGTTTTGTTTTCATACCGCAAAAACGTCTTTCGTGCTGCCCCTCGATGAAGCAAAGAGAGGGTTCCGTTTGCTGAAAGACGCAGGTGAATTCTGAGAAATCTCAGCACCTGTGATTCTTCTTAAAGATCAGCTATGGTTTCAAAACAAGAAACTTTTTTCTAATAGATAGATAGATGCTAATAAACTGCTTTGCATCTTTTTTTACAGGAATGGAAAAGATTAACTTTTCTGGTGGGGAACCCTTTATACATGAGAGAGGCGACTTTCTCGGAAAACTGGTCCAGTACTGCAAACAGGATCTTCAGCTTCCAAGTGTCAGCATTGTAAGCAATGGAAGCATGATTAAGGAGAGGTGGTTTCAGAAGTATGGTAAGCTGTACTAAGTCTGTTTCACTTATGTGGATACTAAGCTTTTTTATTTAAAATTGAGCTGCAGTGCCACATATGAACTGCAGGTGGCAGGTTGTCATAGTGCGCAACAGTTAATTAGCTGCTAAGCAGCTTGAAGAAATATCCAGACTTGCAAGAATACGCGTGTAAGACATTTATTCATTTATCATTTACAATGTACAAAGATATTTATCCCCCTGTGATGAACTGACTTCCTGTTCAAGTGAAACCATTCGTGCTTAATAGTAAAGGTTCCAGATCACAGCAAAGCTTGTTGGTAAAATGATTGAGGACATTTGATGAGAGAATTAGTTACTCATTTCTTACCTTGTATTCCTACAGCAGTGAATCTAAACTCTTTCCCTGTGGACACCCCTAAGCAGTTCACATCTTTGTTGTAGTACCTGCACGTCAGAGCCAGGATAACAATGGCTTCATATTTAGCTGACAAGTACAATTAGAAAGCCAGGCATGTAGGTGGAGGAACAAGATAAATGTAAATCTCCTGGGTTGGGGCAGAGTTAACTTGTGCCCCAATTGTCATGGCTTTGAGCGAATTCATCTTTATTAATCAGATGGTAAAAGTGCCCCTTTCGCCCATGTGACAGGTGAATACTTGGACATCTTGGCTGTCTCTTGCGACAGCTTCAACGAGGACACCAACGTTCAGATCGGCCGCACCCAGGGTCGTAAAAGTCACGTGGAGAACCTGAAACAGGTCCGTGACTGGTGCCGTCAGTACAAGGTGGCGTTCAAGATCAACTCTGTCATCTGCAGCTACAACGTGGACGAGGACATGAGGGAGAAGATAACGGAGCTGAACCCCATTCGCTGGAAGGTACGCGAACCTCCTCTCTGGGATACGACAGCCAATTATCAGTGATTCCTTTGCTAAGATTTTATCTTTGAGGCATTAGAGTATCCAGTCGTCTACTGAATGGTTCACTTCATTGTTCATGTCGTAGTAGATTAAGCCAAAGCTAAATTTATTAATTCCACAGAATGAACAATTCAGGTATGGCGTCTTTATTAAAGTGAAATGTCTTGGAGCCAGATCCTAGTGACATCATGTTTGCTTGTGCACGTTTTGTAACATAGATATTTCAGTGTCTGCTGATCGAGGGAGAGAACGTTGGGGAGACTGCCCTCAGAGACGCAGAGAAGTTCGTCATCAGCGATGAACAATTTCAGGAATTCCAAGACCGGCACAGCGACATCCAGTGTCTGGTTCCAGAATCCAATCAGAAGGTAGAATGCTAACGCCATAGCAACGCACGCACACAGCAACCGCACTTAGTAATATAGTGACTAACAGAAACAATGTAACGTTAGCAACATAAATAATGAGCAACGGAAATACTTAGATCTGTAATTAAAACGATTCTACATAACAGTATCTGTACTGCATGGATTTTTACAATTTATCTTTGTGAGATTAAATTAAAAATAGATATGCCAAGCATTGTTGAACTAATAGTATATCTTTTTTTCCCAGATGAAAGACTCATACCTTATCTTGGATGAATATGTGAGCAATTTTATACTTTTTTTTTCAACTTTAGTTTTTGGAAACAGCCTGTTATACATTTTAATAATCTTGGCGTTTGCAAATGGTGACCTCCTTTATATCCTGAACGTCAGACAGACCTACATAACAAGCTCGTACGTGACTTAATTTCATACCACTTTAAATTCAAAATCATTTTCATTCACCTTGACCACAGGTCAGCATTTTCCCTGGTTCACATAGACACCATGTAATTTATCATGAATATATAGCGACTGTTCCGACGTTCCGACTGCCAGATGTTTATGAAACAAAAACATTATGGCACTGCTCTAGAATTATATGATGGAAGAAATTTTAAATCCATACTTGCTTCCTTATCGCCTAATCTCATTTCATCTGAAACAGCCGTTGTAATCTGTATTTGACAATATGGCCTTGATTTAAGTCTTATATAAACTGCTTTACTTTAAATCGGTATGACAGGAAAACTTCAATTGTGTTTTGTGGTTACGTGTTTCCTGGCAGTGGCATTGTCATTTATAATAAGCAATAAAGTAAGGCGCATTGTTTCTGCATGATCTGCGGTGCATTGATTGCAGCAAAGTCCCTGCTTGTCTCCGCAATGAAAAGTAAACTGCGTCGGCCGGGCACGTTGGCGTTGAGAGCTTCACAAAATTCGCTCACCTCATCGGGAGTTTAATTTTTTCCTCTCATTCATTTATACTGCACGAGTTTGCGCAAGCGATGTTTGCACACCTACCGAGGAGTAGCGCATTCGTAACTTCCTCTGCGACTTGCCGCGACTCGTCCTTATACCGATAACAGCAATTTACCGGTAATAAATAAACGTGACATTAACCGAGTACTGTTATATTAACTTATCTTAACTGCATAGCGTTCTTTTTCCCTCTAGATGCGCTTTCTCGATTGCAGAGAGGGACGGAAGGACCCGTCGAAGTCCATCCTTGACGTGGGTGTGGAGAATGCCGTTCAGTTCAGCGGCTTTGACGAGAAGATGTTTCTGAGGAGGGGTGGCAGATATCTGTGGAGTAAAGCTGATATGAAGCTGGACTGGTGATTTCTTTGAAATACCTTGAAATTCACTTTATCTTGCCATTTATTTCTAAAAATATATAACTATTTTTCGCTTTTATTTGTGTTTCTGTGTATTACATTGTCTACAGTCATTTCCATTGTAGTTTTCCTGTAATTTTATTTTTTTTATTTATTAATATTGATATTACGCTAATTTCTTTGCATTTAATTTATGTAAATAAAATATTTTTACCATAGTTTCATCTGTATGTATCTTGCCGCTTGCTCTGGTCAGGGACACAGGGGTCTGGAACATATTACCGACAGCACAGGGCACAAGGCTGGGGGGCACCCTGGGCGGGATGCCTAGCGTTGGCTAAACCAACTATATCTCTTTGCATTGTGGAAGGGAACTGGTATAACACAGAGTACCATGCAAACCCAACACACGTAGCAGAGGCAGGATCCGACCCCCCCACTGAGACGTGTGAGCCATTGGGCTACCCACAGTTTTTAACTTTTTAACAAACTTTCCTCATCATAACCAGAGGTGGACATTTCAGCCCCCCCACCCCAAAAAAAAAATCCAGACCAAGATTTTGTTTCAACCGACCACTTGTGTCGGTCTGAATTTTTAAGTTCTGGACCTGAAATGTTCACCTCTGTTATAATTAATGATGTCATTTCCATATAGCGCTATAGCTAACGTACACTTACATTTTTAAACAAGACAGCTCCATTGTAGATGTGGATAAAGTGGGGTATTATTGCAATAATTCTGTTTCTTAAAAACTTCTGTTTCTGGACGCAGGGATATCATAATATTTCTGAATCGTGTGGCTGTATTTTTCTTTCAAAAATACCTCTACCTACCTACCTACCTCTTGTGGCACTTCAGAGATCTACAGAGATCTACTAATTATGAAGTGCATATTTTTAAAGATCTGCTGGGAGCAGAAGCACATTATCCCCTTATCCTTTAGATGACATGCAGCCTCCTACAGTCTGCAGCTGTAAATATCTGCACTGGTCAGTGCTGCACTGTCTTCATTTGTGCCACTGTCTTGTCTTCCTGCACTGTACTGCAGTGTTTGCACATGTTTGCAGGCACATAATCTTTATACCGTTCTGTGTAGGTTTGAAGTCCTGTGTTGTTTTACGTTGTTTTTAGTCCTGGAGGAACACTGTTTTGTTTCACTGTGTACTGTACCGCATGGGTTGATTTGAACATTTTCTCTGCCAGGAATAATGTATAATCAGATTTTATATAATTGTAAAATGTTTTGGGATAATAATAATAATAATAATAATAATAATAATAATAATAAAACAATAGGGCTCCATCTGCTACATTACTTGAACCCTTAACACCGATAACTGGGAAGGAGATCCTAGGTGCAGAGCCAGTCCTATAGGCGACATAGATGGCCGCCTACGGCGCCAATTTCTGAGGATGCGCCGATTTGCCAGCTAATTTCGCTTTGCCTCACCTAGGACGCCACAACAGCTATGACAGGTACCGCCTAGGTGTTTAACACTGTGACCCAAAAATTTGACATCATTCTCATCACAGGCAAGAGTCTGGCACACGGCGGCTCTTGGCCGACAGAGGGCGCCGTTTTTTTTTTTTTTTTTTAAATTCCCAATGCTTTCGTTTCAGTGTAGCAGGATTGCGGTCGAACTGGATAAGGATACGATTTAAATGGCGTCTGTCCAGCGGGTGTCACGGAACAACTGATTCTTCTCCCTGGTGAGCGAAGTTGGGCTTTGTCAAGGTACCTGGGAATACGTCGACGGTCATATTGATATAATATTTATTATGTAAGACATTGCCGATGGTCTGGCTATAAAATAGGCTACGTCGCCTGGGAGGGATCGGAGGCTTTCTATGAATCTATAAACTAAGAAGCTACTAAATTAACACAGATAAATACATGCACAGATTAGGTCGCCATCTAACTGGCCAGGATTGCATTTCGATTGAAATACCCGAAATTTACTTTTGGGGTAAATGGGTCAAAGAGAGTCATTAACGTTATTTGTCTTGCAACGCGCTGCTTTTTTTCCCTCTTGACAGGTTCCTAATATAGAAGTAATACGTTTTCGTGGATGTCATGGGCATATAACTCAGTGGATCATGTGCAATACTTAAGAAATGCGGAAAAGCTGAAAACGTGTTATTTGAATAGACGCACGCACGAGCCGTATGCCCGTTTAATCCGAAGCAGCATCTCGGGAAACTCAGCCGGCGTCTCCGCCGGGGGACCATTACCGGGGGACCATTACCGGGAGATAACGGCGAGCACACCAGAGCCCAGGTAATGTCTTTTTCATTTGCTTTTTCCCATTTTATGATCGACAGGCAGTTTGATGAGAACCCGGCGCGTCTTCAGCGTGATGCATGTGATCATATTGCTGTTTATTAACACCAGTTTTGGCCATGAAGAGCCTACTTTTTGTCTGTCCGATTCCTTTTGTGTGTGTGTGTGTTTGTTTCCAGCTGTTTTTTCGTTGCAGCTTCATCGACTATCATCAATGCATTTCGCACTATTTAGTCTAAAACAGGGACCTTTAGGAGAAAACCGTGTTTGTGCAGGTGATTTATCCGCAGGTATGGGTGGGGAAACGTCCTTATACCACGCCATAAGTTTGAAATGTTGATGTAACGGCATATTTCTAGAATAGCAACCATCCATTTTCCATATTCCCTTGTCCTGTACAGGGTCGCGGGGCGACGGGCGGGGAATAGCCCAGGATTCACATGTATATGCACACATTTGCGGGATTTGGTCAAGCCAGTCAGCCTCCGCATGTTTTTGGACTGTGGGGGGGGGGGAAACTGGACCGGAGTACCCGGAGGAAACATGACGATACGGGGAGAGCATGTATACTCCACACATGCAGAGGCTAGGACTGCGAAATGTACTTACCTCTACGTGTTTATTTGAGGTTTGCATTATAAAATGAGAGCCAAGGTTTTCTGCGTCGTGTGCATTTATGCTTGCAACACTACCGACTGTAATATTGCGCGTGCCTTTACTGAAGCAGATGGTATGTAAAACAGAAACTCATATAAGGAATTATTACGTAGGCCCACTACTGTATCTGAATATGCGTTTTTACAAGATAAAGGAGGCAAAGTTACCCTTTCCTACATTGTAGCTATTAATCGCAACAATTTTTGCTATTATTACATGGATTTATGTTTAATTTGACGTTTTGCCTTGTTCTCTGTTAAAGAAGTGAAGTTGCCTTTTTGTCATTGATTCTTTTTAAGGAAGGGCATATTGCTCAATGATAGTATACTAAATTTATATGTTCAGGTTCCTTTTGGGATGTGAACCTGAAATGTCCTGGTAGTCCATCCAGTCACTCTCTCCTGTTGCTGCTATATTGCCAAAGCTACTGTTATAAGAAACTCGTAAATTATCCTGAGGAAACCGTAGGCAAAAACATATACACTGTATTTAATTGCTGCTCTGTTTGTTGATCTTCTATTGCCAGGTTATGTCATGCTCTTAGAGGTTACCTTCAGGGTAATAGTCATAATTTATCTTTCAGTTAAACTTAACTTTGGAGCTTGGATTGAGTCATGTGTATATAAAACAGAAATGTAGGACTGCATTGGACGCTATTCAGAACATTTAATTAAATGGTAGATTTATTAACTCTCATTATTTTAACTTAAATCATGGCATCATACTTGGAAAAATTCCATTTCAAAAAGCTTCTGTCGGCCCAGAAAGTCTCTCTAGTTGATTATGTATGTGCAACAGTTGTGCTTAACAGTTGTTTTTGGTGCCCAGAAGAATTCTGTGGCCATATGTGCATTTTACATTATCATTATCAAGAATGATTCCAGTTCAGGGACTTAAAAATTTTGGAAAAGTGGCAGTTTTCCTTGTGAAAAAGGTTCCTGGGAAGCGTGTTACACCAACTGGGCCAGAGGGAGGGGAGTGTAGACGAGCTCCGGTGGGGGGGGAGTAACTAAGCAGATCGGCCTCGCCGATGCTGCATGAGGGGGAGGTCGACATCTCCCAGCCCCGTAACAGTCAGAGTGAGGAGGTGCCTTTGGAAACGGCTGAGCAGAAAGAGCTAAACGCTGCAGCTCTGGCAGACGATGACCGGGAGCCAAGCCCAGATGCTGCTTAAAAGCAGGCCGGTTATCTGAGGCCGAGCGAGGAAGCTGGTCCAGCTCCTCCGCGCTCCACCATGCAGAGCGTAAGCAGGCTCTCGCATCACACCTGAGCAGTGTCACATGGTCATGTGATCTCCCTTCCAGGGAAACTCCAAACCTGGTGCCAGTCGATCCGTTGAGTGACGCAGGTGGTCAGCAAGGGCCAGCTTAGCAAGTCAGTTTTATTGGCGTTGAAGCTTGCCGGGGGAGGGGGGAGGGAGGGGGAGTATTTATGTAGTGCTCCACAGGGGCGTCAGCCGGCCTTGGGGGGGGGGGGGGGGGGGGGGGGGGGGGGGGGGGGGGCGGGGGGGGGGGGGGGGGGGGGGGGAGGGGGGGGGGGGG
>JABFEA020000029.1:16592286-16604945 GCA_019775915.2 Cyphomyrus plagiostoma | reverse complement strand
CACAGAGTCACAGACACAGAGTCACAGACACAGAGTCACAGACACAGAGTCACAGACACAGAGTCACAGACACAGAGTCACAGACACAGAGACTTAACTGATTGTTTAAAACAAAATCTTACTCTGGACTTTCACTCTCTGGACCTGAACTACCCACCTCTGATCATGAGACAGGGACACCATGAACTCATGATGGATTTAGGGTAATTGCAACCCAAATCATTCGATCATCCCACTTATTATTGGACCAGGGATGTACAGAACCTATCCAAGGCAGCTTTGGACTGCGGTATACCCTGGACGGGGGTGCCAGTTCATTGCTGGGCACAGTCTCGCACATTATAGGCAATTCAGGGATGCCACATGTCTTTGGACTGTGGGGGGACAGTCAAGTGCCCAGATGGCACAGGGAGAACTCTGCAGAAAGCACGGAAAGGCCTGGGTACCATCCACTAAACGGCGCCATAACTATTGATCTTTCTCCTGTCTTGCCGATAGTATTTCCATGCGCGTTGTTGGCAGAGCTGCTGCTGTTTGAAAGTTAATTAGTTTCTGGTTTCCTGACTGTTTGTTCTGTAATGCGGTTTAGCTTGAAGTGTCAGCAGATGGTTTGTGTGGATGATTCATGGGTTTCAGAAAGATTTAATAACACCTTTTGCACATAAAGAGTGAAACAATTTGAAATAAAGAGGAATAACAACAGAGTTTGGTTGCTAAACTGCACTTTTTCTGTTGGAATTAATTTAGTTCAGGGTATAAATTACGCGATTCTTCTCAGTCCAGTGTTCCAGTTCCCAGGGAGCTCTGGTTAATCTGGTTAAGGCACTGGTGCTGCTCCTGGTTTAATTTTGGTCTAATTTTAAGCATCACAAGCAGGATGAGTTCTTGGGAAGATGGATGGATGGATGGATGGATGGTATATCAAGATCAATGCTGCTTGTAATGCAGCACGCCTATTGATTTACGAGCTTGTGTTGAAGACCATTTGTCTTATGCTCTCTGTACTGCAGTTTTTCCATCCATCTATCCAATCATCTTTTCTTTGGATTGTGGTGGGAAGCCGGAGTACCCAGAGGAAACCAGTGCAACACGGACGACAAACTCACAACATCGGGGTGGGGGGGTGGGGGTTCATGTTGTAATTGGTGGACTGAACCCATCTTTATAGATCCTTTTCCCTGCTCATGCTTCTCGTAAATGTTTACATCCAGAAAGGTGTTTTCATCTTCTCTTTTCTTTCGACATCAGCACATTTGACAAGACTCACTTGGTTTAACTGTCCTGCTTTATACTCTGGCATGTTGTCAGTGTTAAACTTTGACTTCAGTGTTTAGATGCTACCTTTACATTAATCAGGGATTGGGGCATCCCTTGCCCTTACAATAATGGCGTCCTCCGAAATTTCAGACTTCTTCACACAATAGATAATTTAAAATTTTTACTCCCAGGTGATGTCATGTGTTATTTTGGACAGCAGGCAACAACCCTCTAGAAATGGCTTCGCTCTTGAACCGGGCGGGGTCTGACGTTTAATAACATAAACGTAATTTAATAAATGTAAGAGTCTTTTTTTTTTTTTTTTTTTTTTTTTTCTGGAACGCTTGGTGATCAGCGTCAGATCCCCAAACAAACATGTTGCTTCATGACAAACTTGGGTAGAGCCTGTTGCAGAGCTACCATCCAATTTTGTGCACAGTGGGAGCGTGAAGTCCTGTGCTCCAGGAAAATATCAAAGGGCTTTATTTGGATCCTCTTTGCCAAAAATCGCCTGGGTGAATGAACGTCGATTTGTCAGGCTGTTCACTCACTGGAGGAGACAACAGTCTGCATGCATCTGGGTGGCTATCAGCCCTCAGTAACTGGGAAATGATTCAGGTATTGGGTGAATGTATTGTCTGAAAGGAAAGTCAATGTTTTAATGTTTGATAATATTCATTATGCTGTTGTGTGCACAGTAATCTTAGCCAGAGGCTTTGTTGTACTTTAAACCCAAAATTAGGAGGGATCGACAGAGTGATCATGGCCTGGGGGGTAGTTGTCCCCCAGGAGCGGGGAGCCGGGGGAGGGGGGGGGACGTGTCTCAGTCAGGGGGCTGGCAAAATCCCAGTTTCTCTCTCCCTCTTTCCAAGGCCAGCCTATCAGGCAAGGCAGTACCAGGCAGGCTTGGGCATGACGCGGCTGTTTGTCCAAGTGCCTGCACTGAATTGACGTTTCACCCCGTTGACAAGCCTCACTGATCAGAGGCACTGAAAACGGTCTCCTGGCATCTGTCCCATGTGAGCAGAAGGGTAACAAAAAAAAAAAAACCTTAAAAAATGCAGCCGCTGACCAACCGTTGGCTCTGTCGTGGCTATTGTTTTTATCTGGATCAGCTAGCTGGGATTGTGTGTGAAAAGAAACAGGTGCTCAGGCAGCAGCAGTACGATTCGGGCTCCATGAATAGCCATGCAGATGCTGGCTGACGCGAGCCTGACGTGTGCCGTCTGCTACCCTGTGTGAGACAAGCTCATGTGCTAAAATGCTAGTGGGCGGTTAGCAAGAGCGGCTAGGCTAAATTGAAACATTGTGTTTTAAAAGTGTAATTTTCATGTGCTGTTGTAGCATTTAAATTTGTTCTTGCTCAAACTTGCATATACAGTGGTACCTCGGTTCTCGAACTTAATCCGTTCCGGACTCCGGATCGAATCCTAAAAAGTTCAAGTTCTGATCAAATTTTTCCCTTAAGAAATAATGGAAAATCAATTAATTGGTTCCCGGGCCCCCAAAATTACACCTAAATATGCATTTTTTTTTTCTTTTTAGCATTTAAACACAAAATGAACAGGATAAAACAAGAAGAGCATTTTTTAAATAATAGCTTCCAAAACGATAAAGATCACGAAGCAGCGAGAACTGGTTTTCAGTTAATTTACCTGGTAGAAGTTTAAATAAATGACATAAATGCTCTAATAGTACAGGTAAGTTAGTGGTTTATTTATTGATAGTTACTGTAATGTTGCGCTGCTTTTTTGGTTAATCGTCCAGTCTGTGAGGAAGGCATTCAAGTGAGAATTGCATTGTAGTATGACTCATTTCCTGGCACGTACAATTTATATTAGGTCAGCATTCATGGTTCAACTTCTGATATTCAGATCGAGGTCAAAGTGGTTTGTTTGACTTTCAAGAAATTTGAGTTCTCGTGAGTTTGAGAACCGAGGTACCAATGTATTTATTCAATAGATGGCTACTGTTTTAATAAAAAAGTAAGACGTACTATTTTCCCAGCCTTCATTTGAATTTCATTACTACAGCTTCTTTGAAATTGTTCTGAGGGCTTTTGATTTACTTACCTGTGCCATACATCAGATGGATGATTAGAAGGTTGATAGTGAGGTCACAGCCTGAGGAGCCAGCTATTGGGGGGATCAGATGTCACTCGCACTACAAAGCACCAATCACAGATATATAGGTGGGCTTTGGAGCAGCATAATGCATTAGACTGGATGAAAACCACGCTGAAATATTTGTTTCAATTGACTTGGTGAATGGGTCGATTCCTGGGCTAATACGTCAAAGATGTCAGATGTTTTCGCAGAACTGTGGTTTAAAGTACATTTGTTTGTGTCTGCACCACTAGTGTAGATAATCAAAGTGAAGGACAGCGGGCTGGCATTCTGTCATCCCCGGCTGGCGTCGATACCAGTGAAACAGCAAAAAACAGCAAACTGCATCCCGTGTAACTGAAAGGGGAAGTTTATCTTCTTTCCCTCTCTCCTTGTTAAAGTGTAGAAGCCTGGCTTTTATCACACTGAAGGTGGCTGCCGTCTTCGAGCGACCCATAAGCCGACGATAGCTGGGGATTCTCGAGGGACCCACTAAAACTCGGCGGACGTGAATGCTCTCTTTCATAGCCGATCCCGAGCGAGCAGAAGGAGGGCTTGTGAGTGTCGGACAACCGGGCCCTTTGTGCCCCTCCCCCGAGGACAAGGGTCAGTTTGTTGAGGCCGACGTTGTGGACAAGGAGCTTCGCGCTGTCCAGTCGTCCTGAAGCGCCTGGGTCTTGGGTGCCCAATTACGGGACACTTTGGCGGGACGCGACCCCCTCCTACACAGCGACTCCTGTGTCTGAGGCCGGGATCTCCAGCCTCGCCCCATTGGTCCCGGGCTCGGTGATGTGGCTCAGCCAGTTAGGACAGAGTGCCTGCGGTCAGAAGGGTGTCGGTTCCAAGGCCTTAGATTTGGGTTTGGATGGTAGGGTCATCACTACTGATATTGTGGGAGTGCCGTGTGTATTTAGGAGGATTAGGGAGTTTGTTTGGTCCCTACAGGTGTAGAAACCAAACCTTATCTTTGGCTAGTTCATATCGCCAGTCCAGCAGGGTGATGTCACGCCCCTGAGCAAGACTGACTGGCCCTGCCTTCTCAACTGTACGGCCCTTTCGGTGAAAGCGTCTGATTAAAAAGATAAAACGTAAATGTAATTTTGACTATATTATTCGTTTTGATGATTTTACTTCAGGCAAATGCGTCCCTCAAAAGTTGTGAGATCTGTAGGCCGCCCGCTGGGGAAAAACACAATGCAGTTCTTTAAGAATCTCTTTAAAAGCTTGCAGCTGGTGATTGACTTTCCGGTCATTCGTCCCACGTTTGCGGTCCCGAGGACCTCGGATCGTTTGGCTGAAGCTGCACCCAAGATAAAATGGGTGTGGGGGGGGGGGGGGGGGGATATGAACATAGGCAGTTAGCGGAGACACGCTCACTCCAGTGACCTGTTTTGCCTCGCTGCCTTCCTTCTTGCTCTGAAGCCGCTGGCGCCCTTCAAAGTTTTCTGCGGAGCCCATCCATCCCATAACTTTCCACTCACAAACTGGGATCCACTTCCAGAGTGTTCCGTTACTGAAAATCGCGCTCGCAAATCCTCTCTCAATCCCTGGATGGCTTCTGCATAATAGGTAGGAATGTGCCCCCGTCAGAGGAAGATGAGTGTTGTAATAGAACGGTAACCTAGATAGGTTATAAATAGAGCTTATGCAATGGCTCGATATGATGTTATGTAATTATGCCGAAAGCTTCTTCGCTGTTAAGGCTGGCTCCTTCCCGTGGCTCCGTGCTCCACCTGCGGTCTTCCAGGCTCTTTCCCAACTCCTGAACGGCTGCCAATGGCGTCCGGTGTCAGCACTCTGCGGAAGCTGGTATCGGAGCAGACTGGCATGGGTGGCTGCTCAGGCTGACGGAGGCGGCTCCATTGGCTCTTCAGCCAAAGGTTGTATGGGGTTTTTTTTTTCCCACCACGTTACACAGCGTTCGATATTCTATCTACGGTGGACACATCGCTACATCTTAAATGTCTCGTTTCTCTGTCACGCCTATAAAATACATGCTTGAGCCTGATCTTAGTATGGCTTTCTCATTGTGGATCCTTCTGTAATATCTGCAGAGGTTTTGTTTCCTCGTGGTCTCTGATGGTGTAGCATAAGTTTATTGAAGATGTACTCTTGCATAAATTGGTTCTTGTTCCCCCACAGGGTCTTTTTGTTTTTAAATTGTCGTCCCTCCTGGAGGTTCATGGGAGTTTTAGTTATACAATAAGGGCAGAAGTAAAAATGATTTTTTTGATTGTTTGGTTCCGCCTCCTCTGCAACCTGATTTGTTATTTCTCTGAGCCAATTATTTTTCTTTCTGCCCTCAGAACATTTTGTGGAAGTAAAACTCCCAAGAGCCTAATGGAGCCTCATTAAGGAATATTTGTCTGTGGCGCATTGTTCTGAGGGATGTGCAATGATGACGACGACAGCTGTGCCCCCCCTGGCCCTCGGGTCTGTAGCTCTGTGTGGGGTTGTTCCTCTGCAGTACAGCCGGCCCTCTCTTTGCCGGCACCGTCATAGACAGACAGACAGGGGGCGCCGCAGTCAGCCGATGTCGCTCCACACGTGTCCACACGCTCCCGGTCCTGGAGAGACTTTGTCTGAGGGCGGTACCACTCACGGTTCTTATCCTCCCAGGTCGAACTCGTACCTCCACCAGACTCACTAATTATTCCCAGCGAATTGCGTTGGGATGTCAGCTGGCTGTTCAGTGTCAACACCGACTTCATTATTTATTTTATCTCCCAATTATTTAAATGTTTGCAGCATTGAACTGGTAAATATTGGAGCAGTTCCCTGACCTTCCCAAACCGGGGGCGGCATACCTGTCTCCCTCCCACCCCCATGCCTCTTTCAGTTTTCTCCGGGGGGGTCTCACAGACTCCCCTGGGGCTCCGGCTTGTTGCCTAGCAGCTGTGGGACTGGTGTGGACACGTGACTCACCTCAGGCGCGCTTCTCTGTCATATAGCTGCGTTCACGCTCTTCTGGAGGGGGGATGTGCCCGTTTGAGAGGGCAAAGCGGGTGGGAGAGCGGAAGACTCGCCGTGGCAGGTGGAGGTGTCAGAAAAGGCTTTTTTGTGTTTGGTTTTACATCCCCCACTCTTCAGAGAGATGCTCCATAGGTAGAACATTGGAGGATTTCTTTGGGTGCAGACTGACTTCCCAAATATCCCCTCCACATCCTTATGTGGTGAGTCAACGCGTATCCCAGGAGGCCTCGGGCAGTACCCAACATCATTTCCAGGGGTATAGATAGGGGCGGGGCTAGTGGCACGTAGATAGGGGCGGGGCTATGGGGATATTAGCCCCAGGTGGCCACTGGAGTGCCATTATTGGTCCCTCTCTATGAATTATGCCGCCCACCTTAAGAGACCCCCGGCCATTACCAGTACAGTCATTTGGTCTGCTCTCATCTCCTCATCCCATTCTAACACTTTCCATCACCTGGCACCTATTTCGGCTTCTTGTTTTTTCCCTCATTGGTGCTAACAGCAAACCGGCGGTTTTCATTCACCTGTGTGCTGTGGTTCTCTTCTCCCCTCCCCCTATCAGTGCACGGACTCAAGCAGCTTTGTTTATGTGAACCCGCAAGTTACTCATTAGTCCTGACTGAGTGTGCTCCGATGTGTCAACCAATCCAGATGGCTGCCCCGCTTGACAAAGGGCTGTTGTGTTCTCTGCTGCCTTCCAGAACTCCGCCGGGCGCCATGACGACGGCCAGGTTCCGACCCACCTGGGACCTGGCTCTGGACCCGCTGGTCTCCTGCAAGTTGTGCCTTGGGGAGTTTCCCCTGGAGCAAATGACCACCATCACGCAGTGCCAATGTGTCTTTTGCACGCTGGTAAGGGAGTCCGTGTGAGACCTGGGTCTTCTTCAGTTCCACCGTTCCCTTCCGTTTCCATCCCAGATGACTGCATGAGGACAGACAGAAGCGCTTCTACTGGAAATGAGCATCCATACTCGTGTTGTGAACCCATAACGTAATGGCATGTTAGGGACCTTGATGCCATTTTTCTTAGATGTTTGAGGGAGGGCTCTAATCCGCACTCTTAAAATCGTGACTGACATGGTCACAGTTATGAAACACCAGCATATAAATTAAAAGCAATTTGGGAACCATATGAATAAGGTTTTGTTGTCTGGCCATGTGGCTAAGAAATGATCATTTGGTCTGTTGGCCACACCCCTTAAAAACTGAAGTTGCTTGTAGATGTGTGTGTTAACAGTGATGTGTAGTAGAGAAAGCAGGGCCACCCAGTCTCTGGAGGGATAGGGGGGTTAACAGTCTTGATGAAGAGTCTAGCGGCAGGGGTGTGTACCGGGCATGGGTCCCTGAGTGCCCCCCGGGGGAACCCCCTGCCCTGTCACTCACTGATTCGAAGCAACGATAAGGCCACAGACCCTTACTGCACGTCTCGCTTGTCTGATTACCTGCAGGACAGGATCTTTCCGAAACATACTGTTCCCGACTTATAATGAGCAGAACATTACCCCTAATGAGTGCTGTTGTTCCCGTGGAGTTTCTGCCGGAAAGGCCTTTAATTGCCGCCATTAAGAAAATGCGCCCTGTTTGTTCGTGGCTGCATTATTTAATCCGGTAACGGGGAAAGAATATGGTGTTCTGGTGATGGATGGAAAGAAACAGGCATTAAGTACAGCCCGTTTGACCTGTCAGATATCACAGAACCGTGTGCAATAAAAATCAGTCTCCTGCTTACGTAACTGAGGTCAGGATGGACGGAGCCATTCAGCATAATTTTCACCTCTAGTTTTTGGCTAAACGTTCGTCCCACAGGAGTCACAGTTACTACCATTAAATGCACCTTTTATAGTAAATAATAATTGCTGATGGTACAATTATTGTTTCAGATTTCTGATTGTGCTTTTCAAAAGCTCATCTTGCTGCCTAATTGTAGTAATTTAAAATAATAAATTTTAAACATAAAAATCTTTTGAGGTATGACTAGAAACTCTTAGAGTTCCCTTTTCCAGTAGGCATGAGTAAAATGTATTACTGTTTTCTCTCGTCTTCTGTTTCTCTAATGTTCAGTGCCTGAAACAGTACGTCGAGCTCCTCATCAAAGAGGGCCTTGAAACAGCTATTAGCTGTCCAGACTCTGCCTGTCCGAAACAGGGACACCTCCAGGAAAATGAGGTACACCCCTCCTCAGCATTTTAGATTTGGTAGTTTGCTTGGCGCTGGGTGTCTTTTAACATGATATTTTTTGGACCAGCAGAAATTCATCAGAGGGAATATGTAGAGGAAGGCCTTTGTCCTGAGGCAATTTCAAGAAGAGGTTAAAAAAACAAAAAGTTATTTGGGCTAGACATGTTCAAGACTTCCCTAAACAAAACCGATAAAACAATGTTAGTTATCTGTTTTTTCTGCTGATTTGCCATTCATTACTGCTGAGCGTGCCGGGCTCCTTTAAGGCTTCCTCTTTCTCATGAAAACCCACCTGCTTTCTGTATCAGCTAGCAGTCAAGACAGGAAGTGGGCCGTGCTATTTTGGGATTTGAGGTTCCCATACATCCAGCCTCGGTTCAGGAACTGTCAGGGGTTTTTGCTGTGGAAACGACATGGTGGGGGGGGGCGTGGCCTGTGTGCCTGGGAATATTCTGGGACATTCAGAAAGGGAGTAAACTCGGCTGGAGGATTTTCACTTTTGAAATGGGGTAGTGGTGGATTATAATCGTTTGATTCTGCCAGGTTTTGTTTGTCCAACTTTAATTATGTCGAGAATTGTACTCGTATTACGCGCGTTCTGGGAACAGTTAACGATGATTGTAAAATGCGACGAAAGACTGATCTACGGAATTAGGTCAGTTAGGTGAAGCCGGCTAGAGATTTCCACCGCGGTGGGCACTTGGCACATGCTCTGGGCTGCATGAGACAGATGGTATGTGGACGCACTTTCCGGTGGGTGCCGTGCATTCCCAGCATGCACCGGGCCTCACCGCTCAACCTTGCTTAGTCAGCCTCCTGACCAATCAAGTCCCCAGGATGGCCCCCCACACCCTCGAAGGGACCTGCTTAAACCAAGTCCTTGTGCTAAGACCGCATTAGCTATCTCCGCAGCTGCCTCCAATCTGAGGCCCCTATCCCTGTCTTACGCTTCCTCCCCCAGATCGAGGGCATGGTGCCGGAGGGAGTGATGCAAAGATACAGAAAGCTGCAGTTCGAAAGGGGTAAGTGGGCAGTGGCGCCGTGACAACCTCGTCCTCGCCGTGGAAGCGGATCTCGCTCCCGGGTTTTCGTCATGACAGCCACTGGAGCAGCCCTCCGGATGTTTATGGGCAGTCAGGCATGTGTGTCTGGCTCTGTATATTTTGCAGTATTTTGAGCAGTATCTGCATCTCAGTCCTGGACCTTCTTTACATAAATCTGTAAATGTTCGGTTTCCTATACAGCATTTTTAGTGACTAACTTTATCCTCCTGAGATCCAGCAATTCATTTTTGTCCTCTGTAGAAGACATTATGTTTTCGCTCATATTTTTTGTACTCTACATGCCACCCAGCTAAGTTTTTAGTGTTTCTTAAAAAGGACAGTAAGGGCTTTAAGATGACATATGTCACATATGATGATCACATATATGAGGGTATGCTTTTACCATGCTAGCGCTTAAATTATGTGTGAGGGGGGAAAAAAAAAAAAATCTAAATTAGGAGACTTTTTCCCCTTGAGCTTATTGAAAAGAACAGATTAATGCAGGTAGTTATTTGTAGGGATAACTTTCTCCCTTAAAGACTCAGTGTACACCGCACTGTGTCCAGATATTGCTCAAAACTGGACGTTTTTAAACGGATACGTGAAACGGCATTTAAATATAGCCACTCTGGCCGTGAGTCAGACGCCTCAAGCTCATGTGAAAGTGTGGCTCTTAAATCACATTGAGTAAAGGGTAAGGAAGGGTCTCCTCCGGGGACAGCTGCCTCTGCCGCCTCCGTGTCCGGTACGGATTTTCTGTGGACTGTGCTGTTTTTAGGCGCGTTACGCCGTCCCCTGTGTGTCACATTTGCTGTGGGGTGTCCCTATGGAAAGGTCCTGGAGTGTTACCCCCCACCCAATTAAGTAAATGCAGAGGGTGACACCTGATGAATGGTGTTTACCTCTGCTTTGGGGGGAGCTGTGAAGGGGGGGATGGGCATTGGCTCTGTACATGTGGACCGGGTCTGAAGTAAGCAGCATTTGGGTTGGCATGGGGAAACCCAGCGATTCGTGACTCACTCTTGCCCTGTAGTGATTCTTTTGTTCGCGATCATGGCGTGCGTACCAAACTCGAGGGCCTGTGGCTTCATTTAAGCGGCCTGTGTCAGTAACATCCATGGCAGGGGAAGGACACAGCTGGTTGTGTTTTGTCGGGACCCCTGCGCCCATGCCAGCGTGCGATCCTGCACACGGCCGCATTGTGCGGGCAGACAGTGGGGTCAGTGTTAGGGGGGGGTGCAAGCCGGCTTGGCCGCACCCATCCTGGAGACCACAGAGCCAGCCATTGTTGAGATCGCCCCTTACAGGACATATGCTGAAGTACAGGGGCTCCGTAATGCCACTTCATCTCACCCACTCACAGAGGTACTGCTGGACCCGTGCCGAACATGGTGCCCGTCTTCATCCTGCCAGGCTGTGTGCCAGCTGAGGGAGACAGAGGCCCGGCGCCCCCAAGTGGTCCACTGCACTGCCTGCGGCCTGGAGTTCTGCTCCACCTGCAAGGCCTCCTGGCACCCTGGACAGGCCTGCCAGGACAGCCTACCTATATCCGCCTTCCTCCCTGGAGAGACCAGGTAGGCTCCACCCCCTCTTCATCCTCTACATGCCAGCCGTCATCATCCTCATTGATCAGTTCACCCTTAGTCAATGAGGGAATAACAGATAACAATTCAGGAAATTATTGCGCATGGTGTTTATATTTCTGGCTAAGGACATATTCTGAAGGTTGCTGGTTCAAATCCCAGAGGGGACCCTGCTTTAGTGACGTATATTTACATATATTTTGTGCAGATTCACAGTCGGAGAAGGTTAGGATTTATTCAGCACAAATTACTTTTCAGGAAGATTAATATTATGGGCTGGAATCCTGCCAAGCTGGTACCTGGCCTGGGGGGGGGCACCGTATGTGTGTTGCCAAGGTCACCGCGGGAACGATGTCAAGCACCTTGTGCTTTGGATGGCCTACGGGAAAGCTGGGAATTGTGGGAGTATAAAGGAAGGGGGGGGGCTCTTTCCCTGAATTATCATCTCTCTGGAACGGTTTGGCTTTAGTATCCTGGTCCATAGAACCCTGACAAACATGTGACCTCCTGACCCATACTGGCTATGGTCCACTTGGCCTTTTGGGTGCTTTGTCCCCGTTATGGGAGCCTAAGGGGACCGTGCCATTCCCATAGATACATGGCATGCGGTCACATGACCCAAGCAAGTAGAGTGGCCCTCTGACCATGGCGCTTTGTGAAAGGTGTGGTTAGGCTGGTGGAACCTCCTGCTTCCTGTACGCACAGCCCACTTATGCCGATGGCAGGGCCCTTTGGTGTAGCCGGATTGGCCTCATTGAAAACGGAAAAAAGAGAGAGAACTTCCTTCTCAAATAAGGAAGCGTGTCGCACTGAAGACAAGGTTACACAAACATTTACGGGTTGTTCCACTTTCAACAAATTCCCAAAAACATTTTTGCATCACTGATTTTGATTTTGGTGGAATTTGCTGTGTGAATTACACGTACCTTCCATAGCTGAGAAATGTTTGTATAACTATTTATTTATAGCTCTTTGAGATATAGTGCCTTTTCTGTTCCGCAAGTACCAAAAACAATGATGAATTCTACCACATAGCTCAGGTATAGCACTGGAAAGCTCAAAGAGAGTCTGGCTAAATTGAACTGAACTATGTTTCTTATATCAAGGCCAAATTTCCTATCACAAACTGAATTTTTTTAGTTTTGGTTATTAAAACATAATGTTGGGATTGGAGTCTGAATCTCCCCTTTTCCAGTAGTCAAATTTTTGAGGGCGGAACACCATTTCTAACCTCTGTAAGGTATGTGTAATTCACATTACAAATTTCACGCATGAACCCGTCATGTATCAGAGATTCCACTTGGAATGTGGCGCTGTTTGCGTATCTTCCTATTATGCATCAGGTTATATAGATGGATGGATGGATGGATGGATGGATGGATGGATGGAAGGAAAGAATTAACTAACTTATGGTCTGTGAATAGTTTGGTCCTAATCTGTCCATTTCTGTGGGGGGGGGGGGGGGGGGGGGGGGGGGGGGGGGGGGGGGGGGGGGGGGGGGGGGGGGGGGGGGGGGGGGG